>LPNX010905126.1:984569-1006901 GCA_001517045.1 Pseudotsuga menziesii
AGTTTGCATTCCAACATATTGAATCTCTTCAATATCTCTACCACATACTTTCCCTGGTTGAGAAATATTCCTTCTGAACTTTGCCATACTTCCAGACCTAGGAAATAATGCATTAACCCAAGGTCTTTCATCTCAAATTCTTCTGCTAGTTTCTTCTTGGTTTCCATGATCTGTTTTTCATTCCCTGTCAAGAATAAGTCATCCACATATAGTAATAGAATGACATGTACATCTTCTACAACCTTGTAGGAAAGGTTAGGATCGAATTTTCTCTTGGCAAAGCCCATGCTCATCAGGAAACTATCTATGCTTCCATACCAAGCTTTGGGAGCTTGCTTCAAGCCATAGAGGGCCTTATTCAACTTGCATACTTGATTCCTTTTGTCTTCAACTTCAAATCCTCGTGGCTATTCGATGTAAAACTCTTCCTCAATCATACCATTAAGGAAGGATTGTCTTTACTTCATCATGGAAGAAACTACCATGATAGTTTTGAAGGAAGTGTACCTTGCTTCCTGGAGTAAGTGTCTCTTCAGAATTAATTCCCTCTTTCTGATAGAAACCTCTAGCCACAACTCTTACCTTACTTCTATCAGCAACATATCTTATCTTGAAAATCCATTTGGATGATACCACATTCTTTCTTTCTGGTTTGAGTACTATATCCCAAACATCATTCTAGTATCATAACATCTTCTATGAGTTTGTCTTCTCAGGTCATCAACATATCCTAGTCTTTCGCATTCAACCTTGAAGGTTGGAACCCACTTTACTCTTGGTAAAGTCTCGATCCATCACAAAGCTATCCATCATGTCGTACCATGTCGAAATCAGATATAATTTTCTGTAGTCACTCCCCCTGAAGTGGAGTATCATCTTCCCTCTTCATTCTGTACAGGTGGTTCTAAGCTTGATATATACTGGTCAATAGAGTATGTCATGTCATAGTCTATTCTTTTTAGGGAGAATCACGAACCTTGCTTTGTACACTTGTTCCATCATATCGTATACATCATTCCCCATGATCAACTGTTATTCTTTGATCATAGCTTATTTTATAGCATTCTTTTCTTCATCTTGAGTTATCTCTTGTACCCATGGTGGTCTTCATCCTTCAAGGTGGATCTACCATTCTCTGAAGATCTTTCTTCCGTCATGGTGTCTCTGACCCTGGGAGCTTCAGATTCATGTTTATTGGAGTGAATCTTGAATTGTCATCACTTGTTCTTCGGAACAAGTCTCATCCTTCTTTTCTTGTAGGAGGTTGTTCATGACCTTTCCTACAATTCAAATGCACCAGCTGCATGGTTAGAACTATTTCATAAAACATATGTATAACGACAAATTATTATGCATCATGCAACTGTTTAGTCAATACAACATTCATCCATATCTCACTTAAACTTTCTAGATGCCTTCCATGACATTATTGAGATTGTGCACTAATCCAATATGTCAGCAAAGAGGTTTGATAAGTAGCAATGGAGAGTTGTATAGCACCATGAGCTACTTACCCATCACATGCATATTAGTAGTATACAGTCATTAATGCAAACAATCTATCATGCATAACACATCAACTGAATATAATCAAATGTATAACAAAACAATATCATGAAATGACAATTGAATACTTATCTTTATTTGTTTCATGGGTATACTCCTTATTGAGTCTTCAGCTTCATCGTCTTCTTCATTCATGATAGCATCATTTCTTATCCAAATGCTGAGGTGGATAAGATGTTCTTCAAGAGTTGAGATCTTCATATTCCTCATTGATTGAGGGATCTTCTTTGGAATATGAGAGCTTGATCTTCAGAGATGAGTCCCAAAGTCTGCTGAAAGTAATCACTTCCTTCTAGAACACATTCCTTGAATGAATGAATTCCATGATCTTGGGAGGCCATTCAAGGTGGCCATCACCACTTCTGCATTCTTCACTTCTTCTTTCCCCGCTTGAAGTTGTTCTTTGATTTGAGAGATCCTTATGACTGCATGGTCTCTGCATTCTGGATCTTCACATTCTTCAGCTGGTTTCTTAAGGTCATATTTCGATCTATGTTCTTCCCTTCAAATAGCTTGGTCAAGGAATCAAACCTCATCGATGTATTTAGGGAATACACTTGTATAATAGGTTGATTCATGATCGAATCATCAATGATCTTCTGGGCTTTGACCAAGTTCTTCTTGTGAAAGGCTTCTAGCCTCATCTCCCTCTGAAACTGGAACCTCTATGATCATGTAGGTGTCCAATCCATTTTCTTCAGAGAGATCATATACTTATAGGCTTGGAAGTTGTCAACTCATCAATATTATCATTAAGATTATGTGATAGATCACTTTGAAATGAGAACCTCAAATGAACATAGCAAAGCATTAGATCTTACCGATTTGAGGTGTCCGTCCTGGTTCCAGAGCTGGCTGATCTAGGGTTTGTCACAGAAACCCTAATTTAAAAACTTGGAATATTTTATATATTATTGGATAGATATATATATCTCTTCAAATGGAGCTGTCCAATGTACTTCATTTCTGAAAACAGTGGAGGGAAGCTCCCGGAATAGGAAGCCCTAATTTTCCAATTTCTTCTGCAGAAATTCCTGTTACTGTTTCTGTGATATCTCTGAAATTTATGCTCATATATATTTGAAATTTTGTACTGAGGTAACCTCACATGTCCCTGATCCAAAACCACAGGTTTTATCAGAATTTGTTTCACCATTTTGTATTTATGATCTTTTTCCCAAGGTGACCTGTTACAGAACTGTTCAGAACAGCGAAGTTGTACGGCATTCCACGTGTCAATGGTTCATCTTCTAAGTCTGATATTTGGATCAACGAAATTTCAGTCCGTGACCTTTTTGGAACATCTTCAGGAATTTCATTTGGACCTCAGTAGCCCAAGATATTGCAATTATTCCCAGGTGTCCTGTTTAGAGATGAATTCTGGAAGAGGCTGGAACCCTAACTTGGAGAGAACATATCTCCTGGAATACAGCGAATATGAGGATGAATTTTGGACATAGTGTTCATACAGATTTTATTTTCGGATCCTACAATTTTCAGCTCCTGATCCTTCGCCAATATTGGAATATAGCGAATGTACCAAAACGTAGCAGTTTTAGTATTTAAGGTTTTTCTAGCTCGGGGTCAAACTAGGGTTTGACTTTCCTGGAGTTTCACCCAACCAAATTTCTTGATCCAGCTCTCTAGACTTCAATTTTTATGAGTAGAACAATCCTATGCTGGTCTCACTCAAAAATTCCTCTTCTGTAGAAAGCCCTAATTTCCACATCGAAAACTGAAAATGCTCGAAATCAAATTCTGCTTCGACAAAAAGATGCGCCCTTCAATGGAGAGTCATCCTACTTTTGCTGATGGATTGTGGAGAGAGACCCAAAAAGTAAGAATCCCTAGCTTCTACAGCTGCACAATGTCTTCTTCTCAGGTTATCTTTGATACCATGTTAAATTTTCATATGCTTAGCTAAGACATCAGTATTTCATTTCATTTTCATGACAAAAGCATATAAACATGATCACTGAAAGATAGACAAGCACAACCAAAAAAAAGGAACACAAAGATTTATCCTGGGAAGACCCTAAAGGGAAAAACCCAGCAAAATCTTCCTCAATATAGATGCCCCAAAAAGATAAAAGATAAAACCAGCAAGGAGATCAAAGCCTGATCCTCCTCCTTCTCCAGCTACTTCTCTTCTCCACTAATGCACTACACAAGTGAGAGTGTGTGTCACAAATGAGGAGCACTACACCTCTATTTATATTCATCCATTCACTTAAGTTAACTAATTTGACATGTAGGCTTGAGTTAAATCATGTAGGCTCGAGTTACACATGTAGGCTCAAGTAACCACACTGGGGTGCTGATGACCCACCTTTACAATTAGAGGGGACTACCTCATGACTCTTATTAGTTCTTCCGATTAGGAGCATTGGGGTACAGTGTAATTCAAGTGGTTCTCCCGGTAGGACCATTGGGGACCACAAAAAGATACATATAGAATATTCTTCGAAGTTACAATATTTCAACACTTCAAAATACAATTGAGAGAAGAACATAATTCAAGAAGGACTGTGAAGTTGGTACATTAATACCTGCAATATAAATAGCATCAAAAAAGTTGAAATCAAATTATATGTTTTTCTCTTAAAGACGGAGTTGAAAAAGCATCAGCTAAAATAATATATACCTCTTCATTGAAGCTCGGATGAGGAGAATCCAGTGGAGGTTACCAGCAGAGAAACCACCTAACCTAGACAAAAGGCTATCAATGTCTGCTTAGAGCAGAGTCGCTTCAAAATTTCCATTCTGTGCTCTAAATTTTGAAACGCTCTACCACCCAAGGACTACGCACCAAAAAAAATGCCCTCATTTTCTAGAAAACACGATGGAGAAAAACCAAGGATCAACACTGCTACGATTTGAAAAAACGCCCTCCTTATCCAGCCAGAAAACACGATGGAGAAAACCCAAGGACCAACATTGCTACAATTTGAAAAAATGCCCTCATTATCCAGAAAACACAAGATGGAGAAAACCCAGGAAAAAGCGATGGAGAAAACCACAGGAAAACCCTATGCAGCATATGCAGGATGCACGCAGGAACCACGCAGGCTTATGGTGGAAACCCTATGTAGCATATGCAAGGTGCATGCAGGCACCATGCATGCTTATGGTGGAGCATTGGAGCACTAGTGAAGGACGCGGGTAGGATTGTGGAATAAAATATCCCCCAACATATTGCATATTTATATAGTTAAAAAAAAAACCTTTTAACCCCCAATATACCACCAATATATTCCCTTGTAATTTTTATTTATTTTTAACTCCCTCAATATGAATGGACATGATATCATATTGGTCCCTAGGTGACGCCCCCATGGGTCTAGGTCAGTGTATTGGATGCATAAGTATATCACCTATGAAGGTCGTTATAGTCTTGTTTTTCTGTACCATATTAGAATGTTGTTGCATGTAATAGAGGATAAACCCCTTAATATACCTTATTAATTTTATAAAATTTTGCAATAATTTGGCCATTGGGGTTCAGCAAGGAGAAGAAAATGAATTAAGAAACCTACACCATCACTACCTCGTTAAATTACCAGTTCTAACATAATTAAATAAGTCCGGGAGTAATTAGAGCCAATTTTTAAGTGAACGAGGTTTTTCCCAGAAAAAAATATGTTTATCCTCCTCCTACAACCCTTGATAATGAACTCCATGTTACAGGAACCTCCTAAAAATTATCCTTATCATGAGGAAGTACTCATTTCTCCAACACCTCCTACAGTTGAAATTTCATAATTTCATGGGGATTCCAGACCAGTTCAATGATCTCATCATAAAAAAAAGGAACAAGTCCTATGGTAAAAATAGATAAGATCCATTATATCCTTCACCAACATTTGGTATTGGTAGGTATGCAAGAAGAAGGGATAGGGTTTTGGATCAAGAAGTCAAATAATTAACTGAAAAAATTATAGAACCTAGAGATATGCTAGCCAAAATTCCTAAGAGGAATTGCACAAGGAACTCCAAAGAAAAAAGGGAAAGAATAATTTGTGGGAAAACTTACAGAACTTATTGAGCTTGATGATGATACATGAAAAGAAGATTATCCAACATTTGATAATAACCCTTTAGTATCACATGTATCTTCCATTGCTCATCCTACACAAGAACAAATTGATTTGTTAGTTGTTGATTTGCAAAAAGAGAGGAGGATTGTTTAGTTGGAACAATGGGTTCAAGAAATTACATTGTTGGATGAATATATTAAGGAAGAAAACCAAGCTCTCAAAGAAACTCATTCCAATATCTGCACGACTGATGAAAAAATTGCAGTCCCAGTTGCTATTGTCTAGAACCACAAATAAAACCCTCCAATGATATATGATAGTCTTGAAACTCACCAAGAGTATAGCTATACGGGTAATACAGAGAAGGAGAGTTATTTATTCCCAACCTGATGTTCAAGTCATTCTTAATGGATTAGATGTGCTAGCAGGGGCTGTAGAAACTGCATCTAGACCCAAACAATACCAAATAAGAAGGAATCAAGAGATAAATTGATGTATGAGTCTATGAATGAAATCTTGGATGACATCAGGAATAATAATTTGGCTTTAGCCTCAGTCAAAACCTCTTCTGTAAATTGGACTAGTAAGGATGAACTGTATAATCTTGGTATGATTTATAAGAAATGGTACAGAATTGAGATTCAAAAGATGCAGGAACAATGTTTTGGTGTATATATGGAATTAGAGAATCAATGGAATGCCAAAATTCAACAGCTTGAACAATAAGTGGAAAGAATGGAAATAGAAAAAAAATAGATGTTTCAATTGGTTGTACAACTCACAGGTTGCAGGGATCCTTCGGTTGTCTATCCTATTTATCTTCATGAACAATGGGATTTGTTTCAGTTAGATAGGTTCCAACACGATAAAAAAAAGCATGAAATATTGTCTAAGAAGGATTTTGAAAAAGTGTATTTTGAGTATACTTTTAGAGAACATAAATTATTATGCAAATTGTATGCCTTCAACTTCTTCCTTTAATTTGAAACAACCTGGAATCCAAATTTGATTATGGGAGATATTCATTTGTAGGCCTTCACCTACTTTATCCTTCATTAGATTAAATGGAAGGTAGATGTTGACTGAGAAGTGAAATGCCTAACAAATTCCCATTTTAATGTCAGGTAAGAGCATCCTAAAATTTTAGAGTTGATTGAAATCATACACATATACGATAAACAACAATTGAGGAATTTTAGGAAAAAACAGAGAATTTCCGTGCAATACCATGAGCTTATTAAAAACCAATGTCCATTGCAAGATCTGAAAAATTCTAAGAAAAGGGGGAATTTACTTTGACATCCATTGGAAACACAAGACCCTATGGGATACACTTTCTTTAGACTTGTCATTTCTTGTTCCTTTCTATATTTCAATTGTATTCAACGAAGTGGTCTAGTTGGCTTGAATTTCATTTCCACTTTCTTCCTATCTGGTGTGGTAGTAGGGTCTATCAAATTGATCTAATGGTCTACAATGAAAATGAAGAGGATTCTTTATGGATAGATATTAGCAGATGTATAGGTTTCATGCACCATCTATCCTAGTTTCCCTTCTTATAATTGGACACAAACACATATTCAGTTCATGGCATGAGGGAATTCCATACCTGTAGTTGGGGGCATATTTCAGTGTGTCGATTTGAGTTGTTTTGGCCAACAGTTTTGGATATATTGATAGATGAATTTACACTTTTTCCTATTTCCATCAACCTTGTTACTGCCTTAAAACATTAAACTCATGATTCTACCTTTTCAGGTATGTGAAACTCTATTTCTTTGTTATTCTTAACATTTGTACATTTAAATAGTATTTGATCATCAATCTTGGCATTAAATGACAGTTTGTGGTTCACTGAGTTTCTCTAGTTTTGCATTTATTAAATTTTTTTGTAAAACTTGTAAGTCCAATTGGTTAAGCTACCTACGGTTATGGAAACCCGAAATGAACACATGGTTATTTGATATTGACGTGTCCAACATCTTCTCGTCCTTCCAATTTTGGAGATTTTTATGCAAGTAGACAAAGAATTCACATCTAATGCTAGTTGGTCATCATTTCACCTAGATGCATGTTTTCTAGAAGAATGGTTATGTCAATCCTTTAGATATTGATTGAATCATTACAATTTTGGTTCTCAGAAGATATTGTAACTATATGCTTTATCTATATTGATCTTTCTTATCAACTCAATTTTCCCGATTATTGTGCTGAATCTCATGTGTAATGACTGTAGTGTATAACTCTCAGTATTTTATTGGACATAGTCATTTTTGTATTAATATTGGACATGTAATTAGGAAAATACTAATCAGTCAATAATAATAAATATCATAATACCATTATCACCTATATTTCATTGCATTCGTTCATATGTTTCTGATTCTACCAATTCTGAATGTTTTGAACCTATGATAATTTGTAAATCATAATTTGTACTTTTAGAAGGAAGGTCCCACTTCGAGAGATACACAACTAATATTAGTGTTTTTCTATAAGTATATAGTCAGTGTGATCAATTTATGCACGTTTTTATGAGTGGTGTGAAACAACTTAGTTTGAAGGAAATTTATGTAATCTACAATCAATGTTTTCTCGATTCTCAATTACTGAATATGATTTTATCATAGAATATATCAAATCCTTTATTATTTTACCTTGCTTGCACATTTTCTGTATTTTAAATTGGTTAGTACATCATAGAATTGATCATGGGATTAGTTTATAAATTCTCTTTTATTTTTCAGTTTTACTGATTAAATTTGATTCAGAACCAAAGGGACTTAACAACATCATAGTGTCGTGTTACTGAGCAGATCATTATCTGTGTGATATCAGTAGTGCTTGTAACTGGCTGAGACCAAGTAGGACAAGTTATTTTGGGTTGTTATCCCAACAAGTATGGAGAGTTATTTCACAAACTTATAAGATTCCCCACTTGATCGATGAAGCTCTATGTTGATAAGAAATTTTCTCCAACATTATTATCAACACCCGAACAATGGCCAAGGATCACTTGAATAAAATGCATATTAAGCTTTGATATGCATTTCAATTTTTGAATGTGTGAATCCTTTCTGTTCTTTGTATCTTTTGATTTTATTTCAGCTTAATATCATGACAGTTAACTACTACTTTTAAGCGTTAGCTTTGCACAGATATCATCCATCTATCGCAAGTTTACATCCTAGGTCGACAATTTAATCTTAGGAAATTGTTAAACATATAATATCACTAACACAAAATATGAATGTGACTAGTATGATGAGCCAAACACAATGACACCAACTTCACAACATCACAATGCCAATAGGGAAAGACAACAAATATCCAAGACTTAACTCAACCACACTATGATGTTGCACATGACACAACCTGGAAAATCCGTTAAAGGGATAATATGAAAGAAAAAATGGCGAAATAAGATATGAACATGATAAGCACATCGAACTAGATGTGATGGTACAAATGAAATGATCTTGCAAACAATTTTAGTAGGTTCGCCTATGGTGTCATGTTTTGACTTTAGATTTTTTCTGAATCCATATACAATGTTACAATTTACTAAATTTTAACACTGCATATAGATTCAAAGATCACATTGCAGTATCTGAATTCATCTGCAGTGTTAAAATTTAGTAAATTGTACAACTTCATTGTCAAAATTGCAATTTTCCATTGTTGAAGTGACAAAACTAACACTAACCAAATAAATGGCCAATTCATATTCTTAATGTTATTTATGTGGTCATTTTTAGTTTAGTTACTTGGTATCTAATAATATAGTTTATCCCGTGACCCGATTGGTCATTCCTCTAGTCATATATTTTATGATTCTGAAAGTTTATTTCCATATTGTATACACATATTGATTGTTTATTTGGATCAAATGCAGGGATAAAAGGTTATAAGATCAAATGTCCAACTCTTTAAATTCCATCCCATTCCATATTGTTCAACATGCATCGAGTTCTCCCTATCCATGTATAGTTAGTTCATATTTTATTTATATTTTGGTTATGTAATTGAATTTATGTTATTTATCCATGCGGATCTCAATAACAATGTATTCAATTTTTCAAGATCCCGATTCAGGATCGAGTTCAGATGCACAAGATATTCCACTAGTCACAAAATTTCCTAAGCTCTTACCAAGAGAAAGATATTGCAATAATTTTGTATATGAAAATGGAAAACCACTTTACCCCACCAATTATAACATGCCATCTTCCATCCACAATATTTTTGTCATTGACATTAATTCATCATGAGATGGATCTATTTTATGACACCTAGTAGTGTATGGTTGTTCTAATTGTCAAGGGTTGAAGGAGAACCCTTGGTGTGTCACACTCACCCATTGAATACCTAATGTATGGTCTAATACTTCCTACCATAGTAACAAATAAAATAGGTGATATAGAAAACACACATAGGAACACTTCACTATGGTCATTTGTTAAAAAGTGGTGTTATCACTCAAGGAAACTCCTCTAGGTTGTAGCTCGAGCATTCATGGTAACTTACAATGTTTTAGGGTTTTCTGATATGGATCAAGTCAGGTGACCTATATAACCTTCCACTCTCAAGACATGCATGAAACTCACTCAATTACAAGGCTTTTAGTTACAACTGTTTAGAAGTTGTCAATAAGGTGCAGGGATAGAGAACTCATCAGGTTGGCATATTTACATACAAAGCAGATGCATATAAATGGCTAAATCATGATAAGGATGGTACTTATAATTCAAAACACATTAACGCACCAATAGGATGATAGCTATCAGTTATTAATCAACTTGAAATTAAACTAAATACACATTCAGGAATAATTACAGTAAAGAAAGAGATGAAGGCTGAACAAATTATAACAACAGAGCTTATATTCAAGAATGAGCAAAATGAGAAGCTGACAATAGTATAGGTATATAAATCCCCAAATTCGAACCTTTTTCATAAAATCAGTCTTAGGCTTTATAGCCTCTTACAAAATATACAGATCCTAAAAACTTGGATTTGTTTTTTACAAAAATAAACAAAAGTAATAGTTTTTACAAATTAGGGTTTAAAACCCTAATTAACTACTTGTCTTAACTTAACTGAAGAATTAGTCCACTGAATGAACTTTTAGATAACTGAAGTAACTGTTGATGATTACTGCTACTGGCCCTCTTCCAGTTAAGCCACTGATTTCTCTTGAAAGCTAGGGTTGGTGGCCTTTTGTGCTGTTATGTCATAGTAGAGCTTAAACAGACCCTTTTCTGATGCTTCCCTCGGCGTCTTTCATCTTTATATTATGTCCCTGAGCCATTTGTAGTTTCCCAAAACTGGTCCTGTATGCCAAAACTTACTTTTAAGCCTCTGTTTTCTTTCAGTGGTTAAGAGGCCAGTCTATCAGAATCATTAGCTGCTGAAAGTGGCACTTTCGATGGCTAATGAACTTCCCCAGCGTCCACCTAAGCCACGAAAATCCCTATTTTGCAAAAATTATTAGGTTTTTCTCAAAAATGTCTTTTTAGGCCCGTTTTCTGAGCTTTCCTCTTCTGCAGGATTCATTCTAGGAGAGTTAACAGTGCCTTGGCTAGTTTCAGGAGGCTAGAGACTAACTACTACTTTAGCTAGGGTTTATAAGTTGGGGTGGCTGCTAAGGTTTTCCTTGGCCTCCTTTAGCTACAGCTTTTGGAGCGTAACCATCCTGTGTAATCTAGTATTGTCCTTTAGGTACCTCATATTTATCCTTTTCAAGAAAATGTATCTTTCTCTCTGCTCCAGGTAAGACTTATGCAGCAGCTTGTTCCTGCTGGTCAATGTTTCATTATTTCTCTTTAGTTCTCTTTCCAAAACCTCCATCTCATAAATTTTCCTCAGTAGCTGATTGATCTTTTGAGTTTTAGGCTTGCTGGAGGAATCCTTCTCTGTTGGTTCCTCTTGTTGCTGTGGTGTGGGGGATGGTAGTGCTTCAGACACTGGTACAATTTGCAGAGCTAGGGATGCATCTTCTTCATAATCTGAATAGGGTAGATTTAGGATATTCTCATGGTGTGATTTAACCTCCTAGCCCTTCTCACTGAAGTCCAAGTTCCTTTTTACCTTCTTGGTCTTGGAAGAGGAGGGTGGTTGTTCTACTGGTGCTGCTGAGGAAATGGCCCTCCTCCTTCTTCTCCCACTCTTTGGCATCTTGGACTTCTTGGCAGGAGACTTCCCTTTCTCTTTTGGCTAAAGGCCTGTCTCAAATCCATTCCAAAATAGAAAATAAGGCCATGCCATATTCCTTATCTTCAATAACTTCTGGACCAATAGCTGGATAAGACGATGGTGGGACTACCTGCCAGCAATCTTGGATGGTTGGGATTTCACTTGATGTTCCATCTTTCCCAGACTTCTATGTAAGTAAAAGGGAAAATTGAGAGGGATTTTACCTGTGAAGTGATTCATCAACTTGAAAGGGTAGATCATGGCTCTGTTATATCTCCCTTCACAGGTTAGGTAGACCATAATGGCCTTCAACAGTTGTTGCCACTTCTCTTCTAGCCATGATGATGGCACACTCTTCTTCCACACCATTCCTCTATGCTCAATATTAAGGTAAGACCTGAATTCCACATCTTTTGGTATGGTGGTCTTGAACCATTTTCCCCCTATGCTAGGGAGTTCTGTCACCTCAATGATTAGGGTTTCATCTATGTGAAACTCCTCATTGCCTATGACTGCTTTTGAACCATCGAATGAGAGGGAAAATGATTCAGCCACCTGCTGATGGGATCCTTGTATCTTTCACAGAACTTGTAGCAGCTAACCTCTTGGAAGAGTCTACATACCTCTGGATGTGCTTCTAAATAACTGATATCACCTAGCTCCTGCCTAAGAGTAGGTCCACTCTTCTTCATCTTGATGAGTGCCTCTCCTAGGTACCTGTAAAATAGTTCTCAGTTCTGTATACATTATGCTTAGTAGATTGCTCCTTTAGAGCTAGTTTTTCTGGTGGAGAAGAATGATAATATCAAATATGAAGTTTGATGGAGTCTCTTGGCACTGATTATGAGGGTTCATTCTGTTATGATGGAGGCTGAGATCATAAATTGATGGCAGCAGCTGATCCTCTCAATCTCCTTTCCCATGTAATCATAACCTACATTAGCCAGAGTATTCGGTGGGATATTTTGATGCTCTTTTGGACATGTGGAAGGAGACTGAGGGTTTCTGGTCATATCAGTCCTTTGCCAATTTCCTAATGACCTTTTTAACTCATTTACACATGTGGCTATGTAGGCCCAGATCTTTTCGGTGGTTTGTCATGCCCTCCAATGATCGTTTATCTTGCAGATGGGGTCGAATGTGACTGTTTTCTAACCATTTTCTCACATTTCCTTTTTGGTGGTTAATAGCCTCCAAGAGTTTATCAACTAGCCATCAAAAAGATGGCTTTCAGTGGCTACCGAAGTGTTATCTTTACCGCTTAAGCCACCAAAACATGTACCCCATTGCCATGGTGAAATCTTACTTTCGACAGATAATGGACTTGCCAGAAAACCTGTTTAACTGCCGAAAACATGTCCTTTTGGTGGCTAATGAAATGCCCTAGCTTTCGCTTAAACCATCGAAAGTACTTTTTAGCCAATGCTTATCTTCCTTCTTTCGGTGGTTAGCATATGCATTGAATCTTTCTCTAAGCTTCCAAAAGCAACCCTTTTCGGTGGCTAATGAGCTGTTCTGAGCCTCACCTAAGCCACCGAATGTACTTCTTCCAATGTTGCTCGCTTCCTGCTTTCAGTGGTTAAAATCCTTCCTGTTTCTCTCTCTAAGCTTCCGAAAGTGACCCTTTTCGTTGGCTAATGAGTCTTCTGGAGTCTCGCCTAAGCCACCGAAAGTGTTATTTTAACTCTCCTTTCTTAGAACCCTTTTGGTGGTTCACTTTTACCCCACGTTCAACTGTTTAGCCGCTGAAACATAACTTTTCGGTGGCTAATGAGCTATAAAAAGCCTCGCTTAAGCCACCGAAAGCTATAACTTTTAAAATTTTCTACCAAATAAAAAATAGAGGCTTTCAAATTGTCAGTCATACTCAGATCTTTCCTTACATGAATTCAATTCTTCATACTGTCAAAATAAATTTATTTTTGGAGATAACAAGTGGGAATCCAAAACAACAATGTTTTGTCCAAAATTGATCAATATCTCTACTTCTATTCAGTCAATTGAAAGTTCTAGTGATCCAAAGTATGATATCAATACCACCAAGATATATCTACTAGGAAATCCAAAACGTTGAATGAGTGAAGAGAAAATGTCCAAGTACACACCAATGTTATCCCAATTGTTAGATGGTAGTGATGAATTCTCTTTCCCTGTGCATTTGCAAAGTAAATACCAAACTTGTTATGATGGCAGTTTGTATGACGCTTGGTTGTGTTCTCTTCTTATTCTTGATGTTGGAACTTAATTCTCCTTTTGTGGTAATAATTTAACGATTTCCAAGTCTAAGATAAATCCTACAAATCTTGGGTTGTTTATCATTTCACATGTAATGGTTCCTCCTTAACTGTCAATAGCACTTATGCCATTTTACGGTCCTATTTATTATCACTTTGATTGCTTGAATATTGTTAAATACAAACATAGTATTTCCATGTATAGTATGTGCATGAATGGTTATGCTTTTAGAAAATTTAATAGGAAAAATGGTTGTATAGTGATGGTCATAGATGCGCTCATGGGGTCATCCATGTACTCATGGGATATTGATGGTATCCTTTTATGCATTGTCATACATTGGAACCGTAACTTACAAAAAATATCATTTATGGGTTGTATTTAAGATCTTTTCCAACGCTCTCATAAATAAAGGATTGTTGAGAAAACTTGGTTTTGTTTAAGCTCATAAAATTATTTGAGTGACCATCTAATCAGTATAGGTTTAACCTTTTTCATCCTAGTTAGAATACCTACGGAAAAAAAATTCTCCTTTCCCCTTTCGGCTGGGAGAGCTCTCATTTGTACACTTTTATCCCTTTTTAGACTTAGGAGACTACTATATGAAAAAGATACCCATTGGAGTCTTCTTCCTATTTTTAGAATCTCTAAACATGAAAACACCATCGAGCATTTACCATCTCAAGCTCAACAAAAATCCATAATATAGTATCATATTGAGCATAGTTCTATCCCTTCTTCATTCTCCTTAAACTATGAATTAGGACCAAATGATTCCTTTCAGTGCCCACATATAGTCTCACATTATGGAATCTCCCCCCCCCCCCATTGGGTCACCTTTTTTTAGAGTAATCTGCATTGAGTCTCCCTTGGATCCCCTGGATATCACTCATCTAGTTAATTCCCCAAGTATCTCCCCATTGCAGTCATCTGGGCCAGTTCCACAACTATGATTCCCATGATTCAATATCATCTGCTACCAGGTTAGCCCTGTCATCATACTCTGAACAATTTTTTTTTGAGTCCCCCATACTCCCCTACCCATGTTCCCCATTTAGTGTCTCAATCCCCAATATTTTTCCATATATATGGTTGTCCCCCTCATGATTCTATTTAGGAAACCTCATTTCCTTGCCAATTGCAGGTCTCCCTCTGTCGACGTCAACACATCTATTCCAGAGGATAGACCCAGAGGTCCTTGTATCCTGGTTTCATCTACCTCATTGATGAGTTCCTTGGACCACTTGAAACGAGTACTTAGTGCCTTTTGGGTTGGTTGTGTCTCACGTGCTCGACTTCAACTCCATCATCGCACCATTGAGATTCATATAGGGTATTGGTTTCTTCATTATTTGTTCGAATACCTCGATGTTCATGTGACTCTAGAACATTGGTAAGTATATTTTGGGGACCCATACAATTCATGTCCCTTGTGATTCTTGGGCTTCATTGGCAATAGTGTTTGGAATCCCCTTAGGATAATCCTTTTGTATATCTACAGTACTTGATGTTGCTTATTGTACCTCCAAGATTCTGACTCTCAGTCATTGATTCCATACAATTGTGTACACCTCCAGATTAAGCAAAGCATCAGTTTTTATGATATTGCATTCTTTGAAAATTCCATTGTTCCTATGTACGTGTTCTTCATATCACTATTTGTCTTCAGCCTCCCATTGAGTCCACCATTATGTAGTACTAGTTGTATATATGTATTTATCGACTCCCATTATTTGAGCTGTGGCATCCCCAACCCTCCGACCGGTGAAGAGGACGCCACAGTGTGGTATCAGAGCCCATGTTGCAGCATGGGCCTGAATGGGGCCATGAAAGATGTAGTGACAAAGGCAGGATTTCTTTCTGCCCAGCAAAGATCAGAAGTTTATGACAGAAAACTTCCACAAAAATTTGTCTAAGTGTTTGAACTGTCGGTTCATCGGAACACTTAGTGGGATAGACTTCCAATGCAGCGGACAGCTAGGCGGAAGCACACCCGACGGAGGACAGTTGGAAGAAAACTATGAAAAATTTTCTAAGTTTTTGTCGGCCATCAGCGAAACTTAGTGGATGTGGGAGCCACAGTTTCGGTAAAGATCAGTCGAAGACGGCCAAAACACCGACTCGATCTAGTGGAAGAAACGCCTGATATTGACCTTGGGCGCCAACAAAAGTTTTTTGTTCAGACAGTCTATGGATGTCGACGAAAAATAGTTGATAGAGCGCCCACCATTGCAGATGTCTAGACAACTACGCGTCCAATGGGTAAGGCCTCCGACCACCGACGCCGTAAAGAAAGAAAGTTTAAAAATTTAAAATTTTTTTCTCTAAGGCCCAAAATTGTCAGCTATCGAAAGAAGATAGTGTTTCGTGCATCTGCTATTGCGGAAGCCTAGAGCACTAGTATTTCGACGAGGAGAAGCTCCGACTACCGATGCCAGTCAAAATTAGTTCGCCGATCGGAAAGCATTAGTAGATTGGGCCACTGATCGGAAGAAGATCGAAGATGGTGTTCTGTCGTTGCGGCTGCTGATGGAACTATTTCGCCAACGAAAAGAAGAAAATTGAGCTGATCAAGCGATGAAAAGGAAGACAAAAGGGAAAATTTCAAAAATTTCTCTAAGTCCTGGCATTGTTGGCCATCAGAAGAAGTTAGTGGATTGAACGTCTGCCATTGCGGCTAGCTAGTGAACTATCCTTCTAATGGATAGAGGCTTCAAGCCATTGATGCCGTAGTGATTAGTACTTTCGACAACCAATGAGAAGAAAATTTGAAAATTTTGTTTAAGTATAAGGTCATCGGAAAGTTATTGAGGATTGGGTCGCCAATCAGGTACGTTAAAGGTTTGAGAATCCGCCGCTGTGGCAGTCTAGGACACTATCCACCCGATGGTTAGTAGGTCCGGTAGCCGATAATGTTCACGGAACCCACAGTGAGATCGCTTTCCACCGTTGCGGCAGCCTAGAAGACTAATCGCCCGATGCAATAACATAGCCGATCGCTAACACAGAGGAGGTAAGTTTTCATTTGGATCGCCGCAACAATAGGAAGTATAGTGACTTGGATCGCTGATGAATAGAAGATGGAAGAGCCGATGCTGCAAAAGACAAGGCAAGAAAAAAATTCAAATTTTCTCTAAGGAACGAGATCATTAGCCATCAAGAAATGTTAGTGGATCGGATCACCGATCGAAAAAAGTTCAATGAAGGTGACTCACCATTGCGGCTGCTTAGTCAACTATCCCTCTGACGCCATAGAAACTAGTGCTTCCGATAGCCGATAGACTTACGGTTGCAGAAGACTTAAGGAGAATAGTCATTGACATCGTCGATGTGAAATTCTAGACATTTGCCCATGGAAACTGAAGTAAGAACACTTTCCGCCATTGTGACTGCCCAAAGGACTATGCACCCGACGCATAGTCAATTTGATCGCCGATGCAGCACATAGGCTGGTTTCATCTCCGATTAGGTTTGGAGAGTTGGATGTGGATCCGATACAGCAGAAGGAAATAGGTGAACAATCCTCCGTGTCGCCAATGTAGATCAGAAGTTTGGCGATTTGTCAGCCGAAACGCTGGAAAAAATTGTGCGGAAGAGACCCGATGAAGAGAAGGAAACTTGGTTTTTTCGAAGTGGAAATTTTCTCAGCAAATTCTAACTGTTTTAGTATATTTCAGCAAACTGTCAGTGGATTACAGGGCTGAACACGGGGAAGAGGAAAATTTTGTGTTTTTAGCATAATTGTTGTTTTATAAATTTCCATAAAAAAAGGTAAGTAATTTTGATTTATATTAATATTATGCATCTAACAGTTTGCTACAAACACATTTGCAAAACTTTAGATAACTTCTAAGAGCAGTATTCCAAATAGAACAGTGTGGTAACACCAAAGGTGGTTCATTCATGAGAACCCATGATGGGTGTTATGCTTGGGATTCTTACGAGCGAGCAGAAGATGCCATGGGAGAAAATGTCCGTAATGGAAATGATGACATAGAGTCTAATTGAAGGAGATTCCAGGGGACACCATCTGAGGTTGCAGCCACCATGAGAATCTTGGTTAAAGCCCAGGAAGAGAAGCATCAGTTGAATGCTGCCATATTGCAGAGTTTGACAGACTTGCAAAGAAATATAGATTATGGACGGGGTACATCAAGGCCAAAAGGCAGTAAGAGCAGCACTAGGAGAAGGAGAAGGACTTCTAGTGGATCATCTGATTCTAAAAAATCCAGCGGGGATTCAAGTTCTTCTTCTCATAAAAGGGAAAGAAAGAGACACCATAGGGATTTCTCTCGGGATGAATTTAAGAAAGCTAAACCTCCTACATTTGATGGTGAGGTAAAGACTGGACAAGAGGATGAAGCTTGGCTTCTTGGGATAAAGAAGTACTTTCAAGTGCATGACTATTCGGGAAACATGAAGGCAAGAGTTGCAATATTCAATCTGAATGGAAGAGCATCCATTTGGTGGGAACACTTCAAGAAAGTAAAGAGGATCAGTGAAAGGAGACTTAGGTGGAAACAATTCAAGAAATATTTCAAGCAGAAATACCTCTCTGACAGGTAATATGATGACAAGATTAAGGAGTTCCATGAGCTGAGATTGGGACAGTGGACCATGGAAGAATATGCAAATAAGTTTTTGGAGCTGTTGAGGTATGTCCGGTACATCATAGATGAAAAAGTGAAGGTCCAGTGTTTTCTGAGTGGATTGCCTCAGTCTTACAAAGATAGAATTGAGTTTTATGAACCTAGAACTCTTGAAGAAGCAATAAGGAAGGCTAAGTATTACTATGAGCAAAGCAAAGGTAAGCCGGATTCCCATAAGGCATGGAAGGACAAGAATAATGAGAAGTATGACCAAAGTAAGAAAGGTTTCAAACCTTCTAACTTCAGGAATCAACAGAAGCAGCCATCCCAAGCTGTGAGTACACCAGTTGGAGTGACAGGAGAAAAGCCTAAGGATCCACAATAGAATAGAGGCCCACTTCAATGTTGGAAATGTGGAGGACCCCACATGCGCAGGAATTGTCCACTCGAGAGTGAGAGTGCAATACCAGCTTATAACATTCAAGAAGAAAAAACAAAGGGGTCAAGTAGCTAGGTCAGTCCCTAGGATTTATGTAGCACTTGAGGACCACCAGGCAAATCACCAGTCAACTGTGGTTGAAGTAGCAGGTAATATTGTTGAGCAGACTATTTCTATTTTGATTGACCCTAGTTCTACTCATAGTTACATTACTCCTAGAATAGTGGAGATTTGTGCTTTTAAGAAAGTAAAGCATAGGAAGTCTTGGTTAGTTCAGCTAGCCACTGGAACTAAGAGAAAGGTTAGTGAAGTGGTGGAGAAATGTCCATTGGTCAAGGATGGATTGGTCATGTGTGTAAATATGAATGTTCTACCGCTTGGTTCCTATGATGTTCTCATTGGAATGGATTGGTTAGAAGCTCATAGGGTAAAGCTTGACTGCTACAATAAGACTTTCGAATGCATGAATGAAGAAGGGAACCTAGTAGTTGTGAAAGGTATTCCAAAATTGATTTCAGTTTGGCAGGTTTCAGCAATGCAGTTAAAGAAGTTCTGTAGGAAGGGTTTCCAGTTGTATGTAGCTCACATTTTGGAGACATCAGGAGATGAAACTCCTAGGTTGGAGGACTATCAGGTGTTACAATAATTCAGGGATGTGTTTCCTGATGAGATTCCAGGGCTTCCTCCAAAGCAGGACATTGATTTCACAATTGAACTTGTGTCAGGAGTAGCACCAGTGTCCAAGGCACCCTACAAGATGAGTACACCGGAGATGCTAGAGTTGAAGATGCAACTGCAAGAGTTGTTGGAAAAGAAGTATATCCAACCGAGTGTGTCATCTTGGGGAGCACCAGTTCTGTTTGTAAAGAAGAAAGATGGTACACTCAGGTTGTGTATTGATTACAGACAATTGAACAAGGTTACTATGAAGAATAAATAAACTTTGCCCAGGATTGATGACCTCTTTGATCAAATGAGAGGAGCAAAGGTATTTTCCAAGATTGACTTGAGGTCTGGTTACCATCAGGTGAGAATCAAGGATGAAGACATTCATAAGACAGCCTTCAGGACAAGGTATGGACATTATGAGTTTGTAGTGGTACCATTTGGTCTCACAAATGCACCATCTACATTTATGTGCCTTATGAATAGTGTCTTCAGTATATATTTGGACAAGTTTGTTCTTGTTTTCCTTGATGACAATCTTGTTTATTCTAAGAATGAGAAAGATCATGAAGAGCATTTGAGTTTGACATTGCAATTGCTTAGGGAGCACCAGTTGTATGCAAAACTAAGCAAGTGTGACTTCTATAGAGATAGAATTCAGTATTTGGGTCACATTATCTTAGAAGAGGGTATATCTGTGGACCCTGAAAAGATTGAATCCATTATGAATTGGCCTACTCCAAGAAATGTGACAGATGTAAGATCTTTTAGGGGACTTGTAGGATACTATAGGAGATTCATTAAGGGGTTCTCTAGAGTTGCACATGCCATCACTTCTTTACAAAAAAAGGGGATGAAGTTCGAATGGACATCGAGGTGTGAAGAAAGTTTCCAGCAGTTGAAGAATATTCTCACCAGTGCACCCATATTGAAGGTTGCAGATATAGAGAAAGACTTTGTGGTGTGTACCGATGCATGCAGACAAGGGCTTGGAGGAGTCCTTATGCAGGACAACCACGTGATATGTTATGAGTCAAGGAAGCTGAAGGAGCATGAGTAGAACTATGCCACTCATGATCTAGAGCTTGCAGCCATAGTACATGACCTCAAGATGTGGAGGATTACTTGATGGGTAGAATATTTGAGCTCAGAATAGTCCATTGTGGTCTGAAGTATTTGTTTGATCAGCCTACCTTGAATGCTAGACAAGCGAGATGGCTGGAATTTTTATGTGAATTTGATTTTGAAATCAAGCACATAAAAGGGAAAGAAAACAAGGTAGCTGATGCACTCAGTAGGAAGGTGCAGGAAATGCATGTGGCATCTCTTAGTAGTTGCCAATCTGATTTGAGGTAGCAGATTGTTAGTCATGCTACTGGAGATGAATTGTATGAGTAGGTAAAAGACAAATTGCAGCAGTAAATTCTTGAGAAGAGGTATGAGGGATATAAATTGGAAGAAGATGGACTTCTCACTTATAAAGGTAGAATTTATATTCCAGATGTAGCGAATTTGAGGAGAGTTGTTATGGATGAAATCCATCAAGCTTCGTATTCTGGTCACCCAGTATATCAGAAGACAATTGCCACAACTAGGAAGCAGTACTTTTGGCCAGGAATGAAAAAGGTATATGGCTGAGTACATTTCGAGGTGTATGAAATGTCAACAGGTAAATGTTGAGCATCAACACCCTATAGGTTTGTTGCAGCCTTTTCCAGTTCCGGAATGGAAATGGAAAGTTATTTCCATGGATTTTATTACAGGATTGTTGATGACTTGGAGACAACACGATTCCATCATGGTTGTGGTGGACAAGTTGACAAAGGCAACACGTTTTATACCGGTCAAGGCTATGCATAAAATAGATGACATTGCAAAGATCTTCATGAAGGAGATTTTAAAATTGCATGGGTTTCCTAAGGCAATAGTCTCTGACAGAGATGTCAAGTTTACTTCCAACTTTTGGAAGGGGTTGTTTGCAAATTTGGGTATAAATCTAAACTTCAGCACTGCATAACATCCTTAGATAGATGGGCAGATAGAGAGAGTTAATCAGGTGCTTGAAGATATGCTTTGCATGTACGTGATGGAAAAACCAACCAAGTGGGAATATTACTTGCACTTGGTAGAGTTTTCTTATAACAATGGACAGCAGGAATCCTTGGGGATGAGTCCGTATGAAGCTTTGTATGGAAGAAGGTGTAGGACACTTGTGACTTGGGATAACCCAGTGAATAGGGTTGTGCTGGGGCCAGAATTGCTCAGGGAAATGGAGCAAGAGGTTGTAAAGATCAGGAAGAATATGAAAGCAGCATAGGACAGACAAAAAAGCTATGCAGATAAGCATAGGGTGAACAGGGAGTTCAGTGTTGGGGATCATGTTTACCTCAGAGTGAGGGCATGGAAGAGTTCCTTGAATCTTGGAAGTTGTGCCAAGTTGTCACCAAGATATTGTGGGCCATTTGAAGTGCTTGAAAGAATAGGGACAGTTGCATATAGACTTACATTACCTGCTAGTACTAGAGCTCATAATGTTTTTCATGTTTCTTTGCTTAAGAGATATGTACATGATCCTAACCATGTGATAAATTGGGATGTGATTCAA
>LPNX010905126.1:1006929-1080353 GCA_001517045.1 Pseudotsuga menziesii
CGAATTGAGCCAATGTGCATCCTCGATAGGAAGGTCACAATGCTTTGGAATTGGGCCATAGGGCAGGTAAAGGTGCAATGGGAGCATTACAGACCTGAAGAGGCTACATGGGAGCTGGAGGATGCCATGCGATTGGCACATCCATTTTTGTTCAATTCTGTGGAACACTGAGGCGATACTAGTGTAGCATTTTGTTCAAATTTTGTAAAGCACTGAGGATAGTGCTATTGAAGGAGGAAGGGAATGTAACACCCTGGTTTTGACCTTGTTGCATTAGATGTATATGATGTATATATTATAAATAATCATGGTGCGGAGCTAAATGCTAAGGCCCCACCATTGATTGGTTATGCTATGTTTCGGGTTGAAATTGTCACAGATGGTATATCGGGGCATGCGGCATACATATCAAGTTTTGTTATCATGTAAATATACATCTTTAATTAAATGAACCCAATCAGCTATGCTCACCACAACCATAATGAAAAGGGCATGATTTTCCCAAGGATAACGGGGGGGGGGGGGATTATTAAACCATGAACCAATGGGGAAAAATCCATGTGTCACCTTCCCTTGTCTTGCCCAACTACCACCATTAAAAATTGATGCTGCTAGTTGGGGAAGTTATGGCTAGGAGTGGAGTGTGGCAGGACTGTCAGTCCTTTCCCACACGCACACTCCACCAACAGGTTGACCTCACGATGGCAAGCAAAAATGACCACCGCCATCACTCTAGTGGACTCTCCACTCTGTCCACTACTACGCCATTCCTTCCCTGGTCTATTCATCCTCACGCAGGGACAGTAGTATGATGATTTTCCATGCACAAGCTTCTTTTCAGGGGTGGTCTCACACAACCAGGAGGAGGGAGTTGTTTCGGATGTCACTCACGTTTCCACAAAGTGGTATCTAGCATGTTTTCCATCCGAATTCTAGAGGTCTGATGTAAATTTCCCTCACGCATAGGTTGGGAGTCTGTATTTTTCTTCCCTAGTGTGGTCTATGTAAGTTTTCCCCAGTGGCTTCGTTGTCCAGAGCAGACTGTTGTTTTCCACACATTGTGAACTTTGTTTGCTGATACATTTTGGGACTGCTGTAGGTTGTTTTGGAGTCATTTCGGCCACGATAGGGCCAAGAACGACTTAGGAGTTGTTTTCCTTAACCAAGCTATGAATTTCTTATGTGACTGCGTGTATGCAGTGGTTGGTATTCAGACTGTGTTGGGAGCAGGGATGGGGGCTTGGTTTACTTGATAAACCTGGTGTGTTTGGAAACAACACAGGCAGAGCTAGAGGGCTAGATTTCTTCTCCATGGCCCCTGAATAGCACTGGAAGGGAAGTCAGGGCCTGAGGGACTGTGTAGCAGAGAAGGGACTAATTCCTTATGTTGGGTGTGTGTGGGTGTCTTAGAAGTCAGGCTAGTTCTGGTGTAGGTGTCCCTATCTCTGTAATGAGCTCACCAACTTAGCATTTAGCCTTTCCCAGCTCCTAGATGGCCTGATAAACCCAACTATGTTGGCTTGCTGTGTTTTGGTGTACCCTTGGCTATGTGTAAGCCTGCTTGTTCCTTATTCCTTGGGGAATCACGCCTAGATCGGGGGTGGCATCGTTGCTGAGAGATTAAGGAACACACTGGCCTATGGTTGGGTGGAACATTACAGCGACATAGCTGGTTACGGAACGATTTCTTTATGAGATAAGTAGTCTTGTCTATTTTACTTCTGCAATCACATTACTGTTAATGAATATGATGAACATGTTGAATGCTTGTATGAATGTATGTTGCTTCCGTTTTGTATGATAAATAATTATGTATCTATGTATGTTCTACTTCAATGCATTTTGTTTCATCATTTTATGAATTCACATGTTCATGGGGCTGGTTTCCCAGGTGGTTAAGGCCATGGTAGCGTCCTCTTCACAGGTCAGAGGGTTGGGGATGCCACATGAGCCTTGATCACCATTTTTATATTGATACATTGTTATGAGAATGGGTATGCTTGCCTCATCCATATACATGTCTAATATTATATGTACCACATCCATGTTTGAGAATAAATACAAACCAAAATCCACTACATTCCGAATGAGGATACTCCACTCCTCCACGGTCCTCTTCAGTCTCTCCACCATTGTCACCACTTATCCCTTGATCCTATGATTTCTATTGGCCATATAATGATGTCTTTCCCTCACACATCAGGGGGAAATATGTTAACACAAAAACTTGTTCACCTAGCTCTCTATAGTCCAAACCATAATTATACATCATATTTCCATCATTACTCCCTTCATTTTGACCTTCACAACTAAAATTACACCAAATATGGTCCAAAACATTATTATTCCTTCCCCCATAAATGAATGGAAGTTGAGAATTCATTGTGAATTATCTCCACTCTCTCCAAAAAGGACCAAAAAGCCCTAAAATGAGAATGGGTAAAAAACCACGGGTCAAGAAACCTTGGATCATCCTATAAATACATTGCAAAGGTCTCCCTATAAGCACTTTTGGTCTTTCAAAATTTTTGTCAACTTTTCAGATATTAACCTTTCATCATTCCCATACTCTTTCCATATCAATTTCTATAGTGTATGTTGATCTTGCTCCATATCCTCTTTAATCCATCCCCCCTTTTGACAACCATTAGTGGAGACGATTCGAGAACTAGACCATGGAGCCGATGGACCATTTCCTAAAATGGCTACAGTGGCCCATATTACTGAAAGGTATGCTTGTTCTTGTTTTCATTAGTTAGATAAAATATATAAAAAATCATAAAAAATATTGTTGTTTTTGTTACTCCTTGTTAATACAAGCTGTGGTTGAGAAATACCTCGCACCATGAACTCTACCCTATGATCCTTCTGATCTATGGTAGGTGTTTTTTCACATAGTAGGGGAGAAATATCCACTATATTTTTGGTGACTCTATTGTCTCAATCCTCTTGGATCTCTATTTTTGTAGGTGTTTCTCCTGGTTTGCTCTAGTTGGGTACCTTCACTCATCACAGATCTTACCCCTTTGTGAAAGATCTGAACCATTCTTGTCACAGTTCCTGCCACCCTCGGACCAAGCCAACTATTTTTTCTCAAAAAATCCTCAGTTTTGGTAGGATTGCACCTATCCAGCAAAAATTTGTGACCTGAGTCGTACCTTTTTCTTGATAAGCGCGACCTAGTTCTTGCATTCTACCCCAATAAGTGTGAACTGGACCAAAAATACATATCGCACTTGTCTAGTCTTTCGAAGGGATCGATATTGCTACTGTGATCCATTTTTGTGTGACCCATCGCACAAAAACCACTGTTTTGTGCAACCTGAGTCTTTTGGATAATTTTCTATCTTGAACACTAAGATTTCAAAGTTCTATGTGACCCCAATCACACATGTTTCGATGATAGGTGGGACCTATAGTTTTTTAGTCCTTTTAGGTGTTTGAGAACCTGTTCCAGACCCCCTGACTGTGTTCTACCCCTTCCCAACCTATTTGCTTCTAGATCTGATTACTCATAACCCCTTGGTTTGTGTTGTAGTCTTATTTTCCTTGTATGTGATCCCCCTTAGTCGATATTGGTAGTTGATACCTCCTGTGTGTTTCCTACAACCTGATCAGTTTCTTATGTGCTCATTTACTTGTGTACATTTTATTTTCTAGAAGAATTAGTTATTTTGCATGATACTTACTGTAATTTACTGTTATTTATCTAGATTTGCAGCTCAACCATGATATCGATGGGGTTTAGACATTACACATTACTTGTGCACACACATATCACACCCTAGAGTAAAATGCTTGGTTCATGACCCCAAGATGAGCCTAACAATTAACTTAACTCAACCAACATTGTAACCTCATTTAAGGACCAAAACAATATTGTAGTTAAGTTAGGAAACCGGGGATAGGAATACAAATAACACCCCTTTGTCACTTACATCTGAGACATAGTTGTTTTCCATTAGGGTACAAAAATTCTCTAGTGCTTGTTTATGCAGTCACGACCAATCTATTGAAGAAATCCCTGCTCTATGGAATTAAGCCACAACAAAGGGGTTTCGGAAGTCAAGGTGGAATACTGCTCTCCATTATGTACCAAAGGCTAACCCTTCATAGTCTACATCGTGCATGTCGAGGACCATATCGGGTGTTGAGGACCAAAGGGATAAAATGCCAGGAAACCACTCTAGACGTGTCATGAACGAGGTAGCCTAGTTACCAGTCTATTTAGGGGTCTTGTACCCGAGGTCCCTCTCAGTAGTGGGATTCTCTTAGCCTATTGTTTTTCCATTTTGAATTGTTTAACTGAAATTTCATCACATAGCAAAGGACACGATTCATGAGGATATTCTATATTGTAGCTAGGGGTTTTCTTGCACTCATACCCCATAGGTTAATGCGTCATTTTATTTCTAGTTCGTGCTACTTGTTGGATTTTTGGCCACTTTGTTGTAGAATCGTCTACTATAACATGTTGTTCCAGTTCAGTTTTAGAGCTTGATTTTTGTCTCATGGCCCACTAATTTTCCACTCTCCTTCTGCACACTCGATTATAGTTAGATTTTTTGAGCTTGCGTTTGCCACCCTTGTGCCTCCATTCATTACATAACACACCATCACATCATCATTGCTCCACCATGCTACTCACATAGACTTAGGGGGCATACCCATCACTTTGGTTCCTTGAACCATCACCATTGGATCCATATTCGACATCATCCACCACCTTCAAATCCATACACTACATTTGAGTCTGATTTGGATTGTGATCAATCTGAAACTACCTTATTCAAAGCCCCATCTAGCCCCATAAATGGTGCACCTCCTAACCCCTCTCAAGGGGGAATGGTTGATAGTGGACTCATGACCACTCCACCCATCATATCAGGTATCCCTTATTTTGGACCCATAGGTGCTGGTCCTTGTGGGAACCTCTCCATTACCACACACACTGCTGCTGGTACAATACCCACTAGTGGTGGCCCCACTCTAGCCACCGTGGTTCATACTTTACCACCATTCACGCATGGGGGCATTGGCCCTTCTACCACCATTTCGGATATTCTTGCCATTCGAGTGACTAATCCTATTGTCGAAATACATCCTTACCCACCCCCATTTACCCATGGGAGCTACATTCCCAATGGAGCTAGCACCATTGCTGGCTCTTTCCGATCCATTATAGGTCCTAGTATATCATTCATGGCTAGTATCAACCTACCTTATTTTGCATGATTGACAAGTGAACTCATCTGTCATAACCGATTATGGCCTCCCATGCCTATCAAAATTCCATTAAACATCCCTATGTTTGAGGTAAAGGTGGGAGAAGACCCCCAAAATCACATTATGTCATTCCACTTACGGTGTTCCTCTAACCGCATAGTGGATGATTCTATCTAATTGCAGATTTTATAGCACACACCCACAAGTGTTGTGGCCAAATGGTATATCAAAATTCCTCACGCCACTTACCCGAACTTCCCCTCATTATCATTGATGTTTCTCTAGTACTTCCAGTTACCCGTTTGTTATGATGAAGGCGTTAAAATCCTATTATCCTGTATAAAAACACAACTACCCATGTCACGGATCATATCCATGAGTGGTGTCATCCTCGTAGCTTGTGTAAGATCTAGTTAGATGATAGGATTTTCTTGGATTGGTTTCCCAAAACCTTACTTCCCCCTATCACCAAGGAAATTGCATCTAAGCACCCACAAACTGAGGAGGAAGCCATCCTCAAGGCACAATAGTTTGATCTCATCTATGCCCAATTAGGTTATTTGTATACCATTATACCTGATGCTCCCTGTGTTGGATCCTCACTATTTGATATGTCGAGGGAATCTCATGCCGTTGATGGAGTCATTGGATCTATTACTTAGCACCCCCACCTTTACATGACCTCTCCTTCGAAGCCACCTCATTCTGGTCACACCCCTAGTGTTGTCCAACCTGGTTACACCCCTAATTTTTCATGTGTAATGGCTCAGTCATGAGCCACACCCTCCTATACATCTCCCGTACCCACTACTGACATCCACAGACAGAATTTATTGGCACCTATGTGTAATGGTAATCCTATAGGATTTTCATCCCCTCCAGCTGCTCCTTCCTATTACCCACCACCTATGAAACCTTTCACATACCCATACCCCGATTATCATGCATAATTAAAAAAATTCTTAAAGAACCGTTGTTCTTCTTTTGAAACATAGGGCATGGCCATGAAAACACCCTTAAACATTCATGTTTAGGCTTAAGAACCATTGTAGCAATCGTTCTACCATTGATAAATCCACTCTGTAACTAGAAAGGTCATTTCCGTATTGAACCTATCCTTTCCGCACTCCACATTGTGCCTTTCGCCCTCTCTCCTTCTACTCCAGAACCCGGGAACCAGAAACACAATGTACGACAAATTTCTTCAAACCTCTTTCCACCTTCTGCCTTTGGAACTCAAAAATAGGAAACCTAACAAATGCCAGAATCCTTTATCCATGTATCCTCCTTTTGCCTTTTGCCTTCGAAACTCAGAAATTAGAAAATTAACAAATGACAGAATACTTTATCCTCGTTTCCACCTTCCACATTCTGCCTTTCCGCCCTCCAGTGCGGAACTTCGGGAATCGAAAAACCAACTCTTTACCTTAGAATTTTCCCATTTTCTGCCTCCCTCCTTCCGCCTTCCACTGGCGAATTCTGGGGTGCGGAAAACACATCTTACCTTAAGATAGCTGCATTTATGACCCAGTAACCAGGCTTCTATCCTCCATCATCCTAAGTAAAATGCAGTGGAAATGCAAGGCATAAACAGATGCAAATGCAGGGTCATTTAACAATAGTAACTATACTTCAATATTTAATAAGCATTAAACATAATCAACATATTCATAAGAAAATACATTGCATAAATAACACAACAAAGAATACTTATCTTGAAGATGAATTTGTCCCGCAACTAGCTATGTCGCTGCAACGTTCCACCCAACCATAGGATAGTTGTGTTCATTAATTTATCAACACAACTTCCACCCCCAACCTAGGAATGACTTCCACAAGGAACTAGGGAACAACTGACTCACACAAAACCAAATCATATCACACACAGTCAAGCCAACACACGTTAGGTTTATCAAGTTGTCTAGCCAAGATAACACACAGTTGGGCTTATCAGGATGCCTTGCTCTACCCCAGATATTAACTAGCTCAACCGATCTTCTAGAAGAATTGAATGATTGAGGAAAGAGGACAAAAAGGTAGATGAGGGTTTATGGGTTCCCCCATTGACATCTGGGCTCACCCTATTGCTTAGGATTTTGACTAACTCCCCTCCCTATTCCTTGTGAAATCACATGCCCATCTCTTTCACGTTGCAGTGCATAGCTAGTTGTGGTATTTTATTAAATTGTATATTTACATGATATTCCAAAATATATTGTTCCATACTTAGCACTATAACCATAGGTATCAACCTTGATCACCTATACACAAAACACAAAATCAATGGCAAGGCCTTGGCCTTGAGCTCCTTGCCATGATTTGTATACAATATATACATCATGTACAATTTCAATACCATGGGTTCAAAAATGGGGTGTTATATTCCCCTCCCCCTTCATTAGCATTGTCCTCGGTGCTTTACAAAATTGAGCAAAAATGCTACACTGACATTGTCCTTGGTTCTCTGCAAAATTGAACAAAAATGGATGTACCAATCACATGGAATCCTCCATCTCCCACGTAGCCTCACCCAAACCATAGTACTTCCACTGCACCTTTACTTGTCCAACGACTTGATTCCGGAGCATCGTGACCTTGCTGTTGAGGATGCGCAATGGCTCAGTTTGGAACTCTCCCTTGGGATCCACCTGAATCACATCTCGATTTATCACATGGTTAGGATCATGTACATATTTCTTAAGAAAAGAAACATGAAAAACATTATGAGCTCTAGTGCTAGGAGGAAATGCAATTCTATATGCAACTGGCCCTATTCTTTCAAGCACTTCAAAAGGCCCACAATATCTAGGTGACATCTTGGCACAACTTCCAAGCTTCAAGCAAATCTGAGGTAAACATGGTCCCTGACACTGAACTCTCTATGCACTCTATGCTTGTATGCATAGCTCCTATGTCTATATTGGGATTCCTTCATGTTCTTCCTAATCTTTGCAACCTCTTGCTCCATTTCCTTGAGCAATTCTGGACCAAGAACAATCCTGTTCACTGGATTATCCCAAGTCACTAGTGTCCTACACCCTTTCCCATACAAGGCTTCATATGGACTCATTCCCAATGATGCTTGCTGTCCATTATTATATGCAAATTCTACCAAGTGTAAATAATCTTCTTACTTGGATGGTTTGTCCATCACATACATGTGAAGCATGTCTTCAAGCACTTGATTCACTCTCTTTGTCTTTCCATCATTTTGAAGATGGTAGGCAGTGTTGAAATTCAACTTGGTACCCAAATATGCAAACAAACCCTTCCAAAACACGGAAGTAAACTTGGGATCCTTGTCAGAGATTATTGCCTTAGGCAATCCATACAATCTAGAAATCTCCTTCATGAATATTTTTGCAATGGAATCAGTCTTATATGTGGACTTAACTGATATAAAATGTGATGTCTTTGTCAACTTGTCCACCACAACCATGATGGAATCACGCTGTATCCAAGTCATTGGAAATCTTGTAGTAAAATCCATGGAAATAACTTCCCATTTCCATTCTGGGACTGGAAAAGGCTGCAATAACCTTGCTGGGTGTTGATGCTCAACCTTCACCTGTTGACATTTCATGCACTTAGAAATATACTCAGCAATGCCCTTTTTTCATTCCTGGCCAAAAATACTTCTTTCTGGATGTAGCAATTGTCTTCTGATACCCTGGGTGACCAGAATATGGAGCTTGTGGATCTCATCCATAACAATTCTCCTCAAGTCTCCTACATTTGGAATATAAATTATGTTCTTATAAATAAGAATTCCATATTCATCCAATTTATATCCCTCATATTTCTTTTCAAGACTTTGTTGCTACAACTTGTCCTTGATCTACACATACATTTCATCTTCGACAGTATGATTAACAATCTGTTGTCTCAAATCTGATTGGAAAATACTAAGAGATGCCACATTCATTTCATGCACCCTCCTACTGAGTGCATCAACCACTTTATTTTCTTTTCCTTTTATGTGTTTGATATCAAAATCAAACTCACATAAAAACTTTAACCATCTACCTTTCCTAGCATTTAGAGTAGGTTGATCAAACAAATACTTCAGACCACAACAATTTGTCCTTAGCTCAAATTTTCTTCCCATTAAGTAATGCCTCCACATATTGAGAGCATGTACTATGGATACAAGTTCTAGATCATGAGTAGCATAGTTATTCTCATGACCTTCAACTTCGTTGACTCATAACATACCACTTGGTTGTATTTCATAAGAACTTCTTCAAGTCCTTGATTACATGCATCAGTACACACCAAAAAGTCTTTTTCTTGGTCTACGATTTTCATAATTGGTGCACTTGTAAGAAGATTTTTCAACTGCTGGAAGATTTCTTCACATCTTGGTGTCCATTCAAACTTTATCCCCTTCTTTTGCAAAGGAGTGATTGAATGTGCAACCTTGTAGAATCCTTCAATGAAACTCCTATAGTAGCCTGCAAGTTCCATAAAATAACTTACATCTTTCACATTTCTTAGGGTTGGCCAATTCATAATGGATTCAATATTTTTAGGGTCCACAACTATTCCCTCCTCTGAGATAATGTGACCCAAATAATGAATTCTATCTTTATAAAAGGTACACTTGCTCAACTTTTCATACAACTTATGCTCCCTTATCAACTGCAATGTCAGTCTCAAATGTTCTTCATGCTCTTCCTCACTCTTAGAATAAATAAGTGTTATAAGGAATTCTCAATCAATGCGGACACTGCTTGTTCCTCTGCAATGTAAATCACAACTACAGAACAAAAAGACATAACAACATATCCTTTCATTGAATAATCAAATCAACTAACATGAGATACAATATACCTCAACCTTGGATCCACTTATCTTCTCTCCAAATGTCCTTGTGATGGCTTAGTATCTGCAAAATAGATCAGAAGACAAACAAACAGGATGAGAGTATCATGATAAATGACTATTCATATTGGTGATCAAGGAATCCAATAATATCTAATTACGATCAATACAATCAAATATAGGAAAGGGAAATGTCTTTGTATTAATATATGGATGAGAAAGAAGTACAACCAAAAAGCCTTGATGTCGATGGCTTCGATCTCAACAAGAATTTCTACAGTCTCCTATGACTATGAAGACCTCTTGAACCATAAGCTAACTCTACTTTTCCTCTGATCCAAACTTCAAACTAACAGTATAAGGATGCTTTTTCTAGCCTCCTCTCACTCTTATCATGAAGGCTTCATTTATAGGCCTAGAACTCAAGAGATGACTTGGAAAAAGGATAGGATTAGATCCCTATAGGTGAGGAAGGCGAATTCCACCTCTCCCAAGCATATAGGAACTAACCCCACAAGGGCTTCCGCATAGAATCTTCATAAAATTATTTTTTTCTCATTTTCTGACCACCGACAGTCTTAGAAAAACTGTCAAAAGCGTCGATCTAGGTTTTTTGCCAAAGGAAGGAGACAATGGTGCTTCTTGGTCAACTGTGGCAGGCGTTCATGACACTCTATGCAAAAAACATGAAGGCACTGTCCCTTCTAGGTCTGGGAAAAAAGTGACCAAGGTGACTCAAGCCAGGCTTTCTGGGAGGTTAAAAGGTAATGTGAAATTCTCATGAAGGCTGATAAACAATGTGATATTTCTAGGTGCAAAAAAATGCCCCCCAAAGTATGAAGCTAGAAGGAAGTGATAGCTGAAATAGTTTGCTAGTTTTCCATCTAATACAAAGGCAAAGAGAGATAGATTCATATAGGACCAGTAACTGACTTTATCCAAACTAATCATAGCTGCAGACCAATACACTGTAGATCTATGATGATGACCACGTCATGGCTACCAATAATACACTTTAGATCCATGAATAACTGATACAGGAGGTAGGACATAGCTACAAAACATAAAAAGTAGATCCATGTCTCTCATCCTCAAATACAGAACACAACCACCAAACATACAATGTGGATATGTGTCATGACTTTAAATGATCTCCAAATGCAACCTGAGCATAGGCAATGATGATGGTAAAGCCTAATCACTCAGGGTCTTCATCCCAATCCCCAACCGATATGATTCTAACCATGTAAATAGATGAATTGACGTTGAACATGGTAGAAACCACTTGATTACCAGTCATTGATGTCAACTATTAACAAGTGAGAGGGAAATCACCATTGATATCAATGATCCCTAAGGTATCCTAGTACATTCTCCCAAGCGTGAATAAATGTTTTGAAGTTGAACACTTGACATAATCTTTCAATGAGAGGTCATTGATGAAAACCTACTATTGAAAAAGAGAAAACCTACCATTGAGGCATGCAGGATTCAAGGTACTCTTTTTTAGGTTTCTAGGTCTAATTCATGGATAATGATTTGAAGTCGACAGGAATAGAATTCCTCACTGGAGGGCCATGATGATTCCCTCATCAGTGACATAAAACTAGGAACAAAAGATGATTTGAAGTGATAGAACTGACTCAGACATGGCTGACTCTTAAGGACAAGTAAAGTTACTGATGAGTTATTTTTCTTAGAGAGACATCCTTTGAATGATTTGATGGCATGACACATGACTTGGCAGCATTGAATTAACGAGAATAGAACCAGGTGTAATGCAAGGAACATGACAAAGCATTCTTTGAATTGACTCAAATGAGTCAGGTGACTCACAAAAGTGGATCGACTCGGAGATAAGCTGAAAACCCAACTATTCAGATATGCAAATGAAGACGGGTGCCATGTTCAAAGGTGGAATGTAGATTACTGCCATAAAAACAAATAAAAACCATTCCCCTTTCCTTTAATTTTCCCACCTCAAAAGGTGAGTGCCTTTTTCATTTTTATGAGTCCAAAGAGGGTAACAAACACTTGTTAAAGCTCATCAAATGATGAGTCCATTCTCATATTTTTCACGAACCTGAGAAAGGAGGGGTTCGTTCCCAAACAAGGTCTTTCATCGTTTGTTTTCTGAGTCTGATGGATGTAAACTCATTTTTTGTTTCATGTTTAGAGAGTTTGAAATGAATAAGAAGACTCCAAAAAGTCCTTTTTCGTATATAAGGCTAGTCAGTCTGAAAAAAGAGATAACCTACCACCGATTAGTCGATCGTTCTAATACTTTGACAAGTGTGAACGTAACAAGCTCACCTGGCAATCTTTTTGTGTTTTGAGGAGACTTAAAAGAGCTTAAATATAACTCCCGAACTAGGTTCCTTTTTCATAATCCACTTTTAACGAGTCTGAAAAAGCGAAAAAGTAGACTTGACACCTTTCTACTGGAATTTTAATGAGCATGTAAAAAGTGTAAAATGACACAGTACTTTTTCAATTTTTCTCTAAGCTTGAAAAAGACAAAAATAGCTTCCGTTATAGCCATAACCCAATATTTACCTGAAAAATCTTAAAAAACACCATTAAAAGTCATTTTCCCAAAACTATAGAAAGTAAAAAATAAAACCCACTTTTAATAAAATAATTTGGATTTCAAAAATAAATAAATTATAATGCATTTTTTAAAACTCCAAACATTCTATAAATAGAAAGAGTAGGTAAGATATTTTTACCATTTGTTTTTTACCATTAGTGAGTTTTGGCAATTGGATTTGATAGAAAGAGTTCCCATCGACGATTTTGCAAGGGTTCTTCATTACACTGTTCTTCATTCTCCTTAGAAGAGGTAAGCATTTGTTTCTTTCCCCCTCTATGCTCAACAAATGTTATTTAACCTATTTTCCATTGTTTAAATCCATGTTCCTAAAATGTTTTTTTTATAGTTTAAAAGCAAGATAGAAGATAGATTTATCATTTGAAGTGGTAGGGTAGGGGATTAACCATCCCAATAGGGGTTTTTAACCGTGGTAGAAGGTAAAAGTTTCTTCCTCATAGGGTCTTTGGCCATCGAGCAGAGCTCCCAGTGGTGCTTAGTTCACAACAAACAGGTGCTCGGGGATCTGCACGCCACAGGCAGCAGCGCCATGGTGCTCTGTGGGAAAAGGAGAGCAGCACCGCTGCAGGGAAAAGGAAAAAACCAAAAACCCTAATCCACCAAAAACAAAATTTTCAAGTTTTCTTCTTGCATCATAACTTGTCATTTCATTTGATTTTCTTCCTTTTATCCATAATGTGTGTTCTAATTACAAAATTTGTGTGTTGCAGGTGCATCATGGTGATTTGGAAGGAAAGGGAACATGAAGTTCGAGACAACTAGGCTACTAATGATCCAACTACTATTGAGGCTCTATGGAACTACAGGCTTCAAAAGTATTTTCGGATACTCGGTATGAAAGCACATGTACGATTGCTAGAGTACATCATAGACATGTAGGAGCATTTTGTGGTGGGATTCCATATCCTACCCATAGAGGTTGAGGATATTTATTCTTTGACCGTTTTGTCTATGAGGGGAAGCCCAATAGTGCTATCTGGAGCACGAGGAGGGGAGGGCTCCTTGGATGATATTATTGATCAGCATTGCTCACTAGGTACAAAGGCCCAATCGAGGAAGCTATGGATCAAGTCTTTAGTATATATTCCCTTGAGGACATTGACGTATATTATCGGCAAGGTGGAAGGGACTAGAGCTACCCATCTTACCAACAAATCACATATGATATACGCTTTGCATTGCATGGATCCTACTGTCTTCAACTGGTGTGAAGGGATGCTGGTGTGTCTGAAGAACCAATTAAAAAAGTGCAAAAGAGGAAGGCTGAAGAAATTTGGTTATCGAGTAGTGATAGTGTCCCTTTATATTACAGTGGGTGCCTCACATGAGGCCACAGGTGACCATTACTAGGCTTGAGCCTGAGGACCCGAGTATGGTTGCATGGGTTACAACCATGCCTTGCCTTGGAGGTGGAGGACCCAAAGTTATCTATGGGTCAGGATTCTTTTGCTGGTTGAGAAATCAGTTACTTATGATGGAGGATTTATGCCTATGAGGGGGAATACTTTCGTAATGACCCGAAGTTGGTTCTACCTGATGGGGAAGTATGGGATGACCGAGGTAATAAAAGACATTATCCACTTGTGTTTTTAATTTTTGTTTTATTTCATTTTTTATTTTGTAGTATTGAGATATATGAAATTGTTTTCATGTAGACATTGGATTTGTCCATCCAGCTGGGATGTCGCCTATTACTAGGAGAGCGAGTACCAGGGACATGATGCTACACCACTCTGAAGCTGATGAAGAGCTCATAGATCTCGAGGAGAACCTACAACACTTGATTGTGGGCATCCCTGACATGACTACTAACGAGGTACCTAGGCATTATCAGCGCCATACTATAGGTGTCTCTGGATGGTTCTCTAGGCTACTCCACAAAGTGGCCCAAGCTATTGCATGCTACCATGAGCATCACAAGGATTAGTCTGTCTTAATTTTCACTTTTTGTATATGTATTACTAAAATATTCGAAGCTTCATATTTTTCCTTATGTATATGTGTATTCTGAACTTTTTATGGTCCTGAACTTTTGAGGGCACTGAAATCTAGTGATGCTTCAGCCCAAATTTTGTATCCCGGTACTACAATTTTCATATATGACACAATTTATATTTACAGTTGTGTGTGCGGTAAATGTGATGTGTGAAATGATCATCTACTTATGAATTTACATGTATTTTTTATGTTTCAAATGGACTTTTAAATATGAGAAATATGCCAATCTAAGACATTGTTAGCTAGGGAATCAGTTGTTGGAGACATTTACCACCATACACACTTACTTTGGTCAATTTGGACTAGTTAAACCACTATCCTAAGTTTTATTGACTTAATTGACATCAAAGGAGCACTACATGACATCAGCATGAGCACACCCATGCCTACCTTCAGTCAAGGAGGCCAACTAAGCCTTCTCCTTCATTCAGGGACGCTAACTGTAGCACTTCGGGAGTAATCTGAGTGTCATAAATGCAGTTAATTGCTAACTGATGGTTACAATCAGTTAAACAAAGCAGTGAAGGCACCTCCTTTCATTAAATTGATTATTTAATTAATATGTAATGAAGTGGAGTCAACAGGGGTGCCTCCAACCACCTTTGATGGCCAGTTAGACTTCAGTTAACCTCATCGGGGTTCATTGGGGTGATTGATGCGCTAACACTTGTGGGTTGGCATGCAGTGACATGTTTCTTAGCTACTTTCAGTTAGACTCAGTCATTTATTGCACTCTGACTTCAGTTAGGACTCAGTTGAGTCAATTAGGGTTTTGATCAGTGGTTAACTGTGTGTTCACTGTGGCTTACATTCAGTTAATATAGACTCACTCATTCAATTCGAATGACCTACTTGGGAATTCAAATTGTATTGGAATTCATGCATCTTGCATGATCATTGTATTGTATCATCATTCTTTCATTTGATTATACAAAGTTGCTACTTCCATTGCAGCACCATTTTGCCAATTTTATGCATATTTGTCTGAATTCTTTGTGAGACTGTGTTTTCAGTTCCTAGACCACTGTGACAAATTAATATGGTATCAAAGCTCATGGTGGGATGAAACTTAGATCTCTCAAAAACAAGGTTTTTGATAGATCTTGCATGAAAAATTGAGCAAAAGCTCAAAATTCCAGCACTGCACCAGAAGCCAAGGCTTACCACTTAATACCCCAAGTAAGGAAATTGTTGATCAAGCTTGCTTGATCAACTATGGTGGGTGTGATGAAAGCCTAAAATGTGTAGGTTGTCTAACCTTACGATGCCCCTTTTGTTGTGATTTCAGGTTTTTAACAGGTGAAAGCATTCTCTCCAACAGTTTCAGATGGCTTCTTCCATAAAACTCTTGACTCTGTTCAATTTCCACTCATGGAAAGGAGACATGGAGATCTAGCTATGTGCTAGAGGACTCTATAGGGTCACTATGGAAACTGAAGAAGATCCTGCTTTTGTGATAGATAAAGCTATATTCTTGAACAAGAAAGATGAAGCATTCAAATTCTTGTGCCTCTCTGTTTCTCGGTATCTTATTTTCCGTCTCTCGGGATTGAAGACTCCAAAGGAAATTTGGGACAAATTGGAAACCTTGTATGGAAAATAGGATGATTTGAGAGTATACCAGTTTGAGAATGAGTTGATGTCTCTCCAACCTTCCAATTTCGAGACCTTAAATGGTTTTTTCACAAAGTTCAAGCACATTGTCTTACTGTTGAAGCAATGTAAGGTGGAGAAGGAGGATGATTACTTCATCCTTGCCATACTCTCCAAAATTGGAGCTGATTATTCGGTGTTTTTCTCTACATATCATGTGGGGAATCTCACAACCCCTGGATGGAAGATGCCTTCACTCAATGCCTTCATTGAGTCCCTAACAAGTGAACCTGATAAGCTTGTCCAGATGGGGATCATCAGATCTTCCCATGATCAGGCCCTTCAGCTCAAAGAAGAACAAAGGAAAAGGGAATCATGGAAAGGAAAAAGTCAAGTGTTCATATTGTGGGAAGGGCTTCCACCCTAAACATGCCTACATGAAAAATAAACTTGATGAAGCTACCTCTCTCCTTGAGAGAAATCAAATCAATCTTCCAGAAATATTTCAGAGGAGAGATCAGCAAGATCGGGAACCATAGCATGAAAGAGGTCATGCCCTCATGGCAAGCACTTCAAAGTCCAAAGCACTATTGATAGATTCTAAATCTTTGAACCACATAATGGATGAAAGAGACTCCTTCTCATATTTGGATATTGAAAAATCCATTCCCATCCACATGGGAGATGACTCCACAATCATATCTGAAGGACAAGGTACTGTAGATCTTGAGCATGGTTATTTTTCCAATGTTCTGTGTGTACCATCTCTTACATCAAACCTCCCGAGTGTTTATCAAATGAAACATATGAGAGTTCCCAAGAGAGTCTCCTTTAGCTCAGATGATGTAGAGATCACAAAACTTGTAGCAAAAGGCCTTGCAAACCATCATGCAAAAGCCTATGAGTTCTCCCATTTTGTGGCGGATGAAAAGCCCATCGCATTGCTAACTCATTGAAATGAAGTTAGTATACTGTGGCATGAGAGGTTTTGAAATATGAACTTCAAATACTTGCAGAAATTATAGAATAATTCTATGGTTGAAGGCCTCTTGGTCATCAAAGCTACCACTGGAATTTGCAAGGGTTGTGTTGTTGGAAAGCACCCTGAGCATAAGTTCGACCAGGGGAAGGAAAGTCAAGCATCATGCATCTTGGGACTGATACATTCTGATATCAATATTCCCATGCCTATCACATCCATGAATGGATCAAGGTACATTCTGACTTTCATTGATGATTGTTCTAGATACACATGGGTTTTTCTTTATAAAAAAGAAGTCGAAAGTATTGGAAAAATTCACTGAATTGAAGGCCTTGATTGAGAATGCATCTGGCCAAAAGATCAAGATATTGAGATCTGATAATGGTGGGGATTATGTCAGTAATTCATTACTACATTATTTTCCCAAAGTGGTATTCAGTTCCAGCATTCAGTTCCCTACACTCCCCAGCAGAACGGTGTAGCGGAGAGGAAGAATCGGTCTCTCAAGGAGATGACCACCTGTATGTTGGAATCATAGAAGTTGGCTGCAAATTTGTGGGCTGAAGCCATGAATGCTACAGAATATATTCAAAATAGAGTTCCAAACCCATCCATCAAAGGGAATACCCCTTTCGAAGCATACTTTGGACACAAGCCGGATGTGTCGAATCTGCGAGTGTTTGGGTCCACTGCATGGGCCCGAATTTCACTTGATAAAAGGAGGGCTTTGCAACCGCAAAGAATAGAATGTATATTTATCAGATATCCTGATAAATATAAAGGTTTTAAGCTGCTGGATATCAAAACAAAGTATATCATCATTGAAAGGAGTGTCAAGTTCGATGAGCCTCTTCAGGAGGTAGAACTAGTGAAGGAGAAAACTGTTGAATTTCCTTCCTATTCTACTGAATATTTGGATGATGTAATTGGGGGTGATGACCCTGATTTGTATCCTATGATTTTTGATATCAATGTACAGCAAAAATTGGATGCTAAATCAGAAATTGAAGTACAAAATTATCTCCCAACTTGGGCCCGACAGACACTCTCCTCCGCAGGAGATAACATTGGAAATCCGAATGATCCAAGGAGAACCCGGTCATATTTCCAAAAGAGAAAGTATTTTGCTCTCTTGTCCTAATTATTTGCTGTACAAATATTGTTATTTGATGATAATTTCAGACCCAAATTCCTACTACCATGCTCGAAAGGATCCGATATGGCAAGTTTCCATGGATGAAGAGATGAATTCTCTTCAGAAAAACACCACTTGGGAGCTAGTTTCTCTTCCTCTGGGGAGGAAATTGGTTCAATGCAAGTGGGTGTTTCAGACTAAGTTTGCTGATGATGGAAGCACCTACAAATATAAGGCAAGGATGGTAGCAAAATGTTTCTCCTAGGTCCAAGGTGTGGACTACCATGATACTTTTGCACTGGTTGCAAAAATGGACTCCATCCACCTAGTTTTGGCAATTTCAGCATCTAAGCACTGGGAAGTGCATCATATGGATGTTAAGTCAGCCTTTTTGCATGCATATATTCATGAGGAGATATACATGAAGCAGCCTAAGGGCTACATTTCTGATCCATATTTGGTTTGCAAGCTAAAGAAGTCACTATACGGGTTAAAACAGGGCCCAAGAGAGTGGTATTCCAAGATGGATGCCTTCCTTCTCTCGTAAAAATTCCAAAGGTGTAAATCAGATCCAAATGTGTATATAAAGTAGTCTGATGGTAATTTTATTATTATTGTTTTATATGTTGATGACTTACTGATCACAGGTAGCACATTTACATCTATTTCAGTCATCAAAACTACTCTCCACAATGCATTTGAAATGAGCGATTTGGGGCTCAAAATTGAGCAAAATTATGATGGGATAATGGTCACTCAGTACAAATACATATCAGACCTGTTATTCAAGTTTAACATGGCTGAATATAAGGCTTCTCCATTCCCTTTCCTTTCAGGGATCATTCTTGAAGAAGGAAAAAGCACACCTACCATGGACTGCACTATTTATCAATAGCTGATTGGTAGCTTGTTGTACTTGACTCATTCTCGGCCTGATATCTATTATGACATGAATGCTGTATCAATATACATGCAGCAGCTACATGATATTCATTGGAAGGAAAATAAGAGGATCCTCTAGTATATTCAGGGAACCAGGACCTACGACATTCACTGTGCTGTAGACTCCAAGGTAGAGCTGGTTGGGTACACAGATTTTGATTGGGTGGGTGATTCTATTGATCAGAAGTCTACTTCTAGATATTTCTTCATGTTTGGTGGTGGCCCCATTTGCTGGTCTAGAAAAAATAAGGCCGCCATAACATTGTCTTCAGCAGAGGCCGAGTATCGAGGAGTGGTGAATGCTTGCATCCAAGCTATTTGGTTGCAAGGCATTCTTTCAGAGTTTGATATTGATAGTAATTTGTCCATTGTCCTCTTTTGTGACAATCAAAGTGCTATTAACATATCCACAGATCCAATTACCAGGAAGAGGGCCAAGCATGTAGAGATACACATGCACTATATCAAGGAGATAGTGCAAGATAGGACCATCATTCTACAATACTGCCCAACTAATAAGCAGATTGCAGACATCTTCACCAAGATATTTTTAGAAAAGAAGTTCACTTACCTCCATTGACTATTGGGGGTGAGTTCATCAGGGTGATCCGACTACTTTCAGTGTTCAACTTGAGGGGGGGGGTTTCCCACTGGGTTTTCCCTCTTTTCCTCACTTAGTTTGTTTTGAGCATTGTTTGAGTTTAAGTATTGTACAAGGTGACCTATGGCCTTTGTTGTCGATGCCCTAGCATTCTTATGCACTTTATGTTTTCTACTTCTCCTGAGTATAGCTTAAGGAGGGGTGTTGGAGACATTTACCACCATACACACTTACTTTGGTCAATTTGGCCTACTTAAACCACTATCCTAAGTTTTATTGACTTAATTGACATGAAAGGAGCACTATATGACATCACCATGAACACACCCACACTTACCTTCAGTCAAGGAGGCCAACTAATCCTTCTCCTTCATTCAGGGAGGCTAACTGGAGCACTCCAGGGGTGATCTGAGTGTCATAAATGCACTTAATTGCTAACTGATGGTTACAATCAGTGAAATAGAGTAGTGAAGGAACCTCATTTCATTAAATTGATTATTTAATTAATATTTAATGAACTGGAGTCAACAGGGGCACCTCCAACCACCTCTGATGTCCAGTTAGACTTTAGTTAACGTCATCGGGGTTCATTGGGGTGATTGATGCACTACCACTTGTGGTTTGGCATGTGGTGACATGTGTTTGAGCTACTTTCAGTTAGACTCAATCATTTATTGCACTTCAAATTCAGTTAGGACTCAGTTGAGTCAATTAGGATTTTGATCAGTGGTTAATTGTGTGTTCATTGTGGCTTACATTTAGTTAAGCTAGACTCACTCATTCAATTCAAATGACCTCCTTGGGAATTCGAATTGTCTTGGCATTCATGCATCTTGCATGATCATTGTATTGTATCATCATTCTTTCATTTGATTATATAGAGTTTCTAATTCCATTGCAGCACCAGTTTTCCAATTTTATGCATATTTGTCTGAATTCTTTGTGAGACTGTGTTTTTAGTTCCTAGACCACTGTGACAATCTAATATCAGCCACAAAATTTAAATGTATCAAAATGTGTTGATATGTAACTTGCTCAAAATACTTCTCTAACAACCTAAATCTTCAAAAAGTACAAAGAAGCATGGGATTTCGGATGGTGTAGACTCGATTAAGCTATTGGACAACTAGTTCAAAGTCTAGGTAAACCCTAATTTCCCTTACATCATTATCTAGGGATTCCATCAACAATCCAATCACAGATTGATATTTCACCAGATTGTTGGTGGAGGGACCTAAAAGAATACCCCCTGAACTCACCAGCTCACTTGTAGGAGAGTACAATACCCAAGTTGCTGATGCAAGGTTAAGCGTATATCGATGAGCACCATCAGCAAAACCAATGAAGGAATTCATCTATCCATCAGAAAAAAGCCATACATAAGTAGGGTTTTATGAAAAAACACATTTTGAATCACACAAAAGACACACTTCTCCAAGCCAAGACACACAACAAACTATAAACAATATTTGCAAAGACCCTATGCTAGATGACCTAAGCATAGTATCTTTTGAGGTAGAGCCCATTTCGGGGCTCTCCCAAAGGTATCACATCGTAATCAACCAATTAATATGCCCCTTTTTCTAAAACATGACTAACAATATAGGGCCCATGCCACATAGACTCAAATTTCCTTGCCCCCAGCTTGTCATGCTTCTAGTCATAGGTCAAGACCATATCTCCTTCATTGAAGGAACGGGGTTGGACAATCCTGTCATATTGAACTTTCATTCTTCATTTATGTGCCTCATTGGCTAAGGCAACATCACGTTGAGTTTCTTCCTTTATATTGGTGTTAGGCAATAGTTCTACAACAAGTTTTAAAGAAGGGATCTCACACTCTATCGAGAAAGTAGCTTCCATCCCATATACAAATTGGAAATGTGTAAAACTGGTGGAAGTTTTAACAGTATTCCTATAGGCCTAGAGCGCAGGGAAAAGCTGTAAATTCCAGTTTGATTTGGCTTGCCCTACCATCCATTGAACCATTGTTTTTAATACTTTGTTTATAGCCTCAACATGGCCATTGGCCTGAGGATAGTATGGTGTAGAGTTATCGTGATGAAACCCTAATTTTACACTAAGTTCTGCCATCATTTTATTTTGAAAATGTGTTTCATGATCGGTCACAATGGCTCTAGGAATCCCGATTCTTGCAATGATATGGCTGAATAAAAATAGTGCAACAATTTTACCATCTTCGACATATGTGGGCATTTCCTCACCCCATTTTGTAAAATAGTCCACAGCCACAATAATGTAGCCATGCCCCCTGGCTGAGGTAGGTCTACAGTGCACAAAGTCTATGCCCCATTTTACAAAGGGGCCAACTGCTACAATGGGATGGAATGGAGCTAGATGTCTACGTTTCTTTGAAGTGAAAATTTGACATGGTTGGAATTTCTTGACTGTTTCAATATAATCCTTGAAAATAGAAGGCTAGAAATAGCTTGCACACAAGATTTTTTGGGCAGTAGCCTACCCAGAGAAATGACCGCCACAAGCTCCAACATGGAAATCATTTAAAACGATCTCAGCCTCCTCATGTGTAAGGAAACGTCGTAAGATGGAGTCAACACCACAGCGGTATAGGGTATCATTCAAAACAAGATAACTTTTGGCTTGGTGGAAAACGTGACGACATTCATCTCGAGAAGCAGTAGGTTGGTATCGTAAGGTCTGGAGATACAAAATGATATCTCCATACCATGGATCAGTCATACTAATGAGAAACAACGACTCATCGAGAAATAAATCAAAGGGCTTTGTATTCTCTGTAGTATGGGGAAGGCCACGTATAAGCTCTGCGAAAACAAGAGACTTCTTAGAAGTGATTTTGGTGAATTCTAACTGAAATTCCTGGAGAATCACAATCCAACGTGAGTATTTTACCCCAAGCACTTTTTGTGTAAGAACATAGTACATGGGGTTAGAATCTACATAAACAGTGGTGGTGCGGAGCAAGATATAATGACGAAAATTCTGGACTACAATGACCGTGGCTAGAGTGAGTTTCTCCACATGTGAGAATCGAGTTTCAAAGTCTAGAAGACTCTTACTTGCATAATAAATCACATGTTCCTGGTCATGTTCATCTGTTTGAACAAGGACCATGCATATGGTAGACAAGGATGCAGCCACATACAAGGAACAACCCTTAGCATAATTAGGTGGTTGCAACATTGGTGCATGGGTAAGTGCATGTTTAATATTGTCAAATGTGCATTGCATGAAATCATCCCAGACGAAAGGGGTATCTTTATTGAACAACCTCATGAAACCATGTGCCCTTTCTGCATAATTGCAGACGAAACGACGTAGAAAGTTTTCCTTCCCTTGTAAACTTTGAAGTTCAGTTATGTTCATGGGAGCAAGAAGGGATAAGATAGCTTCAATTTTCAAGGGATCTATATGGATTCTATCTTTAGAAACAATAAAACCAAGAAGTCAGCCAGCTTCTACACAAAAAACACATTTATGGGGATTTAGATGAATATAAAAATGACGACATCAAAGAAACACAGATCTCAGATGATCGACATAAATATCTCTCTGCTTGGAATGAACAGGTAGGTTGTCAAGATAAGGTTCCACAACATGTTTAATGTCATGAAAAGCATAGGATATGGCACATTGGAATGTCGCGCCAATGTTCTTTAAACCGAAAGGCAGTTTACGATAAGCAAAACTCCCCCAAGGGAAAATAAATGCCGTCTTGTGTTGGTCTGATGGGAGAATCTCAATCTGATTATAGCTGGAGAAGCCATCAATAAAGGAAAAAATAACACTTCTGGCACAGCTGTCGATTATCTGATCGATATAGGGAGTGGGAAAGTTTTCTTTTGGAAAAGCTCAATTCAAATCCGTAAAATCGATACAAACCCTAATAGTGCCCTATTTTTTGTTCACAGGGACTATGTTGGATACCCATTCAGTTAATGGTACATGGTAAATAAAACCAGCCTTCAAAAGTTTCTCAACTTATTCTTTAATAGTGGCTACTTTTCATGGATGGACATGTCATAGTTTCTGACGGACAAGCTTGGCATCGAGGTAACTTTTTATTTCATGAAAAATGATAGAGGGATCAATCCCTGGAATTTCTTCATATGTCCATGCCAAGACACCTCTAAACTCCTTGAATAGGGTTGTGTATGTTTTAACTTCTTCAGGTGAAGAGTTCTGAACTATGAAAATGCTCTTGGAAATACCTGGTTTAACTGATATGTCTACAGGCATAGCTTTTGTAATGTTAAACAAATTTCCTTCAAAATCGACACTACAAGTGAGGATCGGAGACTGAGGGTTGGTGACTATATCAGATGAAACTATGGAAGTAAAGTGGTCTTCTACCATATGGCCAGGAGGAAGGAAAGAAGATCGGTGGTGATAATATTCCCAAGGCATCTCTTCTAATGACATAACTTCCATAATAGATTCAATTGTAGGAAGTGTGTGGGAAAGATAATCCAGAGATGGGGAGGGATTTTCTGAGGCCACCAACAAATGGTCATTGATGGCGGGGCCACTGGTAGCTTGGATTTCATTGTAAATTTCTTCGAAAGGGGAAAAGGATGGTGATTAATCAGAAATTGCTTTTCCTTTGTTTGTATGAGAGGTAGAAATCATGTTAACAGATGCAGTTTGCAAAGTAGGAGGAGGATTAGACGAGGGAAAGAATCCCTTTAGTGAAGAGTCTGTGATAAGGCCTACTCCAATGTCCTTATACTATGGGGTATTCAGGAGCAGAATGTTGTTCACATCATTTCTAATGGCACTAGGCATGATGAAATCTAATTGATCAACAATAACAATCTTTCCTTGGAATGGGAACTGGACGACCCAAAAAATGGTCAATGCTACAACTTACATAGCGTAAAACTATTTACGACCTAGGAGTAAGTTGCAATCCAATGGAGCGTTGACAACTTAAATATGAATGGAGACTGACGTGCCCCCTAGTTCAACATGGATGGTAGGTAGTAATCCATAAGGTTGAAAGCTGTGACCATCAAAATCCTTGAGGGTGGTAGGTGAACAGTTAAATTACGGAGAACCAATGGCTCTCCAACAAGATAAAGACATGACAGATGTAGCGGTACCCTTGTCCAAAATGATACGACGGATAGTCTTTCCAACAATGTTGGTAGCTATCTAAAAATATAATTGATGTGAGAGTCTCGTCTTGAAATCATCTAGTTTGAAAGTGATGATCTTACTGTTCTCAGGATCCATAGCTCCAAGGGAAGTAAGCAATTTTTTCCATTGAGTTCGGAAGGTTTGAAGTACCTCTAAAGCCGACATAGCGCAAGATGTTTGAGACAAATATTCAACAATATTATAATATTGGGTGGCATGAGTGTTAGGATTGATTATGGACTTATGTAGAATACCCTTTGGTGGATGAAAAATTGCTTTTGGAATAGGTTTTTCAATGTGAAGACCATTATTAGGAGGAGTTGTGGAAGCTGAGGGTTTTTCAGATGGGACATCATCAAGTTTCTTTTCTAGAGGAGGGTCATAACTGTGTGAACTTGTATTCAAATTAACTATTTCACTAGACATCATTCAAACTTCGTCGGTGGAAGAAGAAGTTTTGTTCAAGGACTTATGATCAATTAACTATTGTTGGGAAGGGAAAGGATCTTTCAAAACTGTTGGGGTGGGTGAAGTTTTCAAAAACTTACTGATTTCCTCATGATGAGGACATTCTTTTGTAAAATGGTCACCTCTAGAGATTAAAAAAGGATATTTTACCTTTCTCTTACCTTTTGAATTAGCATCCGAATTCTGTGTTTTGTTTCCTTCCTATTGATTATCAGGTTTTTTAGATTTATTTTTTCCTTTCTTCTTTCCTCCTGAAGATTCAGTTGATTGAATTACGTTTAATTCAGCGGAAGCAATAGGAGAGGGTGCAGTTTTGGTAGATGGTGCCGGTTGATTTGACGGAGTGGCAGTTTGATTTTGTTTCTTAGAATATTTGGCCACCTTTTTCATTTTAACCGAACCAAGTATTCCATCAGCAGGAGGTTCAGTTGCGGGTTTGGATGGATGTTTTGTAGGTTGAGGAGCATGGGGAATCAGATCATACATAGTAGATAACTAGGAATAGACCAAGTCTAGGTACTAAACGAGGATAATAGATTTCTCCTCAGTAACAACACCTCCCATGGCAGCATCTCTAGCAATAGGTGGAAGCAACGACTTTGTAAACCAATCAGCAAGCAACTAATCAAGAATAGGGGCCTTAATTAACCTTCGTCTTCGTCTCCATTCATGGATGTGATCGGAGATGTGAGTTGATGTGGTTTGTCGAAGCGAGGTCAGTAGGTCTATACCTATTTCATATCGGATTGGAAATTGAAAGTGTGTTAAAAAGGCCATTGCTAGGGCATTAAAATCCCCAAAAGAGTGTTGTGGTAACTCGATGTACCACTTTGCAGCAATACCAGTGAGGGTTCTTTGAAAAAGCAGTAGACAACTGAGCCGTCCATCAAAGAATTGGATGAACACCATAAGTGGAAATTCATCACATGGTTTTTTGGATCCTCACTGGGTTTACCATCAAACTTGGGTATATCTGAAGGCAACTTTACAGGAATGGCAGACCATGAGGGGTCATGATGGATGGGGTCATTTATCAATGTTGGAAAGTTTGGCAGATCTAAAGTAGCTAGAAATGGCATTTGTTGATTTGGTTGTAGATATTGGTAGTATTGGTATGGAATTTGCTGACAAGTAGGACCATATGTAGATTGATAGATGGGTATAGATGATTCCCCCAAAATCTTGTTGAAAAGGTTGTTGATTTCCAAATTTCCAAGGGGAGGTGGGCCACCCAAGGGAGGGGGACCTTTGGAAGGTGGTGGTGGTGGTGGTCCTCTAGGTGGTGGTGATGGTCCACCAGGTAGTGGTGGTGGTGTCCTCTAGGCAGTGGTCCTCCACCTCCAGACGGTGGTGGTGGACCTCTGAGTGGTGGTCCTCCAAATGGTCCACCAGGACCTCCAAAACCTCCAGGACCTCCAGGTCCTCCTGGTCCTTCAGGTCCTCTAGGTCCTCCAGGTGGTCCTCTGGGTGGTGGTCCATAGTAGCCTCTAATAGTATTTACAAAAGTTCCTCCATATGACGGGACATTAGACCAACTTGGTTGTCCCCATGGTACAAAAGCATTCCTAGGGTAGGGCATTCCAGGATAAATAGCTATTGGCAGTGGTTGTTGATAAAATGGATTAATCGTAGGTGGATGAGTTCTTGGATAAGTATATCCCCAAGAAGCTAGATTATTGACAGGTTGCACCCCTAAGGGTTGTCGTGAACTAGATGGGGGGAGTACAAAATTAGTATTGGTAGGAGGGATAATTAATGCAGGTTGTGCTATAGCTGCGACTTGTCCTGAACTAGAAATAATTCCACTAATAGATGACGTAGCTCGTGCCAAGGGTTTCCCCCTGGTGTTAGAATTTGCTGACATTACTTGATTTGTGGATTACCCCCCAACCATGACTGGTATGGAAGGCCTAGTAATGGGGCCAAGATGTGAAACTGTGGGATTGTCATTTGGGCCTAGATTACCTTGAAATGGAACTTCTTCAATAGGACCTAACACCTGAGCTAGTTAATGATATCCATCAGGTCATGGATTGCGAGAAGTCTCACGATGGGTTGGATTAATTTCAGAATAAGATTTAATTTCAGCTATAGTCCAAGGGTCTGTATTACGAGGTAAACGAGCCGAGATAGTTTCATAATGAGATATAGGTGGAGGAATGATTCTTTATACTCTCTCTAAAATGTTACGAGCTCTATCGAGAGATGCATTAATTCTTCTATGTTCCTCTTCTCCTAAAGGAGGGTTCCCTGTTAAAGGTCTAATAACCCTGAATTTAGAAATAGCTTATCCCATATAAGTCCTCCAAAAAGGAGCATCCGAACCATAATCCGATGGAGTATGACTATCGACATGGCCTTCCAACGACGAATGCACAAAAGCATCGGCTACAGGAGGCAATTGAAACAAAGGATTTGTATAAACAACAAAATCATCTTTGGTTTCACTAGCTAAGGTAGTTCCTATGGGAACATTAGTGGAAGCTAGTTGTTCCATGGTTACCCCTTCTTGTCCTTCCACAGTAGGAGGAGAGTCAGGAGGTAAAACCTGCAATCTACAAGAATGACGTCTAGCAAGTTTCTCAGCCATGGTGGTGGCCGAAGTTGTCTAATATAGGTCAAAAAAGGAGAAACACACACAAACAAAACCTACGCAGAGCTAAAGGTCGTGAGCAGACTTAAGTGATAGGACGAGTTCAAAATAGTCAGTCTCTCACCAAGATTGCCAAGTAGGTGAAACTCGGGATATACCTCACGGATACGTGCGTAGTAATCTCCCCAAATGTTCTCAGTGTATTCCTCCACACAACATGGCCAAATGGTTTTTCTCAGATGGTCAAGGTATCCTAGTGGGGTCTCCTGATATACGCAAGGTACGTGGGAGCTCAAATCGGTATTAGTGTTGTCGAATGCACAACCGTTCACAAGGGGCCTTTCGATATACAATTGAGTACGTGAAGTACCTTTCTATATACCTCAAGGGTACATGAAAGGCCGTTCGATATACCAACGGTACGTGGAAGAACTGCACGAGTCCCAGGTTGTAGTGCGGACAAGTAACAACAACTCCTACGCTTTACGATGCCCGAACACATCACTAACCTATCACTCAAATTTCTATAGAATTTTAGAACTAAATCTACTGTTAATTTTATCTGGATGATTAGGTGAATGTTTGTGAGGTGTTGTCTCCAATAATGCAGATTAATCTAAATGTAAATGCAATTTTTGACTTCGATGAGAACTAGCTAGGGTAAGGAAGAAACCTTTTTATTTTCTTCTCAACAATATACCAAAATAAATCTGTTTTCAACAATCAAAACAAGATCCAATAAAGAATGCAAAGAAATTTCTTTCAAAACACAAATCTCTTTCAATCAAGCACTCTAAAGTCTCTGAAAATGCAAGAAAGAAAACTAAGCCTCTAACGTGCATGCAAAACTAACTTCTACTACAATGTCAAAAAGACTTATCCTTCTAAATCACTCATGCAAATGAAAAAAAAAATTCGCAAGCATAAACAAGAGGAAAGTAATATGATTCTTTTTGTATTTTTCTAGAAAATATGAGGCACACAAAGTAGTCTTTTTTTTTAAAAGAAACTAATCTTCTAGGAAGAGGCTATAGGCTTTCTTTTCAAAAGAAAATTTTCCAGACACTTCACTAAAAAACAAAAAACAGAACTATGTTTCCACTTTTGTTTATGACAATGAAAAGATAATTTTTTTGGATCTGAGCTCAAACATAAAATCAGACTCACAAAAACCAGTAAGTCAGACAACAAGCAAGCAAGAAAACCACACTAAAAAAAACTTCAGAGAACAGGACAGTTTAAAATTTTGAACAAAAATTTCTTAAACTGGCAATTTGAAGGCCTACCTCGATGCATTGAGGAGCACTGCACCATGGCATCCTAGGATATATCGACGCTCCTAGTCTTTTGCACACAGGCACCGTCGATGCTCTGTCTGTTGAAGGAGAAGGTGGTGTCGATGCTCTGAACAAATGGAGAAAAGGCGTCCTGGGACGAATCAGTGCTTTGTCATCCAAAGGGAAAGGCATCACTCAAATGATGGACTGAAAGGATAAAATATTGTAGGAGAAACCAGAAAAACTAAGCTAGAATGAAAAGGATAAAACTACTCAGAAAAGAGGCAAAAATAAAAAACATAAGATAGATAGCTTACCTTGTTAACTGAAACAACTAAAAGGAGAGGGGATAACCTTCATAGATGAAATGGTTACCAACATTTGTAGATCTGATTGGATCTACACCAGATCTAACTGGATCTTCCCCAGATCTGACCGGATTAAGCTTCCCCAGTATGGTTTCCAATTTTGTTATCAGGAATTCTCAATCAGTGCGGAAACTGCTTGTTCCTTTGCAATGTAAATCACAACTACAAAACAAAAAGACACAACAATATATCCTTTCCTTGAATAATCAAATCAAATAACATGAAAGACAATATACCTCAACCTTGGATCCGCTTATCTTCTCTCCAAAATTCCTTGCGATGGTTCAGTATCTGCAAAATAGATCAGAAGACAAACAAATGAGATGAGAGTATCATGATAAATGACTATTCATATTAGTGATCAAGGAAACCAATAATATCTAATTACTATCAATACAATCAAATATAGGAAAGGGAAATGTCTTTGTATTAATACATGGATGAGAAATAAGTACAACCAAAAATCCTTGATGTTGATGGCTTCATTCTCAACGATAATGTTTACAATCTCCTATGACTATGAAAACCTCTCCAACCATAAGCTAACTCTACTTTTCCTATCATCCAGACTTCAAACTAATAACATAAGGATGGTTTTTATGGACTCCTCTCACTCTTATCATGAAGTCTTCATTTATAGGCCTAGAACTCAAGAGATGACTTGGAAAAATGATAGGATGAGATCCCTATAGGTGAGGAAGGTTAATTCCACCTCTCCCAAGCCTATAGGAACTAACCCCACGGAGGATTCTGCATATAATCTTCTAGAAACTTCTTTTTTCTCATTTTTTGACCACCGATGCTCTTAGAAAAACTGTCAAAAGCGTCAATCTAGGGTTTTTGACAAAGGAAAGAGACAACAATGCTTCTTAGTAAACTGTGGCAGGTGTCGACAATGCTCTGTGTAAAAAACATGAAAGCACTGTCCCTTCTAGGTCGAGGAAAAAAGTGACCAACGTGACTCAAGCCTGGATTTCTGGAAGGTTGAAAGGCAATGTGAAATTCTCATGAAGGATGATAAGCAATGTGATATTTCTAGGTGCAACAATAAGAATTTAATAAAGCAATACAAGAACAAACTTGTCCAGATACCTGCTAAAATCATTATTCATAAGGAACATAAATGTAGCTAGTGCATTTGTGAGACCAAATGGTACCACTACAAACTCAGAATGTCGATACCTTGTTCTGAAGGTTGTCTTATGAATATCTTCATCCTTGATTCTTACTTGATGGTAACCAGACCTCGAGTCAATCTTGGAAAATACCTTTTCTCCTCTCATTTGATCAAAAAGGTCCTCAATTCAAGGTAAAGGATATTTATTCTTCACAGTAACTTTATTCACTATCTGTAATCAATACATAACCTGAGTGTACCATCTTTATTTTTCACAAACAGAACTGGTACCCCCCAAGGGGACACACTTGGTCTGATATACTTCTTTTCCAATAACTCTTTCAGCTACATCTTCATCTCTAGCAATTCTGGTGTGCTCATCCTGTAGGGTTTCTTGGACACTCATGATACTATGGGAATAAGCCTAATTATAAAATCAATGTCTCTCTTCAAAGGGAGTCCTGGAACCTCATCAGGAAAAACATCACCGAATTCCTGCAACGCATGAAATTCCTCCAACCTAGGAGTTTCATTCTTTGTTGCCTCCAACACATGGGCTACATACAATCTACAAGATTTCCTACAGAACTTCTTCAGCTGTATTGCTGAAATATTCCTAATAAAACTCACCTTTGGAATGCCCCTTACAACCCTTGGATTTCCTTCTTCGTCCATGCATTCAAAATTATTGTTATAACATTCATGCTTAACTCTGTACACTTCTAAATAATCCATTCCAATGAGAATATCATAGGAACCAAGTGGCAGAAGATTTAGTTTTGTAAAAGTGACTAACCCATCCATGACTAATGGATATTTTTCCACCACTTCACTAACTTTTCTCTTGGTTCTAGTGGATAGCTGAATTAACCATGATTTTCTATGCTTTAACTTCTTAAAAGCACAAATCTCAACAATTCTAGGAGTAATATAAATGTGATTAGATCCAGGTTCAATCAAAATAGAAACAACTTGCTCAACAATATTAACTTTAACTTCAACCACAGTTGATTGATGATCTTCCTGGTGGTCCTCTAGCGTTGCATAAATTCTAGGGACAGTCCTTTCTACTTGACCCATAGTTTCGGCTTCTTAAATGTTATGAGCTTTCCTTACATACCCATTCTCCAGTGGATAGTTCCTGCGCATATGGTTTTCTCCACATGAACATTGGAGTTGTTCTCTGATCTCTTTTGGGTTTCTTGACCTGTCATCCATCACTCTGGCTGGCTTAGTCACAACTCCTGATGGTTTCCCTTTCTGATTTCGAAAGTGATAAGGTTTGAAAACTTTCTTCCTATGGTCAAACTTATCATTATTCTTGTCCTTCCATGCCTTATGGATATCAGGTTTTCCTTTGTTATGATCATAGCAATACTTATCCTTCCTGATATCCTCTTCTATATTTCTAGGTTCATCAAATTCAATCCTGTCTTTGTAAGACTGATGTAACCCACTTAGAAAACATTGGATTTTCACTTTGTCATCCTTGATGTATCTGACATACCTTAACAACTCCAAGAACTTGTTTCCATACTCTTCCATGTTCAAATGTCCCAATTTCATCTCATGGAACTCTTTGATCTTGTCATCATAGTACCTATTAGAGAGGTATTTCTTCTTGAAATACTTCTTGAACTGCTTCCACACAATATTCATGTCATTGATCTTCCTCACTTGCCTGAGGTGCTCCCACCATATAGATGCTCTTCCGTTCAGATTGAATTCCTTTCCTTCATATTTCCTGAGTAGTCTTGGACTTGGAAATATTTATTCATCCCAAGAAGCCAAGCTTCAGCTTCTTGACCATTCTTTACCTCACCATTAAAGGTAGGAGGCATTTGCTTATTAAATTCATCACATGAACTATTTAAGTAACACCTATTCCTCTTAATCCTATGAGATGAATAGCTTGAACTCCTAGTGGATCCTTTAGAGTCAGATGATCCACTAGAAGACCTCTTTCTTTTTCTGATACTTCTCTTACTTCCTTCTGGATTAGTTTCACAATGCCCAGAGTTCATCCACCTTTGGATGTCTTTCAAACTCAACAGCATGGTTGCATTCAAATAATTCTTCTCTTACTGAGATTTAATCATGCTTCTCATGGTTCCTGCAATATCTGGTGAAGTCTCTTGATATATTCTCCCATTAGACTCTATCTCATCATTTCCAACTCGATCTCTTTCCCCCATAGCATCTTCATAGTGCCCATAGGGATCCTGTGCATCATTCATGTTGTAGGTTCTCATGGTTGAGCCAAAAACCAACTTTTCCAATCTGCACTATGACCCTGCAAAAATGTGTTAATAAACACCATGTTAGACAATCTCAAAATTCAAGAATCTCTTACCAAATTTTCACTATAGGTGTGGATGATAAATATCATGGTAAAACCAAATCTATGATCAAGGTTAATTTCGCAAATAAAAGAACAAGGAGGATAGAAAAGGTGTTGAGTTGCGAAATTGGAAACTAATCGCCATGACGAAGATTATGATCACCGGACAAGGTTGATCCCCAAATAGATCAATGGTTGACAATGATTTATTTGGGAGAACTAGCGCGGCCTATGAAAATTTTGTTGTGCGCAATAGGAAATGTGCATAAATGACGTGTCCTTTCCCCATTGGATATCGCCTTGGAAGATTGGAGGTATGAAAGCCACTTTATGGGGCACAAAATACTTATGTAATTAGGTTCATCATCAATTTGAATTCCACTCTTTTAACAAGCACTGCCTAGAACATTTGGTTGGGTTAGTTAAATTTAGTGGTTCTGCTAAATAACACTATGTCTTGATGCAACTTTCTCTCTGCATCTATTTAACTTGGCCCAGTTAGGCCCAATGTTGTGACCATTAGTTATGATACCACAATGTCACATACCCATACCCAGATTATCATGAAAAAACTCTTCAACATTCATGCTTAGGCTTAAGAACCACTGTAGCAGTCATTCTTCCCTTAACAGATCCACTCTGTAATCGGAAAGGTCATTTCTGCACAGAACCTATCCTTTCCGCACTCCGCCTTTTGCCTTCCACCCTTCTGCCTTCTACTACGGAACCTGGTAACTGGAAACACAATGTTTGACGGAGTTCTTCAAACCTCTTTCCGCCTTCTGCCTTCTACCCTTCTACCTTCCTCCTTCAGCAATCGGAAATCAGAAAACTAACAAATGACGAAATCCTTTATCCACGTTTCTTCCTTCCGCATTCAAAACTTGAAAATTAGGAAACTAACAAATGGTGGAATCCTTTATCCATGTTTTCTCCTTCTACATTTCACCCTTCCGCCTTTCGCCTTTGGAACTCAAAAATTGGAAAACTAACAAACGAAGGAATCCTTTATCCTTGTTTCCTCATTTCACCTTCCTGCCCTCCAGTGTAGAACTTCGGGAATCAGAAAACCAACTCTTTACCTTAGATTTTCCCATTTTTCTCCTCCCACCTTCCACCTTCCGCAAGCGGATTCTGGGTTGTGGAAAACACATATTACCTTAAGATAGCTACATTTTTGACCCTGTAACATGGCTTCTAGACTCCATAATCATAAGTAAAATATAGTGGAAATGAAAGGTATAATCAAATGCAAATGCAGGGACATTTAACAACAATAACTCTACTTCAATATTTAATAAGAATTCAACATAATCAATATATTAATAAGCAAATACATTGCATAAATAACACAACAAAGAATACTTATATTGAATATGAAGCTGTCCCGCAACTAGATATGTTTCCACAACGTTCCACCCAACCATAGGCCATTTGTGTTCATTAATCTCTCAACACAACTGCCACCCCCGAGATGGGCATGAATTCCATAAGGAACTAGGGAGCAATAGACTCACACATAGCCAGATCATATCAGACACAGTCAATACAACACATAGTTCGGTTTATCTGATTGTCCAGCCAAGCCAACACACATTTGGTTTTATCAGGCTACAGGCAAACAAGACAAACAAATGGTTTTCATAGGCTACTCAACCAATCCATCTCATTGCTGGGTTTCTCAGGCTATTCATCCAAGCTAGCTAATAGCTTATTTTATCAGAGTGTCCATAATCAAGACGACACTCACATTAAGGACCAACCAAGCCAACATATGGGCTTATCAGGCACTCATACAAGCCATCTCACTGCTGGGTTTCATAGGCTATTCAGCCAAGGAAACTAGTTGGGTTTATCAAGATGTCCATCCAAGGATTACACACATGGAAAAATGAACAACAAGACACAGCCAAGTCAACTACCATTTGTGTTTTTCATGCTTCTCAGCAAATCCAATATCCAATTGTGTTTCATAGGCTGCCCATCCAAGCCAATATACAATTGGGTTTCACATGGTACCAGCCAAGCCAATCTACTTTGGGTTTATCAGGATGCTAAGGAAGTGGAAATGTAGAATGGATAAGCTAGTGGATCATTCAAGAGCTAGGGACACCTCCAATATCTATATGGCCTGACATCCACATTACCTATACCCCAACACAAGGAAGCATCCCCTTCTCTACTCCAAAGTCCCTCGGGCTATGGCTTCCCTTCTAGTGCTCTTTAGGGTGTGCAGTGAAGATTCACCAACCACTCTTATCTTGTTGTGAGGTTCCTCTCTACACTAGGTTTATCAAGCCTATTCCTCATCTCTTCCACTCCTAAGTCTTGCATACACTTCAGACCCAAACCAGGGTGCACATAATAGCAAACCATAGGGATACACAGTAACATAGGCTTCACTCTATCACACAGAGAAACATGGTCTCATACCACTTTGAAGTTAAGGATAACACTGTAACACAACAACCAGGGTATCGACAAAGGAAAATACTTGCAGAATAACTCTTCCGCTAAAACAAAATGCTCTGTGACTTCAGATAGTGAAAAACACGTGAGTGAATGATCATGAATGATAGAATGAACAACCACAACCCCCGAACAATAAAAAAAACTTCACGTGAATTAGGGAAAGAACATCTATCATGCATCACATGCTTCCTTGCGTCAGAAGCAATTTCGTGGCTTCCTAGATTGCAGGCTGCAGGCAAGCTCAGCCATGAAATCGACTGCCATGCCTTGCTCTACCCCTGACATTAACTGCCTCAACTGATCTTCTGGAAGAATTGAATGATTGAGGACAGAGGAAAAAAGGTAGCCGAGGGTTTATGGGTTCCCCCATTGAAATATGGTCTCACCCTATGGCTCAGGAGTTTGTGTAACTTCCCTCACTAATCCTTGTGAAGTCATGCTCCCATCTCTTTCACGTTGCAGTGCATAGCTAGCCATGGTATTTTATTAAAATATATATTTACATGATATTCCAAAATATGTTGTGCTATACTTAGCACTATAACCATAGGTATCAACCTTAATCACCTATACACAAAAAACCAACACCATGTCAGGGCCTTGGCCTTGATCTCCTTGCCATGATTTGCATACAATATATACATCATGTACAATTTCAATACCATGGGGTCAAAACCGGGGTGTTAGAAAACCTACACCTGCTCCAACCCCGACTCCCCATGCTCCTCAAGGAGAGGTATACACTCAATAAAACCTCCCTAATCAAGTCACCCCTAATAACCAACAAGGGAAAGGAAGACAATAGAGAGGTAGGAACCGAGGAAATAACCAACCTCAAGAAGGTAGCAAACAACCCAACCCCCCGAATAATAATGGAGATAACCCTCCTACAAAGAATCCCCAGTGTCATCCCATATCTGGGAAGAACCCTTAATTGCAGATTAACTATCTGTGTGCTATTTGTAACATTTATGGAAATTACACACATGATTGGCCCCATATGAATCTAGTCCTCCATTTACTATAAACCGATAATCAATGTGAACCCAACATGAACGCTCCAGCTCAACGAAACTCAGTACCACCAGGTCCTCTACTTATGGTGTTGTATAACCCCTTACCAAATCAAGGGATGGTGGAAACCCAACCCTTATTACCAAAAAATACCACAACCACTTCTGCAGGTGAAGCCATCGATCATGTTGTCCATCACGTTATGAAATTATCATCTGATGTAAACCTACAGACTCAACGAAATCAGTATTGCTCCACCATGAAAACTGTTAATCTCTCTACGACATCTACTTCCACTGCTCTCGATATGTCCTTACATTTTTTGAGAGCTCCCATGGACAGGACTTTCAAAGTCCCGTGGTTCCCTTTGCGTTGTGTCATGAACAACCCCACTTCCAGAGCCACTTTTAATTATAGTATTGTTGATGACTTGGCCCAGTATCTCTCGGTAATGTTCGCTTTGGAAGTCCTCAAAACTTGTCCTTCGCAATGTAAAGCTTTGCTATCCACATTAGATGCCATATATCCCTTTGATTCTTGATTGATCACTTTCGACATGGATCAAGGAGAACCCTAGATTCCATCATTCGTCACCTTCCAAGTTTCAGTCACTATTTATAATTTGGTTATCCATAAATGCATCATCCACCTACGTTATGTCAACCTTTGTTTGGAAGAAACTTGGATCCCCAACCCTTCAACCTTCCACCACTTCCCTTCGCACTTACAATGGTCATGCTGCTCAACACCAGGTCATTCTTACAAATTTTCTCATTGAGTTATATGGAAAAACAATGTTGATCTACATTGAGGTCGTCAACTCCTAACTCGATTAGAACCTCCTCCTCAGATGTAGTTATATGTATGCAATGTGAGTTGTTGCCTCTATCATACTTCGACTCTTGATGTTCCTTTATGATGGGAATATCATGACCATCGATCAATTGATGTATTATGATCCTAAGGGACCAGCCACAGTGAAACACATCCTCCCTACTATCAACACTACCATTAACATCATTTCCATACCTTCCTTGTCTACCGTTGTCCTGGGCCTATTTGCTAATGGTCTTTTGACAGACACTTTTTTTTCCTTACCACCTCCTCCTTTGCTGAATGGCATATTGAATTTGTGCACTATCACATCCGATAAGGTCCTGACCTCCTTGCCACCTCTGTCTTAAACTCAACCGCAGACCTCGGGGAATTATTGGGGTTCATTCACCATACACATGATCCCCTTCTTTTTTCCACCTTCTCGGATTGTGAGTAAACCGGTTATGGATACTCTCAACCTTCTAGGTTTCACTTTGGTTGTTCCTATGTGGTACCTTGATCCCCCCACCCTTCCCTTGACTCCACAAATCTTGTTGACTCCATTCCAGCCTATTGAGATGGTGTCGCACCAACCTTGTTATCACTCCAGGAAACTCCTCTAGGTTGTAGCTTGAGGATGCTTGGTAAATTATAATGTTTTTTAGGGTTTTCTTATATCAATCAAGTCATTTGACCTATATAACCTTTCCACTCTCAAGGCATGCATAAAACTCACTCAATTACAAGGATTTTGGTTACAATTTCTCAGAAGTTGACAATAAATTGTAGGGATGAAGAACTCATCATGCTGGAAGATTTACATACAAAACACATGCATATAAATGGCTAAATCACGATAAGTATGGCACTTATAAATCAAATTGCACTAACAAACCAATAGGATGACATCTATCAGCTTTTTAATCAATCTGAAAATGACCTAAATACACATTCAGGCATAAGTATAGCAAAGAAAGAGATGATGGCTGAACAGATCATAACAAAAGAGCTTATATCCATGAATAAGTAAAATGAGAAGCATGAAAGAATTATAGGCTTATAAATCCCCAAAGTTGAACCTTTATTATAAAATCAATCTTAGGATTTATATCCTTTTTACAAAAAGTACAGATCCTGAAACTTCGATCTGTTTTTACAAAAATACTCAAAAGTGACAGTTTTTCCAAATTAGGGTTTCAAACCCTACCTAACTATTTGTCTAACTATGATGAAGATTTAGTTCATTGACTGAACATTAAATAACTAAAGTAGTTGCTGATGATCACTGCTACTGGTCCACTGTCAGTTAACCCACTGATTTCTCCTTAACAATTAGGGTTGATGACTTTATGGCATTGTTTTGTCATAATAGATCTAAACAGACCTTTTTGATACTTCTGTCAGCACCTTTTATCTTTAACTTATGTCCTTGAGCCATCTGTAGTCCACAAAATCTGGTTTTGTCTATCAAAAACTCACTTTTAAACCTCTGTCTGCTATTGGTGGTTTAAGATCCTCCACGATTTTGTCAAGTAGCCATCGAAAAGTTGCCTTTTGGTGGATAATTAAACATTAACTTTCTTACCTAAGCCGGTGGAACCCCTACCCTATCGCTGTGGTGAATTTCTACTTTCGGCAGATAGCAATTTTGAAAAAACCCTTTTTAATTGCCAAACAAACAACTAAAAACCCATCAGTGATCGGAAGCTCTAAACACTAAGGATCGAAAATTTAAACCTGAATGCTGCCATAGTGTCAGCGATTCAAACCACTAACATTGCGACAGTTAAGAATCAGAGGTTGGGAAGACTAACCACTAAAAGATCGGAACCTCAAACCACTAATGCATCAAAACTTCAAACCACAAGACTCTTCGTAGTGTCGGTGACATAAAGGACAAGCCCTCCGAAGCATTGGCATCGTAGAGGACTAAACCTCTAATCACTGTCAAAAAATGTTTCGATGGAAGTCAAAATATTTGGCGATAAAACAAAAAATAGGTAAAGGCCACGGTTCGGGAAAATTCAGTGGCTAATGAGATGTTCTGAGCCTCGCCTAAGCCACTGAATGTACCTTTCCTTGTGCTGCTTGCCACTCGCTTTTTTAGGTTTAAACCCATTTTATCTATCTTTCTAGTTTGCCGAAAGCACCCCTTTTCGTTGGCTAATGAGCTATGATAGTCCTCGCCTAAGCCACCGAAAGCTACAACTTGTGAAATTTTCATCCAAATAAAAAACAGAGGCTTTCAAACTGCCAGTGATATTCATATCCTTCATTGCATGAGTTAAATTCTTCATACTATCAAAATAAATTATTTTGGGAGATAACATCTGGCTCCTATTTGGGGATGGGAACCTCCCAGTGAGGTCCCAAGAACCCTAGATCAAAAATCCTTTCCTGAAAAAGAATAATTAAAGCTATCTTCTAGTGTTCCATTGGGCATGGAGTCATTTGTCTTTTATAATTGACTCTCTGCACTTTGAAAATAGCCCGCTTTGCTTATTCATCAAAACAACTGAAAATGACCTAGATGCTCATATTAAGAGATTATTTTCCTATCTATTCCTACTCCTAATTCTAATCAGTAAAGTCTTCTTATCAAGTGACATCATGCTTCCAATGAAGCCATGTCAAAAGCTGATCTGCTGAACTTATCCTTAATCTTGACCCCAAAAATAAATGAAACCCTAGCATGCAGCAATGTAGTTTCAAAGGATGACAGAACCAGCTATCATCTGACAAAAATATTTTTATATCTATGTTGCTCATGAGTTCCAGATAGTCAGCAACAGGGTCATAAAAGCCAACAGGAAATACCTTTTTATGTTGCTGATATTTTCCTTCACTGATGTCAATGTTGAATGTGGACTGCTCAACCTTTGTCGGATCAAAATGCAAGCTCAACAGCTGATCTGAACCTTCTTGTTCTTTTATGATCAGATCTTGATTATCAATCATTAAAATTTCCTTTTGAGAATAGTGCTCACAATCAAATGATAAAACAGGGTTTGCATCATATGAATAAAAATCTGTTGAAAACATATAATTTCCTATACAATCATCAGTTATCATAGGATCATCCTGGTTCGCAAACTGATCATAAAATCTAGATTCATACCTGTCTTGAGAGTACTTTGGAAACATTAAAGAATCTGATTCTAAATCTGAAAGGAGCTCACATGCTTGCTGCTGTTTTGAATCTGCTTCAGACTCATAATCTTCCTGTTCAAAATCTGAATCATACTGATGTTTATCTGGCTCAGGTAGATGATGGTTTTCAAAATCAAACTGCTCTGTGATTCTCCTTGAAGCACAAATGTTTTCCTCCACCTCTAAAGCATCTTCAAACAGAATGCTTAATGATGAAGATTTCCTTTCTTGCAGAAGAAGGGCGAGTTTTTAATGTAGTCCCATCACATAATATATCATGGAAGCTATCTCTGTGGGTCAGATCTCCAAAGGCATATCATGATAAGTGTTGTAGAATCTTTGATTGAAGATAGGCAAAGTTTTCTCTTCCTCTCTCTTCAAAGCATAGAAATCAGTGAGATACAAATCAAGAGATTTGTTCTCACCCCAGTGCTTCAAAAAGGCATCAATGAATTCTATCCAAGAGCCAATGGAGTCAGCTCTTAAACTCTTGAACCATATAGCAACATCTCTAATCAACGATTTAGAGAAAAATCTCATGATTACATCCTCATGAACAATCTGAAAACAGTCAATAAAATCTTCAAAATATTCCAAGTTCCTTTCAGCTAAAGCTTGATTCTCTCTAGAAAACCAAGAGAGATATTCATAACAGTCAAGAGGATAAGGATGAAGACAAGAGGGAAGTTTTAATGGCTAAAACATTTTCATCCTGATTTTGATTTGAAAGGTTGTGGGCTAATCATGAGGGATAACAATCTGCTCACAAGGTTCAAAGGTTATGGCAACGGGTGTTGAGCTCTGCATAGGTTTTGAATCAGTTTTGGTTTCTTCAAGGTTACATGGCTGATCATATTTAGAAGGAATTTGGATACAGAGGTAATTTTTATAAATGCGTTCTGCCACAAAGACTGATTCACCTTCTACAATACAAGCATGCTGCAAATATTCTTCTACAGATGGATTTATAAAAGATGGTTGATAATATTTAGAATATATAAAACATAGGATAATTATTTTAACTTGTGAAGGGAAAAGTATAAAGGCGCTGATAAAAAATAACAGCAGTTCATAAAGTAAACTGATGAACTGGTACCTGGATTTTGAATTCAGCCTCTTCATCTTTTATCAACCAGGTCCTCCCTAGTGGAGATTTATTAAATTCACATGGATCAGGGAAATAGAAGTCTTTGTAAATCTGCCCTAGAAGCAGGGCTAGTTTTTCTTCTCCCTCTACCAACAAATCTGATCTAGATGTCCTTGCTTCCTTGGAAGTTTTCCTTTGTAGATCTCTTCCTCTTCTGATGATCTTCTTTGGATCTGCAACAGGTGTTGCTGGTGGCCTCTCTTGATTTGCTCTGGTACTTGGTCTTCTTGAAGCCACCTTATTTCAATGGAGTCGCCAGATAGATGATTACAACCAAAATAGTATCCAAGATTTGTCTATCATCAAAGCAAGGATCTATGTCATCTCCCAGGGAAGCTAAGCTTCAGTCTCCTCTCCCCGGCAACGGCGCCAATTTGTTATCACTCTAGGAAATTCCTCTAGGTTGTAGCTTGAGGATGCTTGGTAACATACAATTTTTTTTAGGGTTTTCTGATATGGATCAAGTAAGTTGAACTATATAACCTTTCCACTCTCAAGGCATGCATAAAAATCACTCAATTACAAGGCTTTTAGTTACAATTGCTTAGAAGTTGACAATAAAGTGTAGGGATGAAGAACTCATTAGGCTGGTAGATTTACATACAAAACACATGCATATAAATGGCTAAATAATGATAAGGATGGCACTTATAAATCAAATTTCACTAACAAACCAATAGGATGACAACTATCAGCTTTTTAATCAATCTGAAAATGACCTAAATACACATTCATGCATAAGTACAGCAAAGAAAGAGATGATGGATGAACATATCATAACAAAAGAGCTTATATTCATGAATAAGTAAAATGAGAAGCATGACAGCATAATAGGATTTTAAATCCCTGAAGTTGAACCTTTATTATAAAATCTATCTTAGGCTTTATAGCCTTTTTACAAAAAGTACATATCCTGAAACTTCGATCTGTTTTTACAAAAGTACTCAAAAGTGACAGTTTTTCCAAATTAGGGTTTCAAACCCTACCCAACTATTTGTCTAACTATGATGAAGATTTAGTTCACTGACTGAACATTAAATAACTGAATTAGTTAATAATGATCACTGCTGCTGGTCCACTGTCAGTTAACCCACTAATTTCTCCTTGACAATTAGGGTTGATGACTTTATGGCACTGTTTTGTCATAATGAATCTAAACAGACCCTTTCTGATACTTATGTCAGCACCTTTTATCTTTAAATTACGTTCCTGAGCCATCTGCAGTCGCTAGAATCCGGTTATGTCTTTCGAAACTCGCTTTTAAACCTCTATCCGCTTTCAGTGGTTTAAAATCCTCCATGATTTTGTCAACTAGCCACCGAAAATATAGCTTTTGGCATCTAATTAAACGTTATATTTCTTGCCTAAGCTGCTGGAACCCCTACCCCGTTGCCATGGTGAATTTTTGCTTACGACAGATAGCAATTTTGAAAAAACCCTTTTTAACTGCCGAACAAACAACTAAAAACCCGTCAGCAACCAAAAGCTCTAAACACTAAGGATCAGAACTTTAAACCTGAACGCTGACATTGTGTCGGTGATTCAAACCACTAACGTTACGATAGTTAAGCATTAGAGATCGGGAATACTAACCATTAAAACATCGAAACCTCAAACCACTAATGTGCCGAAACTTCAAACCACAAGACTCTTCATAGTGTCGACGACATAAAGGACAAGCCCTCCAAAGCGTTGGCGTCGTAGAGTACTAAACCTCTGACTGCTGTCAAAAAATGTTCTGATGCTAGTTAAAATATTTGGCAATAAAACAAAAAAGAGGTCAAGGTGACGGTTCGGCGAAATTCGGTGGCTAATGAGATGTTCTGAGCCTCTCCTAAGCCACTGAATGTACCTTTCCCAGTGCTTCTTACCACTCACTTTTGATGGTTTAAACCCCTTTTATCTCTCTTTCTAGTCTACCAAAAGCACCCCTTTCTGGTGGCTAATGAGCTATGATAGTCCTCGCCTAAGCCACCGAAAGCTACAACTTGTGAAATTTTCATCCAAATAAAAAACAGAGGCTTTCAAATTGTCAACAATATTCATATCCTTCATTGCATGAGTTGAATTCTTCATACTATCAAAATAAATTATTTTGGGAGATAACACACCTCCTGGTACACAAATTACTACTTATGTCTCTACCTCTACCCCTCCTCCTCCCACGAAGACTAGGGGCAAGGCAGCCAAAACTCTGAAAGAACCACATCCTCTACCGACTTGTGATTTATGCAATGTCCAAGGACATGCGATACAAAATTATCCCAATTTTACTATCTGTTGTACCCACATGCACACAGTATTCAATAGTGATGACACTCCAGTTGTCAACATACAAACCATACCTGCGGTTCAAAACAAATCACTACGAACCAACCATCCATGTGTAGTTTGTCGCCTATATAGTTATTATCCAACCATTTACCAAACTTGCTTGAGTATTGGTCACTCCTTAGTGACCTTCACATGCACTCCCATGAGTCCAACATCACCATCCTTGAGGAGATCCACCCTTCGGCCTCTTCCTCAGACACCAATAACACCATCTATGTGATATCTAGCTCCAATAGTACTTCCCCATCTTAAGTCGTAGAATATCCATATGATCTATCCATGTGCTCCTTTCACAATTAAGAGAGGATCCTTGAAGCTCTTTCGGCTCCTGAATATCCTTTGTATTATTTGCACCATCGCTCCTTCTTCATCCCCGATGATCCTTCTTCATCATTGGACCAATTCTCTGTCGAAGCGAAAGACTTCATCCATGGAAGTTTCAATTGGTTTAAAAACCCATTTCTGGCATTTGGTGCCTTTCAAGAAGGTAACATGGCCAACATTTCACCAACCATTAAAGTCAATATATCAAACACCCCCGATATAGTTGAGGATATTATCCTTGGTGCTACTCTCTCCCCTGAAGAAGTCACTTCATACAAAACATTTTTTCATGGATTTCATGATATCTTCACTTCGTTCTATACTGAGATGCATGGGATTGATCCCTCTATCACTGAGCATCACATCAACACATGGCCTGATGTTTCCCCCTTTCACCAAATGCAATGTCCCATTCACCTGTCAAAGTCCCCTGTCGTCAAAGATGAGATCATGAAACTGCACAAAGAACGATTTATATACCCCATTGCGTATACCACTTGGATTTCCAATCCTTTTCCCGTCAATAAAAATAGGGTACTGTTCGGGTCTGTACTAACTTATATAACTTGAATTTGGCATGTCCCAAATACAACTTCCCTGATTTTTTTATTGACCAAATGATCAATGCTTGTGCTGGTCATGAAGTCTTTATCTTCCTGGACATTTTTTTCAGTTATAGCCAAATTCATATCTACAAAGAATATTAGTACAAAACCACTTTCACTACCCCCTCGGGCACTTTTACGTATCGTGCCATGTCGTTTGGACTAAAAAATGTTTGAGCCACTTTTTCAGTGGGCCATGACCTTTTTCTTCCATGACCTCATTTACATTATCCTGTTCTATTTAGACTACCTCATCGCTCGATCTTGGAAGCGTTCTTAGCATTTGGATGACTTATGAAAAGTCTTCTTGCGATGTCACAAATATAACGTCCGCTTGAACCCCCTCAAGTGTGTGTTTTGTGTTCCACCCAGTCGCTTACTATGATTTTTCATGTCTCACAAAAGGATTATCGTGGATCCTCTGAAGGTTCAAGCCATCCTGAATCTTCCTCCTCGGCGTACTTTGTGTCAATTGCAAATCCTCCAAGGAAAGGCCAATTTCCTTCGTCGGTTTATTCTGGACTATGTAATGAAATTACATGGATTCTTGTGCTTTCTCCCTACCAACATTCCTTTCATATGGGATGCGCATGCGCACTCCTCTTTTGAGCATTGACGCAAGCTCTGACTTCAACTCCCTTGTTGTCTCCTCCTGACTTTAGGAAGGAGTTTATCCTCTATGTGTCAGCATCTAAAAATGATATCACTGGAGTCTTAGTCCAAGAATATTATTCTTGTCAATATCATGTGATCTATTATGTAAGTAAAAATATTTCTGGACTACCTTTACGTTACTCCCATGAAGAGAAGATGGCCAATGTCATCATATTCTCAGTGCAGAAGCTACGCCAGTACATTCTCATGAGCCAGACTTGAGTTGTGGCTGATCACAACCCCATGCGCTATCTCTTGATTCATCGCCTTGTCCAAGTTCATGCTACCAAGTGGATTGTCATTATCCAAGCGTACGACTTGGAATTTGTCACACCCAAAAAGCACTAAATATTTGGTGTTAGCTTCCTTGATGGAATACTTCTCCTCCTCGTCTACCTCATCCCCTATTACAATCAATGTTCCAGATGAATTCTTATTTGTCATCTCAATGAAAGACCCATGGTATGGTGGCATCCTCCTTTACTTGTGCACACATAAATTCATGCCCCGTTTAATCCGTGAAGATTGTCGTCACATCCGTCACAAAACTATTCGATATCTCCCTATTGACGATGTCTTGTATCGTCGTTTTGTCAACACCATACTACGTCATTTCCTCACCCATGATGAAGCTTAACAAGTCTTGAATGATTTCCATAGTGGATATTTTGGTGGCCACCTCTCTGGTTTGGCTACCGCTCAAAACATCCTCTGCACCAATTATTTTTTTCCCACCATATTTGTTGATTGCATTCATGTAGTTAGCCACTTCCACAATTTACAAATCTTTACCTTAAAGGCAATGATACCTCCAGCATGCTACATCATGTCATCGCAATTGTTCCCTTCCTGCAAATCGGCGATTGACTTCATGAATTGTAACCCTCATTTGTTCGACATCCATAAATACATCATTATGGCTAATGATTACTTTACCAAGTGGTACAAATCCATTCCTACCTTCAATTGTAAGGCTGATACTGTGACACTCTTCTATTTTTTACCACATTATCGCTTGTTTCGGTGTCCCCCTCCAGCTAGTCTCAGACCATGGTTCTCACTTTGAGGACATTGTTTGGACGAAGCTCTCTATCATGTTGAAATTTGAACACCAGTATTCCTCTGCTTATTACCCTCAGGTCAATTTCCAAGTTGAGGTTTTCAACAATATCCTCAAAACCATGCTCCAACGAATGGTTGAAAAACATAAGTCCAACTGGCACCACATTCTCTTTTCCTCCCTCTAGGCCTATTGGACATCTACTAAAACCACCACTGGTTTTACCCCATTTCACTTAGTCCATGGCATGGAATCTCTTCTTCCCATCGAATGCTAGATCTTGTCACTCTGCCTTGTCGTTGAACTTCTACCTGATACTTCACCGTTAGAAAAATGCCTCCTTTAACAAACCAATGAGGACCGTCATGTGAGTCTCTCCAAATGATTGAAGTGGCTAAGACTCGGTTGAAGTCCCATTATGAATCCCACGTCCACCCATGCACCTTTAGCGAAGGGGACCTCGTCCTCATTTATGACCAATCCCATGATAAGACTGGAAAAGGGAAGTTAGAATCCATGTGGTATGCCCCTTATTTCATCCATCAGTGTCTCGATAAAGGGGCCTATCTCCTTGTTGACTCTGATGGTCACCTCTTGAAGAATCCCTGCAATGGGATATACCTCAGGAGATTTTATGCTTAAGTCAGCTGCCCTACATACCCTTGTATCATAGTTTCTCTTTATTGTTTTGCATCATTTTTACCACGAGTCTGACAGTTTGTTTCCTTGGTTTCTCCACTATGGATCCTACCTTTCCTTGCTATCTTGGTTTCAGTGAGGGCGCAAGTAGATGGTCTCCTAATCTCACATTGGATGTGTTGATCATTTATTCCCCTTCACATGATTTGATCCATATCGATGAAATGTGTGTTGGTGTTTCCACCAACAACCAGGCTGAGTATGACAGTGTCGCTGGTCTCCTGGACACCACCCTTCACTTGGGTATTCATCGCCTTGATGTCTTCCTAGACTCCCAGCTGTTTGTTGCCCAGTTGAATAACGGATACTGGGTATGTGATCCCTACCCCTTTAGAAATTTCCTATGCACTAGACACTTGGTTAGACATATTGAATCCATTTCATTCACGCATGTTACCAGAAGTCTCAGTAGTGTAGTAAACCAAATGGCTAATGGCGTTCTAGGGTAGCACATCAATCATCGCATATAGGAAATAAAGTGCTTCATTCATCATCATATAGTCATGCATACATATGTCATATACATCATATAGGCATAATCATAATCATAAACAAGAGACTCATAAAAAACACATAAAAATACAAAAAAGGTGCATCCATGTGCATATATATAATAAATATAATGTGTTGAGATTATTTGAATAACTGAGAAGGGGAGGGGGGTGAATCAATTATTCCTAATATTAAACAATTTTCAACCTTTTAAACTTTATTACTGTTCACATATTTACAGCCATGATAATGCAACAAGTATATAACAAAGGTAACTGTTATCAAACACACATATGGTGGGGACATAGACACATATTCATGAGGAAACTCATAAGAGAAAATTATTTTTTTATAAATTAACTTTCTTTGAGAACCAACTCAAATGAGGCTACAACCTCTGTTTTACAAGCAGCAACTTGTGGATGCACCACCTCTCCTGGTTTTCAGGAACCCACTAGACTTGTACAAGCTCCAAATTGCACACAGAATACTACAAGTATTCCCTAGCACCATTGTACCACCCTTATTCCATAGATTTAAACCTTGTTCAGTACAATATGCTGAAAACCAGATATAGCTGTGCTTACCAACTTTGTTACATTCTCTAGTCTACTTCTACTTCTTCTCATCCAAACTTGGTTTCCTTCACTATCTATGTTCTTTGTATTCTCCTCATTTCAGCGTTTATCACACATTTCTCTACACCCTGTTTTATGATTTATAATCTTTATTCCCTTCTCCTATTCGTATGCCTGACTTTCAGTTTCATAATTGATAAAAAAAACCATTCAATTACTCATGGAAGGAAAGGATCCCAATCAATAAGCATTCTAAAATTCTTTAACCATCTGCCACCAAGTTCTTGAATTCATAACTGCTTGAACTGGATTTACTTTGTATTCTGGGGTTCCTTCAAATTCCGTAATTAAGGTTCTACAATTGAGTTTTCAGAACTTATGTCTCGCATGATATCTTTCCACAATACAAATTTCCGCAACCTTATTCTTTCTGCAACTCAATCTTTTCACAAGATCCTTTCCACAATTGCGGATTACAAGTATGCAATCCATAGTTTTCCAAAAAATTGACTTCTGCAATCATGCGTCTGCAATGGTCCTTTTTGCAATCAGATTGCGGATTGTAGATCCACCTTCCCTCTTTTCCCAAAATTGGGATTCTACAATTTTCCTTTTGCAAGTCTCTTTCTGTAATCGGGTTACAGATTGTGGATTGCGGACGTGTCTTCAACTTTTCCTGAAATGGGATTCTGCAACTTCTAGGAGCCTTTAGTTTCTTGTTGGTTCCTTCCTGACCTTTGATCTATGTGTTAGCACTATATTTGAAATGGTGGATTGCTTAATTGAAGGGTTTGAAAGTGATCATATTTGAAAATTTTGGGGAAAGGGCCTTTTGGGTTAATGAGTTAGCATGATCTTTTATCATGGGTTGTCGGATGAAGATAGGAATTTGATCTATGGTTGTGGATGGTTCCACTTTTGAAACATGCGAGGAATAAACTGAGTTTCTAGATTTGTGGAATTCATTGAAAAGGTGCAATTTTGAAGCACTGAGATTGATGCAAGGTAAGATCAACGATGCTAGAGCATTCCGTAGATTGAACATGCTCGCGCAAAGGAATTTTTCCAATTTGCGGAATTGGTTAATGGGTGGAAATATCGGATGGATAAGATGTGAGTGGAGATAGATATATGGATATAAAAAATTCCACGGAATGAAATAGCATGCAGAAATTCTAAATTGAAATCCATGGAAAGTGGAAGGGACCACGTTGATCGACGGTTTTGATTGTGATCAAGTTGTGATCAATGGATAAGGTGCTTTCTACGAATATAAGTTGCTCAATGGATTAGTTTCGGAATGGCTAGCGGAATGTTAAAGCTTTCCATAGTTTGACGATTTCGATGAAGGCAGATTATAGATCAAGGGTTGATATTGATTCCGCTGAATCAAATTGTACAAGGTGATTGTTGAAATATTGTAACTTCAAAGAATATTCTATATGTATCTTTTTGTGGTCCTACCAGGAGAACTACTTGTATTACATTGTACCCCGATGCTCCTAATTGGAAGATCTAATAAGAGTCATGAGGTAGTCCCCTCTAATTGTAAAGGTGGGTCATGAGCACCCCAGTGTGGTTACGTGAGCCTACATGTGTAACTCGAGCCTACATGATTTAACTCGAGCCTACATGTCAAAGGATTTAACTTAAGTGAACGAATGAATATAAATAGAGGTGTAGTGCTCCTCATTTGTGACACACTCTCACTTGTGTAGCGCATTAGTGGAGAAGAGAAGTAGCTGGAGAAGGAGGAGGATCAGGCTTTGATATCCTTGCTGGTTTTATCTTTTATCTTTTTGGGGCATCTATATTGAGGAAGATTTTGCTGGGTTTTCCCCTTTAGGGTTTTCCCAGGATAAATCTTTGCGTTCCTTTTTTATGGTTGTGCTTGTCTATCTTTCAGTGATCCTGTTTATATGCTTTTGTCATGAAAATGAAATGAAGTACTGATGTCTTAGCTAAGCATATGAAAATTTAACATGGTATCAGAGCTAACCTGAGAAGAAGACATTGTGCAGCTTTAGAAGCTAGGGCTTCTTACTTTTTGGGTCTCTCTCCACAATCCATCAGCAAAAGTATGCAAGGATGACTCTCCATTGAAGGGCGCATCTTTCTATCGAAGCGGAATTCGATTCCGAGCATTTTCAGTTTTTGATGTGGAAATTAGGGATTTCTACAGAAGAGGAATTTTTGAGTGAGACCAGCATAGGATTTTTCTCCTCACCAAAACCGAATTTTAGAGACCTGGATCAAGAAATTTGGTTGGGTGAAACTCTGGGAAAGTCAAACCCTAGTTTGACCCCGAGCTAGAAAAACCCTAAATACTAAAACTGCTAAACCCTATTTTGGTACATTCGACATATTCCGATATTGGTGAAGGATCAGGAGCTGAAAATTGCAGGGGAAGAATATAAAATCCTTATGAACATTGTATCCAAAATTCATCCTCATATTCATTGTATTCCACAAGATATGTTCTCTCCAAGTTAGGGTTCCAGCCTCTTCCAGAATTCATCCCTAAACAGGACACCTGGGGAGAATTGCAATATCTTGGGATAAATAGGCCCAAATGGAATTCTTGAAGATGTTCTAGAAAGGAAACAGACTGAAATTTCGGTGTTCCAAATATTAGACTCAGAAAATGAACCAGTGACACGTGGCATTCCATACATCTTCGCTGTTTTGAACAGTGCCATAACAGGTCACCTTGGGAAAAGGATCATAAATCCAAAATGGTGAAACCAATTATGATGAAACCTATGTTTTTGGATCAGGAACATGTGAGGTTACCTCAGTACAAAATTTCAGACACAGAGGAGCAGAAATTTCAGAGATATCATAGAAACAGTAACAGGAATTTCTGCTAAAGAAATTGAAAATTAGGGCTTCCTGTTCCGGGAACTTCTCTCCACTGTTTTCAAAAATGGAGTACATTGGACAGATCCATTTGAAGAGATCTATCTGTCTATCCAATAAGATCTGAAATATTCCAAGTTTTTGAAATTAGGGTTTCTGTGACAAACCCTAGATCAGCCAGCTCCGGAACCAGGACGGACACCTCAAATCGGTAAGATCTAATCCTTTGCTATGTTCATTTGAGGTTCTCATTTCAAAGTGATCTATGACATCAGCTTGATGATAATCTTGGTGAATTTGACAACTTCCAAGCCTAGAAGTATATGATCTCTCTGAAGAAAATGGATTGGACACCTACATGAGCATAGAGGTTCCAGTTTCAGAGGGAGATGAGGCTAGAAGCCTTTCTCAAGAAGAACTTGGTAAAATCCCAGAAGATCATTGATGATTTAGTTATGAATCAACTTGTAATACAAGTACCTTCCCTAAATACATTGATGAGGTTTGATTCCATGACCAAGCTATTTGAAGGGAAGAACATAGATCAGAATATGACCTTAAGAAACCAGCTAAAGAATGTGAAGATCCAGAATGCAGAGACCATGCAGTCATAAGGATCTCTCAAATCAAAGAACAACTTCAAGAGGGGAAAGAAGAAGTGAAGAATGCGGAAGTGGTGATGGCCACCTTGAATGGCCTCCCAGGATCATAGAATTCATTCATTTAAGAAATTTGTTCTAGAAGGAAGTGATTACTTTCAGCAGACTTTGGGAAGAAGAAGAAGCTCGTCTCTGAAGATCAAGCTCTCATATTCCAAAGAAGGTCCCTCAATCAATGAGGAATATGAAGATCTCAACTCTTGAAGAAATTCTTATCCACCTCAGCATTTGGATAAGAAACAATGTTGAAGAAGACGATGAAGCTGAAGACTCAAGAAGGAGTATACCCATGAAACAAATAAAGATAAGTATTCAATTATCATTTAATGATATTGTTTTGTTCTGCATTTGATTATATTCAGTTGATGTGTTATGCATGATAGATTGTTTTAATGACTGTATACTACTAATATGCATGTGATGGGTAGGTAGCTCATGGTGATATACAACTCTCCATTACTACTTATAAAACCTCTTTGCTAACATATTGGATTAGTGCACAATCTCAATAATGTCATGGTGGAGATGGAAGGCATCTAGAAAGTTTATGTGAGATGTGGATGAATGTTGTATTGACTAGATAGTTGCATGATGCATAAGAATTTGTCGTTATGCATATGTTTTATGAAATAGTTCTAACCATGCAACTAGTGCATTTGAATTGTAGGAAAGATCATGTACAACCTCCTACAAGAAAATAAGGATGAATCTGAAGCTCCTAGGGTCAGAGACACCATGATGGAAGAAAGAGCTTCAGAGAGTGGTAGATCCACCTTGAAGGATGAAGACCACCATGGGTACAAGAGATAACTCAAGATGAAGAAAAGAATGTTATGAAAGAAGCTATGATCAAAGAATAACAGTTGATCATGGGGAATGATGTATACGATATGATGGAACAAGTGTACAAAGCAAGGTTCATGATTCTCCCTAGAAAGAATAGACTATGACATGACATACTCTATTGACCAGTATATATCAAGCATAGAACCACCTGTACAAAATGAAGAGGGAAGATGATATTCCACTTCAGGGGGAGTGACTACAGAAAATTATATCTGAGTTCGACATGGTACGACGTGATGGATAGCTTTGTGATGGATCGATACCTTACCAAGAGTAAAGTGGGTTCCAACCTTCAAGGTTGAATGCAGAAGACTAGGATATGTTGATGACCTGAGAAGACAAACTCATAGAAGATGTTATGATACTAGAATGATGTTTGGGATATAGTACTCAAACCAGAAAGCAAGAATGTGGTATCTTCCAAATGGATTTGAAAGATAAGATATGTTGTTGATAGAAGTAAGGTAAGAATTGTGGCTAGAGGTTTCTATCAGAAAGAGGGAATTAATTTTGAAGAGACACTTACTCCAGGAAGCAAAGTACACTTCCTTCAAAACTATCATGGTAGTTTCTTCCATGATGAAGTAAAGACAAGCCTTCCTTAATGGTATGATTAAGGAAGAGTTTTATATCGAATAGTCACGAGGATTTGAAGTTGAAGATAGATGGAATCAAGTATGCAAGTTGAAGAAGGCCCTCTATGGCCTGAAGCAAGCTCCCAGAGCTTGGTATGGAAGAATAGATAGTTTCCTGATGAGCATGGGCTTTTCCAAGAGTAAAGCCAATCCTAACCTTTCCTACAAGGTTGTAGAATATGTACCTGTCATTCTATTACTATATGTGAATGACTTATTCTTGACAGGGAATGAGAAACAGATCATGGAAAGCAAGAAGAAACTAGTAGAAGAATTTGAGATGAAATACCTTGGGTTAATGCATTATTTCCTAGGTCTGGAAGTATGGAAAAGTTCAGAAGGAATCTTTCTAAACCAGGGAAAGCATGTGGTAGAGATATTGAAGAGATTCAATATGTTGGAATGCAAATTCATGGCCACACCCATGGACTCCAACCTGAAGTTGTTAGCTGATGACTCATTAGAGTTAGTGTGACTCACTATAGACAGATCATTGAGTCATTGATGTACTTAACAAATACCAGACCAGACATTTGTTTTGCAGTGAACACCTTAAGTCAATATCTTGTTCAACCAAGATGGGTTCACCTAGTAGCTGTAAAACATGTGATGAGATATCTGAAAGGGACTATAGAATTTGGTCTATACTAGTAGCCATAAGTATAGATTGTATGGCTACACAGATGCAGATTTGGTTGGAAGTATCTCAGACAGGAAAAGCACATAAGGTAGATGCTTTTGTTTGAGGTCTGCTATGAGTTCATGGTTTAGCAGGAAATAGTCCAATGTTTCTCTTAGCACGGTTGAAGCAGAATACATAGCAGATTGCTCTACTAAGTTGTGAAGCCATATGGCTTCAGAAGCTGATATCATGTCTCTTTGACCTGAATATGGAAACTACAATGATTCTATGTGATAAACATAGTTGTGATGACAAAGAACCCTGTGTTTCGACGTAACACGTAGAAATCCGGTATTTCTACAAGATAAGATGCAGATGATGATACTGTAGATGCAGATGATGGTGATTCAGTATTTCTATACTGAATATAGAGATGATGATGTTTTAGTATTCCCATACTGAAGATATAGATGATGATGATTTCAGTATTCCCATACTAAAGATATAGATGATATTTCAGTATTTACATACTGTAGATACATATGATGGTGATTCAGTATTTCTATACTGAAGATATAGATGATGATGCTTTCAGTATTCACATACTGGAGATACAGATGGTGATAATTCAGTATTCACATACTGAAGATGTAGATGATGATGGTTTGGATGATGATGTACTGACAAAGCCTCTTCCTCGAGTAGAGTTCGAACACTTTCAAGACAAGCTTGGTGTGGAAAGATCTTCCCCGAAAGGGGGAGTAGTGATGTTGCAGTAGGATTGTATCATCCCTGGTCACTTTCCCTAAAGTGATCTGGAGACCTCCGTCTTTGAGAATGAAGAGGGATTGTATCATCCTGGGACATATGTCCATAATAGATCCGGTGACCTTGGTCCTTGAGAACGTGACGGGATTGTATCATCCATGGGCACTTTCCCTAAAGTGATCCAGAGACCTTGGTCTTCGAGAATGAAGAGGGATTGTATCATCCCAGGACATCTATCCATAATAGATCCGGAGACTTCGGTTTTCAAGAATGTGGAAGGATTGCATCATCCTTGGATGTAAGTCTTAAAGTGATAGGGAGTGATTATCCCATAATCGTATCCGGTGACTTCGGTCGTCGAGAATGTGTTAGGATTGCATCATCCTTGGACTCAAGTCCTAAAGTGATAGGGAGTGATTATCCCGTAATTGTATCCGGTGACTTCGGTCGTCGAGAATGCGGTAGGATTACATCATCCTTGGACTCAAGTCCTAAAGTGATAGGGAGTGATTATCCCGTAATTGTATCCGGTGACTTCAGTCGTTGAGAATGTGATAGGATTGCATCATCCTTGGACTTAAGTCCTAAAGTGATAGGGAGTGATTATCCTGTAATTGTATCTGGTGACTTCGGTCGTCGAGAATGTGGTAGGATTGCATCGTCCTTGGACTTAGTCCTAAATTGATAGGGACTGATTCTCCCATAATCAATCCGGTAACTCAGGTTGTCAAGAATGTGGTGGGATTGTATCATCCCTGGACTTTAAGTCCAAAAGTGATCCAAAGACTTTTTGTCTTTGAGTTGTGGATTGCAGGTTGTTGCTGATGATGATGATGCCGTACTGATCGAAAGATCAAAGTATGATGATGATGACATACTGATCGAAATATCAGAGTATGATGATGATGACGTACTGATCTAAAAGATCAGAGTATGATGATGATGTTTCTGATCGAAAGATCAGAATGTGATGATGATTATGATCAACAGATCAGAATATGATGATGATGATGTTGTTGCTGATCGAAAGGGAAAAGTGTTGATGATGATATTGCTGATTGAGAGATCAAAGTACTGGAGATGTTGCTGCTGATCGAAAGGTCAAGATGCTGAAGATGTTGCTGTTGATCGAAAAGTCAAAATGCTGAAAATGTTGTTGATCGAAAGGACAAAATACTGAAGATGTTGTTGCTGATCAAAAAGTCAAAGTGCTGAAGATGTTGCTGATCGAAAGGTCAAAATGCTGAAGATGTTGTTGCTGATCGAACAGTCAAAGTGATGAAGATGTTTCTGATCGAAAGGTCCAAGTGCTGAAGATGTCGTTGCTAATTGAAAGATCAAAATGCTGAAGATGTTGCTGATCAAAGACTGAAGATGTTGCTGATGATTGAAGATGAAGACTACATGATGTTGAAAAGATTCCAATGATTTATAGATGTGTTACCCTGTTGATGTTGATGATGTACCCTATCTCTACTCTTGTTGTTGTTGATGTTGCTATAGAATACCCTTCTCGTTAAGGGGGAGTGTTGAAATATTGTAACTTCGAAGAATATTATATATGTATCTTTTTGTGGTCCCTGATGGTCCTACCGAGAGAACTAATTGTATTACATTGTACCCCGATGCTCCTAATCGGAAGATCTAAAGAGTCATGAGGTAGTCCCCTCTAATTGTAAAGGTGGGTCATGAGCACCCCAGTGTGGTTACGTGAGCCCACATGTGTAACTCGAGCCTACATGATTTAAATCGAGCCTACATGTCAAAGGAGTTAACTTAAGTGAACGGATGAATATAAATAGAGGTGTAGTGCTCTTCATTTGTGACACACTCTCACTTGTGTAGTGCATTAGTGGAGAAGAGAAGTAGCTGGAGAAGGAGGAGGATCAAGCTTTGATCTCCTCTCTGGTTTTATCTTTTATATTTTTGGGGCATCTATATTGAGGAAGATTTTGCTGGGTTTTTCCCTTTAGGGTTTTCCCAGGATAAATATTTGTGTTCATTTTTTATGGTTGTGCTTGTCTATCTTTCAGTGATCCCATTTATATGCTTTTGTCATGAAAATGAAATGAAATACTGATGTCTTAGCTAAGCATATGAAAATTTAACAGTGATAACATTGAGTCTTGGTATCAAGATCTTGCGCATGAATGGCTTAGATTTTAAATGAAAAGCATATCTACGGTATAAATTACAGGAGGTGCACAGTGATTATGAAACATAGAAAATTATTAAAGCACCTACATGGAGGTCAAAGGTTTGTTTTTTCTCAGCTTTGGAATTGACGGTAACCCTGACTGTGTGCAAAGTGATAATGTGTATGAGTCTGAACATTGTGCTAATTAACAAGGTAGGCATCCTGAAACTCTCCAAGTATTTCTGAAAATGGATGAAATAGGAGTGGTAGAAGTGGCAGATAGTGAAGGGTTGGGAGTTTCCTGTCAGAAGATTGAGAACAACTTCAAAGACAAAAATGCTGAATTTTTTCATACCATTTTAATGAATGAAATGATTGAAACAACTACAAGTAAATTGAAAATTATTAAGGACCAGGGTAGTGACACCCATGGTGTTTTTAGGTCTTTCTTTTATCTAAGTCTCTGTTGACCAGACCCCCAATTTCCTTGAATTTGTCGAGTGGTGTGTGAATAATTATTCATGCTACTGAAGAAGTTGTCATGGATAAAGCTAATTCTAGGATCCTTTTCCCTAATAATGCCTCTATTATTCACAAAACCATATCTGTCTTAGATGATTTTTTCTGTTTATTCCATGAGTACAAAGAAGAAAGCATCATACATTTCTTCCAAGAGTTTGTGGCCGAGAGTAAAGAATCCTTTTTGAAGTCATGTTCAAATCCTGATAGTGAGGTTATGAGTTTATCATACCCTATTGATCTGGTTTTGTTTAATGAAGAAACCTAGTCCTGTATAAATTTAGCCAGTAAAATTTTGGGGTTATACACTAGTGGTTATGTTATAGAGTCACTGATGAGTTTGTTGATTATATTGAATACTTGGCCAATTTAGTCTAAAATTCCATGTCAGTCTTTCCAGTCTTGTTGCCTTAAGTTTGATGAGTTCCTAGTTGAGAACATTCGTTCTCAGTTAGTCAACTTCCTCGATACCAGAGTTTTTAGATTCTAGTCCTTTTTGCTGAAAATGTTCTTGTCACATAATGAAGATAACCTACAATTTCCTGAATTGGTACTCACTAATGAAATGACCCAGAATTATTGCAAGTTCATGAATTGTTTGATGGCAGAGATATACAGTATTTTATTTCGGGAAATATTGCCTAGGGTATTTCCAGAGATGAAATAAATATTTCAGCTTTCCCCTAGTAAAAGGTTATGATACTGGTTCCTTTTAGAGTTTGAAACAATTATAAGGTTATATGGTTTTGTGCATCAACCTTATATTCTTCTAGCCTTTCTGACAACTAGAATCGTTTCTTTGGAATTTCTTATAGAAAGTCTTACAGTTGAATAAGAACACATTTTAAACTTCAAGAAGAGCCTAGATATTAAATTTCCTTGGGAGTAAGGGCCATATGTTGTCAAAAGTAGAGATTCTCTACCAAAAATTGATAATCTGCTCAGAATCATGGGGTTCTCTTTTGGAGCTACTATTGACGATGATCCACACCATGTAATCTCTAAAAGAAGAAGAACAAACAAAAATAAGTATTTTGAACATACTGAAGTAGCTGGACTTAATGAAGTAGCTAATTGGGAAGATTATCCTAAAAAAAACCCAAATAATATCAGCATGGAACAAGACTCTGTCTCATCCATTCCTGGAAATAATTCTCCCCCAATGGATATTTCTAACATAGTTGTAGTTGCTAGTAATATTTCATCATTAATAAGTTTTGTAAGAAATTCAAAGAAGATAGAACATTCAGGTTTCATGGATACTAAAGAAGCAGAAACTTCTAGTACACCAAAGAAACATAAAATTGGACAAGAAGGACAAATGGTACAGGTAAATAAGAGTAACATGAAAGGTAAACAAAATCAAGGGAAATCCAAAGTAGCTGGTCTAAATCTTCAGGAATATATATTTGATGGAGTAACCCCAAATAAGTATATATCAAAAGAGGAGTGGTTGAATACCTACAGGGGGGTGGCTAATAAAACCTTTGATGAAACAATGAATTTATATGAAGAAGTGAGACAATTTCCAAAGCCAGATGTAACTCTAAAAACTGTAAGGGATCATGCCAAACATACCTTGAGTTTTTCCATGACTGTTGGTAACAAGGTAGCAGAGGTGAATGTGAAATTAAAGAAAATCCCTAATACAGATATAATAAAATTTCAAAAAGAAACAAATGATATCATATATACAAGACTTCTTAAATCTACATTACAGGTGTCTAAACTAGAGTCCAATAAAAAGAAAGCTCAGGACCTCCTACGGAAAGAAAGGGTTGAAAACAAGTCCCTTCGAATCAAGATTAAAAATTTGTAGGAAGATTTATTGAAGGTTGAAGGGCAGTTAGACAAAGGAGCAGTGGCTCAAAAGTTGTTAGATGAAAAAGAGAAAGAAGTTCATGTGTTAAAAAAGAAATTGAAAATTCCTTCCACACAGCTTATTTAGACCTCTGAATTGAAAGAGTTTGAGAAGGAGAAGGAAGCATTAAAGACTTAATTAAGTGATTGTAAGCTCAAGCTGTTAAAGCTTGAAGAAAAAAGAAAAATAGTGGGAAAGGGATTCTAAGCTTTTGATAGAAAATGAGAAGGACCTAAAAACTAAGCTGGCGGAAAAAGAAGAAGAATTACAAGAAAAGTGTGAAGAAGTTAAAAATCAATCTACTTTTCCTTCTACAGAAACAGATTCAACCTCTCTTTCTAAACCAATGTCTCAGGTAAACCTAAAAGATGTAGAACTCACAGGGTTAAAGCAACAAAACAAGAATCTTGAAGAGATGGCTTTGAAAAAAAAACAATAGAAGAAAGAAGTAGAGGAAAAATGTCAAGAGCTAATAAATCAAAATACCAAGTTAACAAAGCAGGTGGTTGGCCAAATGGCCTTGCAAGGAGCCAAACATATCATTTGGGATAATATTATTCAGGAAGCTAATAAGTTTAGACCATATTTAGATTTTATTATAGATCAAGAGAGTGCTCTGAAAGTAGCCAGGAAAAATATTTTGATAGTAAAGCAGGGATTAAATAAGAAGCCAATGGAAGTAGCTCAGAATGCTATCAAATTTTTAAGTGCCTTATCAGAAGATCAAGTCAGAAGGTTTGGTATCCAAGACAAAGTTTTTATTGCCTTTTGGGCCAGGAAAGTGATTGGAAAGCACAGAATGTTGGATAATGTACAGGCTAAAGTTGATATTATAAGGTATAAAGTCAAAGAAGTGACTAGCTTATTTATTCCATAGGTAAATAGGAGAATTCATTTTTTCTGGGAGGAAATGGGACCATTATTGTCTCAAAAAGAAAATATGCAAAAATTGGTAAATTGCAGGTCAGATCACAACAAGTTTCAAGATACGCAACATACTTTTTTTGGAGTAGTCGTGTTTGATAAATTGGCTAAGGATTTTGAGTTACTGTTTGATTTTAAAGTCACGTGTGCCAAGGTGCCTAATATTTCATATGCAGAAAACATGGAGCTCAGAGTTCTGGCGCATAAAATGGTTGTTGCAGATTTGCCTAAACCTGAACATTGGATAACACTTCAACGATTTGGATCAAATAAATATAAGTTACAACCATGAAGACATCAAGGAGTTTCAGTGAAGGATATATTTCATGATAAATTTTTATTTTTAATTTCATTAGTTAAGAAGTTTTGTTATCTCAGAACTATTTTGTAATAGACAAATATTTTGACACATGTAATAAACGGTTGAAACCGTTAGACAGTTAGGTTTATTGTTCAGCTCAAGGAGCAATTGTATAAGTATTCATACAAATGATGAAGTGAGGGTTGAAACTTGTGAGATTATGGAAACTTGTGTATTCAAATATTTCTTTAAATTACAGAGCCGAAAGTTGGCTTTTTTTTTCCATATATTTTTGTGTTATTCGATGTTGAAGTCTGTACTTTCCCTTCTCATGTGAATTTTTTTCTAGTTTTATCTTTCCATTATGTTTTCCTTCATGTTTGAAATGAGTGTATAACAGTTTAGAATTCATATTTACTATGCTTTGGCTGTTCTTTTCAGATATTCACCAAACCATTCTTCTAAAGTTGATAAAGAATTCATTTTTACAATGCTCTGTGTTAATGGTTTGTTCATGTTCTTCCTATTTCACCAGATAATCAAATTTTTACTGTGACTGAGTAGCTACCTTGCCTCTATTTAAAAATTCCATGCAAAATTTCGGTTTATCTATATTCATATCTTGACTCCATAGCCCAATGGTCATGTGTTCAGTTTCAACCAATCATACACATTACAAACAATTTTGCTTATATATATGGCCTTGTTAATATTTAGTGAGAGATCCCTATCGGAAGAGAAAAAAAAACATTTTTCTCTTTAAAAGTGGTTTTTGTTGTTACCTGGAAATAGCCTTTACATCCTTTGGTAATTTTCCAGTGCTAAAAAATTGGCACCGTTGTTGAGGATTGAAAGTGCATATCAGCCTTGGGAAGAACGAGAAGGATTGCAAAGTTTCAAGAAAGAAATTTATGTGGCAAGCAGAAGTTTTTACATTCAAAATAAGGTTGTACATTGCCCTAGCGACTTCACATTCATTTTGAATAGTATTACAGAAGACATTCTGGCTTTCCGGAGAGAAAATATGACAGGTAACCCTAATACTGAAACTTTGCAAAGCGTGGAGAATCCAGAGAGATTTCTTAGAAATAAAAATAAAGAAAAAGTAAATAGTTCTCATTTTGGTGCATCATCATCTCAAGATTTTCATAGTATACAAGAATCTGAATGGGAAACTACTGTTGAGATATTGCTATTAAAATCAAAATCTGAATCTGACCTAAATAAAGTTGAGATTAAACCTAGTAGGTTAGAATCATATATTCTTGATTCTTTGTGGCAGAACCTTCAAACTCTAGTAAAAAATGAAAAAACTAAGTCTATTTCCCAAAACTCTTAGTTTCATATTCCCCAAAATATTTAGAGTCCTCCAGTTTTTCAACCTTTACCACTTGCTCCAAATCAACCTAGACCGATGGCTGCAGCTAGGTTCTCTCCATTGGCTTTGCCTGCAGTGTTACATGACCTTCCCTTAAATTATTCCCAGAGGATTTCATTGTATGATGGTGAAGAAAATGTTACTGCAAAATACCATGTTGGAAAATTTGATGACTTTATAGATTTGGACGAGGGTGATTATGAGGTTGTTTGCACAGAGATTGTATGAGGAAGCAAAAAAGTGGTATAAATATTTACATGCTGGGTCTATTCGAGACTTTGTGGCCTTCCAAACTGCATTCTTGGATAGATGGGACGATAAGAAAAGTCCATTACAAGTTCTCTCTCATTACAATAATGTTAAAAAGGGAGGTTTTGATTCAGTACATGAGTTTTCTAGTAGGTTCATGAGAGTCTATAATTCAATCCCTGTTGATATTAAGCCTTCACCTGGTGGTGCTAAACTTCATTATGTAGAAGCCTTTGATAATGACTTTTCATTATTCTTGAGGGAAAGAAAATCAGTCAGTATTCCTATTATGTTTACTGATGCCTTGGAAGTAGAATCCAATATGATGGAATGTGGAAAGATAAAACAAAGAGTATGTTGATAGGAAGAAAGGTAGAGAAGAAACTATGCCCTCCACCTCTTCTCCTTCTTCATCTAATGATATCAAATTTGAAATGATGCTGAAAACAATGGAAAATTTAATGGATAGGATGACTATGGATACTAGTCCAGTAAATCGAGAACAAAATGAACCCCAGATCAGAAACCCTAACTTTAGAAGTCCTATTCCTCCTCCACTTCCATAGAACAGACAAAGAGATATGAGGAATCCAAGAAACCAAGATCAACAAATAAGACCACCTTTCCCTGAAAATTATGTTGCTAATGATGATGGTGTAGAGTCTATTGAAGACCATATTCATCATTTTGTGGATTTAGATTTTGAAATCTATCTGACTGAGGAGGAACATAATATCTTTGCATAGGAGGATGATAATAAAGATTTTGAGGAGAAGTTGGGAAAGTATCAGAAAGGGTATATGCATGCTATAGATGATGTGCAGAGAAAGATAAAATTGATAAGTAGAGATGTTATTGTAAATAAAGGGAGGTTAAATCCAAATCAGCCTTCTAGTAGTCAGAAAAATACAAAAAAAATAAATGAAAAACAAAAGGAACCTGTTGTACATAAAGAGATTGAGAATAGAATTGAAAAAAATAAAGGAGGTAAAACAAACAACACCCATGGAGGTAGATAAAATTTCTTTCATTTTTAATCTACAAAGTGAACTTGATAAGTTGAATATTTCAATTCCTTTTAATGAATTGCTCAGAAATCAGGAGTATAGGGATACAATAACAAAAATGGTCAGAAATCAGGGAGAGGCTCAGCCAGATATTTTGGAAGTGATAGATGACAATCCTACCATTGTTTTGGGGTCTAAAATTGATAATGTGTATAATGAGGAAGAACCACATTTTTATATAGCTTAAATGTGCATGACATGGTGTTGCATAATTCTATGTTAGATCTAGGTGCTTCACATAATTTGATGCCTAAAGGAGTGGTAGAAAGTTTGGGGTTATAGATTAAAAGGCCTTATAAAGATTTGTATTCTTTTGATTCCAAAAGGGTGAAATGTGTGGGTTTGATAGAAGACATGGTAGTATCCTTGAATAAATTACCATCTAAAACTATGGTCATGGATGTTGTTGTGGCTGATATCCCTCCCAAATTTGGTGTTTTGTTGTCAAGATCATGGGCTTCAAAGTTAAAAGGAAGTTTTCAAATGCATATGTCTTATGCTACAATTCCTATTCTTAATGAAAAAAGAGACTATACAGTGAAAAAAGATCACCATATGTTGTTAGCAGTCAAGATCATCCAGGAGTTCATCATGTTTATGTTGTTGATACAGACCTAGGGTCATCTATTTTCTTCAATAATATTTCTCCTTGTGATTCAAAAGTTGATGTGCCAAGTAAATGTAAAAAGGATAAACATGTGATAAATGAGCAGGAAACATTGGAAAGAAAGCAAAAGGAAGAAGGGTTATGGACTATGTATTTTAATGGGTTGGTGGATAAAGTGGGTGCTAGTGCAGGTGTATATATAATTTCCCCTATTAGAGATTTTAAAGCTTTTTCTTACAAGCTGACCTTTGAATGTACTAATAATGTAGCAGAGTATGAATCTTTGTTGTTGGGTTTGCATGCACTAAATGATTGGGGAGCTAAACGAGTCCAAGTTTTTGGACATTCGGAACTTGTGATAAATTAGGTGAATGATAGTTATCAAACTAAGCATCCTAGAATGAGAGATTACAGGAATGAAGTGTGGGATATGTTTGGAAACTATTTCACAGAACATAGTGTCAAAGTGGTTCCTATATATCATAATACAGTGGCAGATTCATTGGCAATTGCTGCTGGAAAATTTAAGACTCCTACTGTAGGTAAAAGAAAATATAAGGTTGACATTGTGAACAGGCCTTCCATACCAGGAAATACCAAATACTTACAGGTTTTTGAAGATGATATGCAAATCAAAAGATTTCTGGAATTGTATGGTGAATTTGTAAATACCCAAATAGAAAATGAAAGTGTTGATTCTGAAAATTTTCAAGATGTTGATGAATATGAAGAAGGAATTGATGAAACAAAGAAGTTGAAAGGCTCACTAGGAGGAAAATATATAGTCCAATTGAAAATTAATCATATTCCCAGAGGTTTAATTCCCTTAGATAAGATTTTTAACCAAATTGATTTTGTCAAAAATCCTAAAGTCAAACCTGTTGTCCACCAAATCCTAAAGTGTACCGAGGAGAATAACAAAATTGTAAAGTTGTCCACCAAATTGCCTGCTAAAGAAAAAGATGAGTATGTGAACCTGATGAAAAAATACACTGATGTATTTGCATGGAGTTACAATGAACTGAAAGAGTATGACACCTCCATTATACAACATACTATTCCAATTAAGCCTGGAGAAAAACCATTTAGGCAGAAACTCAGAAGGATTAATCCAATACTATTGCCTATCATTGAAAAGGAGATCAAAAAATTATTTGATGTAATTATAATTGTAACCCTGAGATTCTCAAAATGGATTGCTAATTTGGTGCATGTGAGAAAGAAGAATGGTGAAATAAGACTGTGTGTGGACTTCAGAAATTTGAATAAAATCTCTCTGGATAATTACCCTCTACCAAAGATGGACCATATTTTGCAGAAAGTGGTAGGTTCAGAGAGAATTTCTACCATGGATGGGTTTTCAGGTTATAATCAAATAAAGGTTCTTCCTGAAGCTCAGTAGAAAACTGCTTTCACTACACCATGGGGTGCATTCATGTACGCAAAGATGCCTTTTGGATTGATGAATGCACCAACCACTTTCTAGCATGCTATGGACATTGATTTTGCAGATGAAAGAGACAGGTTTGTAGTAATTTACATGGATGATATTACTATATATTCCAGGTCTGATAGGGATCATATCAAACATTTGGAAAAGGTTTTCCTTAAATGTAGAAAATATGGCATTTCATTAAATCCAAGGAAGTCAAATTTTGCTCTAGAAGAAGGAAAAATTTTAGGCCATATTATTTCCAAAGAAGGTATAAGGATTGATCCAGACAGGGTGAGTGCAATTTTGAATGTGGAGGAACCATGAAGTAAGAAAGAAGTACACTCATTCATTGGGTAGGCAAATTTATTGAGGAGATTCATTCCTAGTTTTGCTGAGATATTGATGAACATTACTAATATGTTGAAAAAGGAGCATGAAATAAAATGGATAGTGGAGGCTAAGAAATCTTTCAAGAATATAAAGCAAGCTATTTCAGAAGCTCCTATGCTGGTAACTCCAGATTTTGACAAATATTTTCTAGTATTCTCATATGCTTCAAAGCATATTGTTGCAGTTGTTTTGTTACAAAATAATGATCAAGGTGAAGAACATCCTATAGAATTTTTTAGTAAGATATTAAGAGATGGAAAGTTAAAGTATGATATCATGGAAAAACAAGAATATGATTTGATTAAGGCCCTAAAATATTTTAGAATTTACATTCTCCATTCACATGTAGTTTCATATGTTCCCAACAGTGTGGTAAAGAACATACTTACACAACCAGATCTGGAGGGGAGAAGAGCAAAATGGATTGCAGTGCTTTTGGACTATGACATAGAAATTAATCCCACAAAGTTGATCAAGGGACATGGATTGGATAAAATGATGACAAAATCTAGTTGTGATTCTCTGCAGCTAATTTTTCTTCCAGGTCAATTAAATCAGTTGGACTCAGAAGTGCAGGTGATGCCTGATTTTTCTATTTCTCCATGGTATGCTGATATTGTTTACGTTTTGCAAAATTTACAACCTCCTGTAGGGTTAAGTAAAACTAGAGCTAGGTCTATGAAGCTAAAGGCTGCAAAATTTTGTATTTTAAATCAATATCTTTATTGGAAGGATCCTGGTGGAGTGTTATTGAATTGTCTTCTGGAGAATTAAGCTCAGAAAATAGAAAAAGATTTCCATGAAGGAGATTGTGGAGGACATCATTCATGGAAGGTAACTGCAAATAAAATTTTGGGAGCAGGATTCTATTGGCCTTCATTATTTTTAGATGTGTATAAAGAAACCACCAAATGTCACCAGTACCAGATTTTTGATTCAAAGAGAAAAGTGGTTCCACTCCCTCTTAATCCCATATCAGTAGAAGCACCTTTTCAATAATGGGGGTTGGATTTCATTGGTGAAATAAATCCAAATTCCTCGGGACAACATAAGTGGATCTTAACAAAAATGGATTATTTTACAATTTGTATTGAAACAATACCTACTAGAAGAGCTAGAGATGCAATGATAATGGATTTCCTGGAGAATAATATTTTGGCAAGATTTGGTTGTCCTAAGAGGATTGTAACAGATAATGTTGTTATGTTGAAGTCCAGGAACATGATATGATAAATTTCTGTCATAAATATCACATAAGTTTGAATCATTCTACTGCATATTATCCATAGGGTAATGGACTGGCAGAATCTTCTAACAAAATCTTAGTGAGGATAATTAAGAAGTTATTGGAAGATAATAAAAGAGCATGGAATACAAAGCTGAAATATGATTTGTGGGCTTACAGAATCATCACAAAGAGGGCTATTGGAATGCCACCATTCCAATTAGTGTATGGAGATGAAGTGGTTTTTCCAGCATCTCTAGGGGTACTGGTTATGAAGTTGTTGCAGGATCATCAGGATGAACCTATTCATATGCAAAGGAGAATAAATAAAATTGTTGAGCTAAGTGAACTGAGAGATAAAACATATGATAAGGTATAGATACATCAAGAGAAAATGAAGAATAGCTTTAACAGATACGTAAAAGAAGACACTTTCCAGATTGACGATTTGGTGTTAAAATGGGATGCTCCACATGAAGACAAAGGAAAGCATGGTAAATTTGATCATTTATGGGTAGGTCCATATATTATTGCAACACACAGGGGTAACAATGCTTTCATTCTATAGTATCAGGATGGGTCTTAGTATGGAGGAGGTCCAGTTAATGGGAGGTTTCTAAAGCCTTATTTGGAATAATGGGGAAGGAATTTTTATGTATTATAGTGTAAATATTTCTTTACTTTCAATCAGTACAGATGGTGAGCTAGAATATTTGAAGCCCACAGCGAAGGCCCTAATATTAGAAGAGGTATATTTTAGTTATATTTTTTTCATAAAAAAAGGATTTATATTGACAATGGATTTGGGAACTGGTCTACGGGTTTCTTTGATACCTCGTAGGGAGGATATAATCCCTAGTGGAGCCAAGTGTTAGCACTATATTTGAAATGGTGGATTGCTTAATTGAAGGGTTTGAAAGTGATCATATTTGAAAATTTTGGTGGAAGCACCTTTTGGGTTAATGGGTTAGCATGATCTTTTATCATGGGTCGTCGGATGAAGAGAGGGATTTGATCTATGGTTGTGGATCATTCCACTTTTGAAACATGTGAGGAATAAACTGATTTTTTTAGATTTGCGGAATTCGTTAAAAAGGTGCAATTTTGAAGGGCTGAGATTGATGCAAGGTAATATCAACGATGCTGTAACATTCCGTAGGTTGAACATGCTCACTCAAAAGAATTTTTCCAATTTGTGGAATTGGTTAACGGGTGGAATATCGAATGGATAAGTTGTGAGTGGAGATAAATCTATGGTTAGAAACAATTCTGCTAATTGAACTAGCGCGGAGAAATTCTAAATTGAAATTTATGAAAAGTGGAAGGGGCCACATTGATTAAAGGTTGTGATTGTGATCAAGTTGTGATCGAAGAACAAGGTGCATTCCGTGAATAGAAGTTGCTCAATTGATCAGTTTTGAAATCGCTAGAGAAATGTTAAAGATCTCCAAAGTTTGATGGTTTCGATGAACGCAGATTGGAGATCAAGGGTTGATATTGATTTTGCCGAATCAAATTGTACAAGGTGATAACATTGAGTCTTGGTATCGATATCTTGCACATGAACGACTTAGATTTCAAAGGAAAAGTAGATCTATGGTATAAATTACAGGAGATGCATAGTGATTATGAAACATAGAAAATTATAAAAGAACCTACGTGGAGGTCAAAGGTTTGTTTTTTCTGAGCATTGGAATTGACAGTAACCCTGACTGTGTGAAAAGTGCCAATGTGGACGAGTCTGAACACTGTTCTAATTAAAAAGGTAGGCATCCTGAAAATCTCCAAGTATTTCTGAAAATGGATGAAATAGAAGTGGTATAAGTGGCAAATAGTGAAGAGTTAGGGGTTTCCTGTTAGAAGATTGAGAATAACTTTGAAGACAAAAATGATGAAGTTTCTGATACCATTTTATAGAATGAAACGATTGAAATGGCTAAAAGTAAATTGAAAATTCTTAAGGACCAGGGTAGTGACACCCATGGTGTTTTTAGGTCTTTATTTTATCTTTTCTCTATTGACCAGACCCCCAATTGCCCTGAATTTGTCGAGTGGTGTGCGAATAATTATTCTGCAACTGAAGAAGTCATCATGGATAAAGCTAAGTCTAGGATCCTTTGCCCTATTAATGCCTTTTTATTTGCAAAACCCTATCTATCTCAAATGATTTTGTCTATTTATCCCATGAGTACAAAGAAGAAAACATCATACATTTCTTCCAAGAGTCTGCAGCTGGGAGTAAAGAAGCCTTTTTGAACTCATGTTCAAAGCATGATAGTGAGCTTATGAGTTTATCGTACCCTATTGATTTGGTTTTTTTTAATGAAAAAACCTAGTCCTATATAACTTTAGCCAGTAAAATTTTGGGGTTAGACACTAATGGTTATGTTATAGAGTCACTGATGAGTCTGTTGTTTATCTTGAGTACTTGCCAAATTAAGTCTGAACTTCCAGGTCAGTATTTCGAGTCTTGTTTCCTTAATTTTGATGAGTTCCTAGCTGAGAACATTCATTCTCAGTTAGTCAACTTCCACGATACTAGATTTTTCAGATTCCAGTCCTTTTTGCTAAAAATGTTCTTGTCACATAATGAAGATAGCCTACAATTTCCTAAATTGGTACTCACTAATGAAATGACCTAGAATTATTGCAAGTTCATGAATTGTTTGATGGCAGAGATATATAGTATTTTCTTTCATGAAAGATTGCCTAGGGTATTGCCAGAGATCAAAGAAATATTGCAACTTTCCCCTAGTAAAAGGATAGGAGACTGGTTCCTTTCAAAGTTCGAAACAATTATAAGGTTATATGGTTTTGGGAATCAACCTTATATTCTTCCAGCCTTTCTGACAACTAGAATATTTTCTTTGGAATTTCTTAGAGAAATGCTTACAGTTGAAGAAGAACACATTTTAAACTTCAAGAAGAGCCTAGATATTAAATTTCCTTGGGAGGAAGGGCCATATGTTTTCAAAAGTAGAGATGCTCTACCAATAATTGATAATCTACTCAAAAGAATGGGGTTCTCTTTGGGAGCTGCTATTGACTATGATCCAAACCATGTAATCTCTGAAAGAAGACATGCAAACAAAAATAAGCCTTTTGAACATACTGAAGTAGCTGGACTCAAAGAAGCAGCTAATTGGGAAGATTATCCTAACAAAACCCCAGATAATATTAGCATGGAACAAGACTCTATCTCATCCATGCCTGGAAATAATTACCCCCCCATGGATCTTTCTAACATAGTTGCAGTTGTTGGTAATATTTCATCATTAATAAGTTTTTCAGGAAATTCAAAGAAGAGAGAACATTTAGGTTTCATGGACACTGAAGAATAAGACATTGCTAGTACACCAAAGAAGCAGAAAATTGGACAAGAAGGACAAATGGTACAGGTAAATAAGACTAATGTGAAAGGTAAACAGAAGCAAGGGAAATCCAAAGTAGCTGGTATGGAGCTTCAGGAATATATATTTGATGGAGTAACCCCAAATAAGTATGCATCAAAAGAGGAGTGGTTAAATACCTACAGGGCGGTGGCTGATAAAACCTTTGATGAAACAACAAAATTATACGAAGAAGTGAGACAATTGCCAAACCCAGATGTAACTATAAAAACTGTAAAGGATCATGCCAAAGATACCTTGAGTTTGGACATGATTGTTGGTAATAAGGTATCAGAGGTGAATGTGAACTTAGAGAAAATCCCTACTACATATATAATATACTTTCATATAGAAACAAAATATATCATCTATACAAGACTGCTTAAATCTACATTACAGGTGTCTAAACTGGTGTCCAATAAAAAGAAATCTCAAGACCTCCTACGGAAATAAAGGGTTGAAAACAAGTCCCTTCGAATCAAGATTAAAATGTTGCAGGAACATTTATTGAATGTTCAAGGGAAGTTAGACAAAGGAGCGGTGGCTCAAAAGTTGTTTGATGAGAAAGAGAAAGAATTTCAATTGTTAAAAAAGAAATCGAAAATTCCTTCCACTAAGCTTATTCAAACCTATGAATTGACAAATTTTGAGAAGGACAAGGAAGCATTAAACACTAAATTAAGTGATTGTAAGGCCAAGTTGTTAAAGCTTGAAGAAAAAGAAAAACAGTGGGAAAGGGATGCTAAGCTTATGATAGAAAATGAGAAGGACCTAAAAACTAAGTTGGCAGCAAAATAAAAAGAATTACAGGAGAAGTGTAAAGAAGTTAAAAATCAATCTATTGTTCCTTGTATAGAAACAGATGTAGCCTCTCTTTCTAAAGCAATGTCTCAGGTAAACCTGAAAGATGTAGAACTCACAGGGTTAAAGCAACAAAACAATAATCTTGAAGAGATGTCTTTGAAAAAAGAACAAGAGAATAGAAAAGAAGAGGGAAAATGTCAAGAGTTAATAAATCATAATACCAAGTTAACAAAGCAGGTGGTTGGCCAAATGGCCTTGCAAGGAGCCAAACATATCATTTGGGATAAGATTATTCAGGAAGCTAATAAATTTAGACCATATTTATATTTGATTGAAGATCAGGAGAGTGCTCTGAAAGTAGCCAAGAAAAATATTTTGATAGTAAAGCAGGGATTAAATAAGAAGCAAATAGAAGTAGCTCACAATGCTATCAACTTTTTAAGTGCCTTATCAGAATATCAAGTCAGAAGGTTTGGTATCCAAGACAAATTTTTTATTTCCTCTCGAGACAGGAAAGTGATTGGAAAGTACAACATGTTGGATATTGTACAGGATAAAGTTGATATTATAAGTCATAAAGTCAAAGACGTGACTAACTTATTTACTCCATTGGTAAATAGGGGAATTCCTTTCTTCTGGGAGGAAATGGGACCATTATTGTCTCAAGAGGAATATCTAGAAAAATTGGTAAATTGCAGGTCAGATCACAACAAGTTTCAAGATATGCAGCGGGCTCTGTCTGGAGGATTCGTGCTTGATAAATTGGCTGAGTATTTTGAGTTATTGTTTGAATTTAAAGTCACATGTGCCAAGGTGCCTAATATTTCATATGCAGAAAACATGGAGCTCAGAGTTCTAGCACATGAAATGGTTGTTCTAGATTTTCCTAAACCTGAACATTGGAAAACAGTTCAACAATTTGGATCAAATAAATATAAGTTACAACCATGAAGACATTAAGGATTTTCAGCGAAGGATATATTTCATGATAAAATTTTATTTTTGATTTCATTCGTTAATAAGTTTTGTTATCTCAGAACTATTTTGTAATAAACAAATATTTTGACACATGTAATAAACAGTTGAAACCGTTAGACAGTAAGGTTTATTATTCAGCTCAATGAGAAATTGTATAAGTATTCATATATTTGATGAAGCGAGGGTTGGGACTCGTGATATTTTGGAAACTTTTGTATTCAAATATTTCTTTAAATTACAGATCTGAAAGTTGGCATTTTTTCAAAGATTTATGTGTCATTCCTTTTTGCAGTCTGTACTTTCCCTTCTCATGTGAATGTTTTTCTAGTTTTATCTTTCCATTATGTTTTCCTTCATGTCTGAAATGAGTGTATAACTGTTTAGAATTCATATTTACTATGCTCTAGCTGTTTTTTTCAGATATTCACCAAACCTTTCTTCTAAAGTTGATACAAAATTTATTTTTACAATGCTCTGTGTTAATGGTATGTTCATGTTCTTCCTATTTGACCAGATAAACAAATGTTGACTATGACTAAGTAGCTACCTTGCAAAATTTTGGTTTATCTATATTCATATCTTGACTCCATAGCCCAATGGTCATGTGTTTAGTTTCAACCAATCATACCCATTACAAACGGTTTTTCTTATATATATCTTGCCTTGTTAATATTTGGTGAGAGATCCCTCTCAGAAGAGAAAAAAAGCCATATTTCTCTTTAAAAGTGGTTTTTGATGTTACCTGGAAATATCCTTTACAACCTTTGGTAATTTTCTAGTGCTAACAAATTGGCGTCGTTGCCAGGGAACGAAAGTGCATATCAGCCCTGGGAGGAACGATAAGGATTGCAAAGTTTCAAGAAAGAAATTTATGTGGGAAAGTAGAAGTTTTTACATTCAAAATAAGGTTGTACATTTCCCTAGCGACTTCACATTCATTTTGAATAGTATTACAGAAGACATTCTAGCTTTGAGGAGAGAAAATATGAGAGGTAAGCCTAATACTAAAACTTTGCACAGCGTGGAGAATCTAGAGAGATTACTTGCAAATAAAATAAAGAAAAAATAAATAGTTCTCATTTTGGTGCATCATCATCTCACGATTTTCATAATATACAAGAATCTGAATGGCAAACTACTGTTGAGAGATTTCTATTAAAATCAAAATCTGAATCTGACCTAAAGAAAGTTGAGATTAGCCCTAGTAGGTT
>LPNX010905126.1:1087151-1098969 GCA_001517045.1 Pseudotsuga menziesii
TGACTAGCCTCCCAGGATCATGGGATTCATTCATGCAAGGAATGTTTGGCAGAAGGAAGTGATTACTTTTAGCAGACTTCAAGAAGAAGAAGAAGCTTGACTCATAAGAAGAGAAGAGAAGATGGGAGCAATTGAAGATCAAGCTCTCACCATCCAAAGAAGATCCCTCAAGTGATGAGGAATATGAAGAACTCAACTCTTGAAGAACTTCTTATCCATCCTAGCATTTGGATAAGAAACGATGCTATCATGAATGAAGAAGACGATGAAGCCGAAGACTCAAGAAGGAGTATGCCCATGAAACAAATAAAGATAAGTATTCAATTGTCATTTCATAATATTGTCTTGTTATATTTAGTTGATGTATTATGCATGATAGGATGTTTGCATTAATGAAAGTATACTACTAATATGCATGTTATGGGTAAGTAGCTCATGGTGCTATACAAATTCTCCATTTATACTTATCTAGAATGAAACCTCTTTGCTGACATATTGGATTAGTGCACAATCTCAATGTTGTCCTGGTAGAGATGGAAGGCATCTATAAAGTTTCAGTGAGATATGGATGAATGTTTTATTGGCTAAAGTAGCTGCATGTTCATATATTTATGCATAAGAACTTGCCAGTATGAATATTCCTTATGAAATTTTTCTAACCATACAAATGCATTTGACTTGTAGGAAATATCGTATACATAATCGCCTACAAGCAAAGAAGAATGAAGACTTGTTCCGAAGAGCAAGTGATGACATTTCAAAATGAAGAATAATATGACGAGTGCAGTGACATCATTGATGCAGAACCTTCCAGCCACCAAGAAGAAAGGGAAAACCAGTTTAATAAGAATGATGTCAGGGCACAGTATCGAGACCTGAAGGAAAGTTCATAGTTCCATCATGCAGTATATGGAAACATTGTGGGATACAAAGCAATATTCGTAGCATGAGGCTTCTCACGAAAAGAAGGCCTAGACTACGAAGAGACATTTGTAGACAGTAAGAGTTTAAACACATACATGATGAGCTTGATGAATATCTTAACCTTTGCTACAAGGTTGAAGATGCAAGTCTATTCACTAGATGGTCACATAGAATATTAGTAGCATAGGAAGCTACTTTTCACTCTAGTACAGAATGTTTTCAATGCATAGAGCACAGAAGACAGAGGGAGTATGATGCTCCGCTTCAGAGGGAGTGGCTACAGAATATATTGAGGTTCGACATGGTACGACAAGATGGGCAGATTACTGATGACTCTAGGCTTTACTAAGAGTAAAGAGGATTCCAACCTTTGCTTCAAGGTTGAAGACAGAATACTAGTGATACTCCTATTATGTGTCGATGCACTATTGTTCTAGGTATGGAGGTGTGGCAAAGTGCAGATGGAATCTTCCTTGGACAAAGGAAGTATGCAGTAGAGATCCTGAATAGGTTCAGGATGATGGACTGCATGACCACACCTATGGCATCGAACATGAAGCTATTAAGTGATGCTTCATCAGAGACAGTTGATGCTACGATGTATCGTCAGATGATTGGGTCCTTGATGTACCTGAGACTAGATACTTGCCTTGCTATGAACACATTGAGACATGTTCACCTGATGGTTGCAAAGCATGCAGGGGTACAATTGATTATGGACTCAAGTATGATGTGAATCAAAAGATTAACCTGGAGGGTTACGTTGATTCATATTGGGTGGGCAGTGCCATCGACAGGAAGAGTACTTCAGGATGTTGCTTCAGTATGGGATCAGGTGTGATCTCTTGCTTTAGTAGAAAGCAATCATGTGTGGCACTGAGTACAGCTGAAGCAGAGTATGTCACAGCTTGTTCAGCTAGTTGTGAGGCAGTATGGCTGCAGAAGCTACTGTATGATATATTTGATCTCCAGTTGGATGCTACTTGTATACATTGTGACAACCAGAGTTGCGTGAAGTTGTCAGAGAATCCAGTATTCCATGACAAGTCGAAGCATATCGAGATCAAGTATCACTATATCAGGGATATGGTGCAGAGAGGAGCAGTGAAGCTCCTGTATATTGTGATGGAGGAACAGATAGCTGATGTATTGATGAAGCCATTGGCTAGGCTGAAGTTTGAGTACTTCAGAGAGAGACTTGGTGTTCTCCATATCGAGGCTTCTTCCCAGAGAAAGTGATGAAACCCATAGCCATTCTGACATGGTGAGAGGATTGGTTCCTTCCATGGTCAGATGTAAGGGCTGAGCCATTCTGTCATGGTAAGAGGATTGGTTCCTTCCATGTCAAATATGAGTGCTGAGATCCATAGCCATTCTGACGAGTAGGTCAAATATAAGGGCTGAGCCATTCTATCATGATGATAGGGTTGCTCCCTTCCATGATAGATATGAGTGCTGGCCATTCTGTCGAGTAGGACAAATGTAAGGGCAATTGCCATTCTAGGAATGGAGGCACCTGGTCAGTTACTAGGATCACTCAGTGTAGGACTGAGTAGCCATTCTGACATGGTGAGAGGATTGGTTCCTTCCATGGTCAGATGTAAGGGCTGAACCATTCTGTTCATGGCTAAAGGATTTAGTTCCTTCCATGTCAGATGTGAGTGTTGGCCATTCCGATGAGCAGGTCAGATGTAAGGGAAACTGCCATTCTCTAGGAGAATGGAGGCGCCTGGTTAGTTACTAGGTAGCTCAGTCGAGGACTGGGGGCCATTCTGATATGACTGCTGAGATGTGTTCTCGTAGGGTCAGATGTGAGTGCACAAATCTTTCACCACTGTGGTAGGAGGGGCTCCGTCCTGGGTGAGAGTCTTCCATCACTGTGATAGGATGTGTTCCTGTCTGGATGGATGTGCCTTTCTGACGAGTAGGTCAGATGTAAGTGCTGAAATCTCTCATCACTGTGATAGGATGTGTTCTTGTCTGGATGGGAGTCTTCCATCACTGTGATAGCATGTGTTCCTGTCTGGATGGATGTGCCTTTCTAACGAGTAGGTCAAATGTAAGTGCTGAGTCATTTCACAGATGGTAGTTGATGTGCCTACCATACTGGTGAATGTGAGTGCTGGGCCTTTCTGATGTGATTGTAGTTTACTACATGATCAGATGTGAGTGTTGGGCGTGCCTTTCTGACGAGCAGGTCAGATGTAAGTGTTGGGCGAAGACCTACCTGGTGGCTAGGCCTACAACCAACATGAAAAAGGGCTGGCTCTGTAGAACTTCCTATGATGAGATAGTACACACATGATGATGACCAGAGGAGATCCAGATCGAGCTATGATCCAGATCCAGTTATGATGACTCTGAGAGATCTAGATCGAGTGATGATCCAGATCCAGCAGTGATGATCTAGATCGAGAGATGATCTAGATCCAGATCCAGATCGAGTGATGATCCAGATCCAGTCCAGTGATGATGATCCAGATCGAGAGATGATCCAGATCTAGTGATGATGTTCGATGATGATCCAGATCGAGAGATGATCCAGATCCAGTGATGATGTTCCATGATGATCCAGATCCGATGATGACTTGAAGATGAAGATGACTTGAAGAAAAAGATGACTTGAAGATGAAGATGACTTGAAGAAGAGATGATCCAGTTGATACAGAGAAGAATACCAGTGCTTAAAATTGTGTCGAAAGAATACCTTCCTAGTTAAGAGAGAGTGTTGATGTATATGTAACTTCGGAATGTATTCTTCTATGTATCTTATATATTGTAACCCGATGTTTATTCCGGGATGTTTCTATTATTTATTTGAGTCATGTGATCATGCCCCGATGTTCTGATCGGGAAGATTAATAATGTAAACAAGTCATGTAAAGTCATTAGGCAAGTCCCCACAGTTTCGGGGCACTCGAGTTATTATACACTAATTAAGGTGTAGGCTCGGGTAAGTAATATTAGGTCGAGACTACTTGTGAAAATGTACTTCAAGTGAATGGAAGAATATAAATAGAGAGTGAGACTCTCTATTTATTACACACATCATTCACTCTCTCAATTGTGGCGCACTAGTGAAGAAGGAAATACTGGGACTAGACAGAAGAAGAAGACTACTGCTGTTGGGAGTGCATCTTACTGTTTTGGGGTCTTACATCTTGTGGTGATTCTATCTTAGAGGAAGTTGCGGGGTTTTCTCCATTTATGGTTTCCCCAATCAAAACTCTTTGTGTCTCTTGTCTCTTGTGATGTGCTTATGTTTTATTGATGTGCTTGTTATTCTCTTAGTGAAAAGATCCTAACATAATGCTATCTTAAATGTTGAAAAACTAACAACCTACTATCATCTGTGGAAAGGCTCAGCACTTACAACCACCAGCATGATAGGACACACCTACTATCATCTGTGGAAAGACACAACACTTACAATCACCAACATGATAGGAAACACCTACTATTGTCTGTGAAAAGGCTCAGAACTTACAATCACCAGCATGATAGAACAAACCTACTATCATATGTGAAAAGGCTCTACACTTACATCTGATCATGTGGGAGCCAATCCCACAGTCATATCAAAATGGCTCTCAGCCCTAGGCTGAGGATTCCTGGTAACTGACCCGATGCCTCCATTCTCACAAAGAATGGCATTCAACACTTATATCTGATCATGTGGGAAAACATCCCTCAATCACATCAAAATGGCCCTCATCTCTAGGCTGAGTATTCATGGTAACTGACCAGGTGCCTCCATTCAGAGAATGGCCTTTAGCACTTATATCTAATCATGTGGGAACACATCCCTCAATCACATCATAATTGTCCTGCACTGATCATGTGGTAACAAAACCCACAATCATATCAGAGCATATTTGCACTTACATATGGCCATGGAAGGAACCAATCCTCTCACCATGTCAAAAGGGCTGAAAGACTCATCACTTCCCTCATTCTGGAGAACACCAAGCTTCTCCCTGAAGTACTCAAACTTCATTCTGGCCAATGGCTTAGTCAACACACCAGCTATCTATTCATCCGTCGCAACATACTGGAGCTTCAGTGCTCCTCTCTGTACCATATCCCTGATATAGTGATATTTGATCTCGATATGCTTCGAATTTTCATGGAACACCAGGTTCTCAGACAAATTCACACAAATATGGTTGTCGCAATATATACAAGTAGCATCCAACTGGAGATCAAATAAATAAGACAGTAGCTTCCTCAGCCATACTACCTCACAACTAGTTGAACAAGCTGCGACATACTCTGATTCAGCTATACTCAGTGCCACACAGGACTGCTTCCTGCTAAAACAAGAGATCACACATGATCCCATACTGAAGAAACACCCTGAAGTGCTATTCCTATTGATGTCACTGCCCAATCTGAATCCACATAACCCTCCAGGTTAATCTTCTGATTCACCTCATACTTGATCCCATACTCAACTGTACCCTTCAAGTACCTCACTGCATGCTTTGCAACCATCAGGTGAACATGTCTCAATGTGTTCATAATAGATCAAGTATCTATTCTCATATTCATCAGGTACATTAAGGAACCAATCATCTGACGATACATCATAGCATAAACCATCTCTGATGAAGCAACACTTAATAGCTTTAGGTTCGATGCCATAGGTGGGGTCATGGCCTTACATTCCATCATCCTAAACCTCTTCAGGATCTCTACTACATACTTCCCTTATCCCTGGGAGATTCCATCTGCATTCTGCCACACCTCCATGCCTAGAAAGCAGTGCATCATATCCAACTCTTTCATCTCAAACTCAATAGCAAGTCTCCTTCTTGCAACTTTAATGAGTTCCATTTTTCTATCAGGAACAAGTCATCAACATATAACAGTAGCATTACTGGTCTTCCACCTTCAACCTTGAAGAAAAGGTTGGAATCCGCTTTACTCTCAGTAAATCCTGGAGTCATCAGTAAGCTATCCATCATGGTGTACCATGTCGAACCTCGGGAAATTCTGCAATCACTCCCTCTGAAGTGGAGCATCATTCTCCCTCTTCCTTTCGTACTCTATGCATTGAAACATTCTGTACTAGAGTGACAAGTAGCTTCCTCTGCTACTAATATTCTGTGTATCCATCTATGAGCTTGTCATCCTCTATAGGATTTCATCTTCAACCTTGTAGCAAAGGTTAATATATTCATCACTTTAGGTGATCTTCAAGGTCCTCATGTATGTGTTATCCCATGGGTGTTTTTTGAGCTTGTACAAGGCCTTCTTTAATTTGCACACATGATTCTGCTTGTCATTTGTATTAACTTCCAATGCCTTCTTTCCATGAGAAACCTCATGCTATGAATCTTTCCTTGTATCCCACGATGTTTCCATCTACTGCATGATGGAACTACGAACTTCCCTTCAAGTCTTGATACTTCATCCTAGACATCATTCTTCTTGAACTGTTCTTCCCTTTCTTCTTGGTTACTTCTTCATAGCCGGAAGGTGCTGCATCAATGATGTCACTAGATTCATCATATTATTCTTCATCTTGGATTCTTTCTTGAACTTGTTAGAATTTTAACATTAAGCTAGCATTATATTAGGATCTTTAACTGAGAGAATAACAAGCACAACAATCAAACACAAGAGACAATGAACACAGTGTTTTTCCTCGGGGAAACCATAAATGGAGAAAACCTTGCAACTTCCTCAAAGATAGAATCAACACCAAAGTAAAACCCAAAATAGTAAGGTGATCTCCCGACAACAGTAACCTTCTTTCTTCCTAGCCCCAGTGTCTTCTTCTTCCTCAGCTATGCACTAAAACTAAGTGTGAGTGAGTGTGTGTTAAATAGAGAGGATAACTCTCTATTTATACTAATTCTCGACTTGACTAAACCCTACTAGGGCTGAATACACTAGATGAGTCTAACAGCCCTAGTGCCCCGGAACTGTAGGGACTTTAACCCTTGAACAATAGGAGGGCTACCCACATTGACTTGACATGACTTGATTACATTATAGAAACTCCTGATCGAAACATCGGGGAATGACATGACTCAATTACATTACAGACACATCCTGGAATAAACATCGAGGTACAATACATAAGAAATACAAGTGAATACATTCCGAAGTTACAATTATATCAACACTCCCTCTTAACTAGGAAGGTATTCTCTCAACACAATTTATCAGCACAAGTATTCTTCTCTGTATCATCTGGATCATCATCAAGTCCTCGTCATCTTCACCTTCAAGCCATCTCTATCTTCAAGTCATCTTCATCTGGACATAGATCATCACTGGATCTGGATCATCATCACCGGAACACCATCACTGGATCTGGGTCATCACTCGATCTGGATCATCACTAGATCATCACGGGTGCTATCTCATGATTCTTCTCATCACAGGAAGTTCTACAAAGCCAACCCTTTTTCATGCTGGTTGTAGGCCTAGCCTCCATGTAGGTCTTCTTCCAGTACTTATATTTGACCCTAAGTTAAAATGGCCCTCCCAATTCTTATATCTAATCATGTAGGAACCAATCCTATAATCACATCATAAAGGCATGCCCATCACTCACATCTAACCATGTGGGAACACATCCCACAACCTTGTTAAAAAGGCCCAACACTCACATTTGACCATGCGAGGAACCAATCCAACATACATGTCAAAAAGGATCTGCACTTACATTCGACCATATGGAACCAATCCAACCTACATGTCAAAAGGGCTCTGCACTTACATTCTACCATGCGAGGAACCAATCCAATCTACATGTCGATAGGGCTCTGCACTTACATTTTCCCATGCGAGGAACCAATCTAGCATACATGTTATAAGGGCTCTTAGCCCCAGGCTGAGGATTCATGGTAACTGACCAGGTGCCTCCATTCTCCCAAAGAATGGCATTCAACACTTATATTTGATCATGTAGGAACCAATCCTATAGTCACATCAGAATGGCTCATCACTAATATCTAACATGGAAGGAACCAATCCTCTCACCATGACAGAATGGCTTAGCCCTTACATCTGACCATGGAAGGAACCAATCCTCTCACCATGTCAGAATGGCTCATGGACTCATCACTTTCCTTTGGAGGGAACCTCGATCTAGAGAACACCAAGCTTCTCCCTGAAGTAATCAAACTTCACCCTAGCTAATGGCTTTGTCAACACATAAGATATCTATCCGTCCGTCACAACATACTAGAGCTTCAGTGCTCCCCTCTGCATCATATCCCTGATATAGTGATACTTGATATCAATATGCTTCGACTTGTCATGGAACATCGGGTTCTCCAACAACTTCACGCAACTCTGATTGTCACAATGTATACAAGTAGCATCCATCTGGAGATCAAATAAATCAGATAGTAGCTTCCTCAGCCATACTGCCTCACAACTAGCTAAACAAGCTGCGATATACTCTGCTTCAACTATACTCAATGCCACATAGGATTTCTTTTTACTAAATCAAGAGATCACACCTGATCCCATACTGAAGCAACACCCTGAAGCTATCTTCCTATCGATGGCACTACCTGCCCAATCTGAATCAACATAACCCTCTAGGTTAATATTCTGATTCACCTCATACTTGAGCCCATAATCAACTATACCCCTCAGGTACCTCAGAATATGCTTTTCAACAATCAAGTGAACATGTCTCGGATCTGTCAGAAACTAGCTCAAGGTGTTCACAACAAAGCAAATGTTTGGTCTTGTGTTTGTCAGGTACATCAAGGACCTAATCATCCGATGATACATCGTAGCATCAACCACTTTTGATGAAGCATCACTCAATAGCTTCATGTTCGATGCCATAGGTGTGGCCCATGGCCTTGCATTCCATCATCCAGAACCTCTTTAGGATCTCTACTGCATACTTCCCTTGTCCGAGGGATATTCCATCCGTATTCTACCACACCTCCATGCCTAGAAAATAGTGCATCATACCCAAGTCCTTCATTTCGAACTCGGCAGCAAGATTTCTCTTCGTATCAGCATTCAACCCATCCATACCTATTACAAACAGATCATCTACATATAGTAGGACCATCACTGGGTTTCCATATTCAACCTTGTAGTAAAGGTTGGAATCTGCTTTACTCTTGGTAAAGCCCAAACTAGATAGAAAGCTTTAAATTCTGCCGTACCATGTCCTGGGTGCTTGTTTCAAACTGTGCAGGGATTTCTTCAATCTACACACATGAGACTCCCTATCATGTGTCTCAAAACCGAGTGGCTTCTCCACATACACTTCTTCTTCTACTACACCATTCAAGAAAGAAGTCTTGACATCCATTTGGTGTATCTTCCATTTTATTACTGCAACCAGAGCAAGTACTGATCTAATAGAAGTGTATCTGGCTACAAGTGAAAATGTTTCTTCATAATCTATTCCTTCTTTCTGTGAGAAACCACAAGCCATGAATCTTGCTTTATATTTCTCTATGCTACCATATGCAGCATGCTTGATCTTGTAGATCCATTTGGAAGTTACAACCGACTTCCCTTCTGGTCTTGGGACAGTATCCGAAACATCATTCTTCATGATTGATTGATACTCTTCGATCATAGCATCCTTCCATTCTTTCCATTATGCCACTTCTTCATAATTGGAAGGTTCTTTATTGATAAATTCACATAGTAAAGCTACATACCTGGAGCAGGATCTGGTTCTCTTTCTTTCTATGTGATTCTCTTCTCGAGCCCCATATCTTTCCGTACCTTGGATAGCTTCTCGTACCCAAGGTGTACCCAAGTAGGTTTCCTCTTGTGAGGATTCTTCTTTTGAGGTGGATCTACAGGTTCTTGAGGTTCTTCAAATTCTCGATCTTCTTCTTGAGTTTCTTCGTTCATGGTTGTATCATGATTTCTAGGTGCTTCTGCTTCTTCAGGATCTTTAGCAGGTCTCTTTCTGGATTTTTTGTAAGCTGAGTCTTCTTCAAATGTTACATCCTTGCTGATTTAGATCTTCTTGAATCCTGGGAAGTATATTCTGTAAGCCTTTGAGCTTTCAAATAATCCCACAAATATACCCTTCTTTCCTGAAGGATCTAACTTTGTCCTCTTTTCTTTCGGAATGTGTATGTACATTGGACAATTGAATATTCTAAGATGGCTGACTTCTGGTTTCTTGCTGGAAAAGACTTCTTCAGGTGTCTTGTTCTCAAGTACTCTGTGTGGAGTACAGTTCTGTACATACACCGTTGTTCTGGCAGCCTCTACCCATAGATGCATGGGAAGATCTCGATCATGAAGCATTTCTCTTGCAGCTTCCATGATATTTCTATTCTTACTTTCTTCAACCCCATTCTATTGTGGATTATATGGACTGGATAACTCCCTCTTAATCCCTAATTCTTTGCATAAGTCTTTGAATTCATTTGATGTGAATTTTTCGCCATTATCTGATCTAAAGGTCTTTATCTTCTTTTCTGTGTGGTTCTCGATCAAGGCTTTGAATTCTTTAAATTTGTTGAAAACTTCATCTTTGTTCTTCATGAAGTAAATCCATGTCTTCCTAGAAAAGTCATCAATAAAAGAAACATAGTATACATACTCGCTTAGTGAACTTAATGACATTGGTCCACATACATCGGAGTGGATGATTTCCAAGATTCCTTTTGCCTTGCTCTCGCTACTTGGAAATGTCTTTTTTGTATTCTTTCCTTTTGCACATCCTTCGCAGACTCCATCATGTTTTGCTTGAATTTCTGGAAGACCTTCAATATCTTTGCTGGCAAGTGGTAGTGCTCTGTAGTGCACATGTGCAAGCCTTCTGTGCCAAAGTTCATTTGGCTCTATTGTGTCATGGACCAAAGCTTGTTCTAAATGGCCCTTCAATTTGTATAATCCTCCTTCTTGTTCTCCAATTACTATTGCATCGTCAATAGTCTTTCCTCTTGAACACATGAAAAATTTTCCATATACAAATGAAACCCTCATGCCTTTTGCATCTAGTGCCGATATGGAGAGAAGATTCTTCTTTAGTCCTGGTACAAACAAGACATCCTTCATTTTCATAAACTTTCCAGAGTCTAGCTTGTAGGAGGATTCACCACAACCTTTTATGGGATATTTGTAGTCATCCCCAAGTTTCACCTTATGGGGTGAATTATGTTTAGATAGTTTCTCAAAGGATTCCTTGAAACCTGTCATGTGTTTGGAAGCCCCGCTGTCAATTAGCCAATTTTTGCTTCCATGAGTGACAGTTCCTGTGAGAGCAGAGATCAAAACATATTCTTCTTCACTTGAAGAGTCTTCACTTTCTTGTATTACTTTCTTCCTGAGAGGATCATCATCCTCAACAGTGTGAGCATGATGTCTTCTTTTGGATTTCTTCTTCTTCTTGGATCTATTCTTATTCATGGGACAATTTCTAGCAAAGTGTCCTATTTCATTGCATGTATAACATCTGAGTTTGGATGGATTTTTCTAATGAGAATGCTCACCTTGGTGATAATGATTTTCCCTTCTTCCTTTCTTGGAGTGTACTATGAGAGCTTGATATTAACTTCCGATCTTTTCTTCTCAAGCTTCTATTCAAGCTTCTTCTTGAGAACATTCTTCCCACAGTCTACTGAACTTGACTAATTTCTTCCTAGAATAGATTCCTTGGATGAAAGAATCTCATGACCTATGGAGACCATTCAAGGTTGTCATCACAATTTCTGTATTCTCCACTTCTTAATCTACTTCTTCAAGCTATTCTTTGATCTGGGAGACCCTTGTGAAGTATGACTGGAAGGTCTCCTCATTATGGATCTTTACATTGTTCAACTGGTTCCTTAGAGTCATCTTCCGGTTGATGTTCTTCCCTTCAAATAGTTTGGTTAGGGCATCAAACATAGCTTTAGGTGTCTTGAGGGAGGACACCTGTGGTATGAGGTGATCC
>LPNX010905126.1:1102473-1350020 GCA_001517045.1 Pseudotsuga menziesii
TTTAATTTCCTGTTGTTGTGCATATTCAACAAAGTGATTTTATGATAATGATTTAAATATTTTCATTTGAATTGTTATTGTCTATCTCTTTATTTATTTGAATCGTTAATTGATAATTAATTTAGTATTCCAAGTTGCTCTCAGCTGAGATCAGATAGCTAGTTGATTTTTTATTTCTTAGTTTAGTTTATTTTCATAGTTGTTAAATAGAACAAGATTAGTTTGATAAAATTTAAAATAGTCTTTTAGTTAAAATATTTAAAAAAAAACCCAAAAAATGGAGACTTTCCTTAAGAAAGCATTTTAGGATAACTTAGACTTAGGAAACTAACTCTAGGGTTTATTTTAAGCAATAAAAGAATTAGGATAAATTTTTACTGAATTTTTAAGTTCTCCCTAAGAGAATAAATTCAGTTGGTAATAGGACCAAAACCTATGAGATTTTGCCATTTTAAACATACCGGAAGCTACTATAAGCAACTTGTGTGGGATTAATCTCCTTAAGTTGGCCAAGTCAGAAAATCAGGCCAACAGAACCTCAAATGGAAATACAAAAGATTTAGATCTTTCCAAGTCAAGATGTCGGATCTGGATTTGGAGCTGAAATTCTACAATGCTGGTTCAGGAGCAGATTAGGGTTTTGCTTTTCCGGAGTTCTGTAGAACCAAATTATTTGATCTTGATCTCTAAACTTTGATTTTGGGGAGGAGATCAATCCAGGCCTGGGCTCACTAAAAAATTCCACTTCTGTGAAAAGCCCTAATTTCCAGTAGTAGCGTCGGGTCCAAAACTGAAAAACCTCATAATTGGATTCTGCTTCGACAGAAATATGCGCCCTAGGGAGGAGAGTTATTCCAAACTTCTTTTTCTAAAAGTCTATGGAGAGAGATCCACAAAGTAGGAATCCCTAGTTCCTGCAGCTACACAGTGTCTTCTTCTCAGGTTAGCTCTGATACCATATTATAATTTTAACATTAAGCTAGCATTATATTAGGATCTTTAACTGAGAGAATAACAAGCACAACAATCAAACACAAGAGACAATGAACACAATTTTTTTCCTCGGGGAAACCATAAATGGAGAAAACCCCGCATCTTCCTCAAAGATAGAATCAACACCAAAAGTAAACCCCAAAACAGTAAGAGATCTCTTGGCAACAGTAACCTTCTTTATTCCTAGCCCCAGTGTCTTCTTCTTCCTTAGCTATGCACTATAACTGAGTGTGAGTGAGTGTGTGTTAAATAGAGAGGCTAAATCTATATTTATACTAATTCCCGACTTGACTAAACCCTACTAGGGTTGACTTCACTAAGTGAGTCTAACAACCCTAGTGCCCTGGAACTGCGGGGACTTTAACCCTTGAACAATAGGAGGGTTACCCACATTGACTTGATTACATTATAGAAACTCCTGATCATAACATCGGGGCATGACATGACTCAATTACATTACAGACACATCCCGGAATAAACATCGGGGTACAATACATAAGAAATACAAGTGAATACATTCTGAAGTTACAATTACATCAACAGAACTGTCGTCACTTGTTCTTCGAAACAAGTCTCATCCTTCTTTACTTATAGGTGATTGTATGCGATCTTTCCGACAAGTCAAATGCATTAGTTGTGTGGTTAGAAACATTTCATAAGGCATATTCATAATGGCAAATTCTTATGCATAAATATATGATCATGAACTATTTTAGCCAATACAACATTCATCCATATCTCATGGAAACTTTCTAGATGCCTTCCATCTCTACCAGGACAACATTGAGATTGTGCACTAATCCAATATGTCAGCAAAGAGGTCTCATTCTAGATAAGTAGCAATGGATATTTGTATAGCACCATGAGATACTTACCCATCACATGCATATTAGTAGTATATTGTCATTAATGCAAACATTCTATCATGCATAATACATCAACTGAATATAAACAAATACATAACAAAAACAATATCATGAAATGACAATTAAATACTTATCTTTATTTGTTTTGTGGGTAGACTCCTTCTTTTAGCTTCATCATCTTCTTTATTCATAACAGCATGATTTCTTATCCAAATGCTCAATATGGATAAGAGACTCTTCAAGAATTGAGTTCTTCATATTCCTCATCGATTGACGTATCTACTTTGAATCGTGAAATCTCGATATTCAGTTGCTCCCATCTTCTTTTCTCTTATTATGAGGTGAGCTTCTTCTTGTGTGTGCTCTTCCCAGAGTCTATTGAAAGTTATCACTTCCTTTTGGCACACATTCCTTGAATGAATGAATCCCATGATCTTGGGAGGCCATTGAAGGTGGTTATCACAACTCCTGCATTCTCCACTTCTTCTTCTACCGCTTCAAGTTGTTCTTTGATTTGAGAGACCCTTGTAAAGTATGACTGTATGGTCTCTGCATTCTAGATCCTCACATTCATCAACTAGTTTCTTAAGGTCATCTTCTGATTTATGTTCTTCCCTTCAAATATATTGGTCAAGGAATCAAAAATCTATTTCGGTGTCTTTAAGGAAGACACTTGTGGTATAAAGTGATTCATGATTGAATCATCAATGATATTCTTGTCCTTGACCAAGTTCTTCTTATGTAAGGCTTTTAGCCTCATCTCCCTCTGGAATTGGAACCTCTCTACTTATGTAGGCGTCCAATTCATTTGCTTCAAGAACTAGTGAGATCCTATGCTTCCATGCTTGGAATTTGTCAGCCTCACCAAGCTTGTCATCAAGCTAGTATGATTAGTCATTTTAAAATGAGAACATCAACTGTAAATAGCAAAATATTAGATCTTACCAATTTGAGGTGTCTATCCTGGTTTCGGAGCTAGTTGAACTAGGGTTTTTCAGAGAAACCCTAATTTCCAAAACTTGGAATCTTTTAGATTTGATTAGATATAAATATATACCTCTTAAAGGTGAGCTAACCAATGTACTCATTTTTTGAAAATAGTGGAGGGAAGCTTCTAGAACAGGAAGCCCTAGTTTACCAATTTCTTTTGCATAAATGCATGATACTATTTATGTGGTATCTTTGAAAGTACTACTCCTCTGTGTCTAAAATTTTGTACTAAAATAGCCTTGTTTTTCCTTGTTTCAACACCATAGGTTTCATCATAATTGGTTTCACCAATTGGGCCGTATTAGCATTTTCCCAAGGTGACCTGTTTCAGGACTGTTCAGCATAGCGAAGTTGTACGAACTTCCACGTGTCACTGTTTCATCTTCAAGGTCTGAAACTTATACCACAAATAGTATATTCTGTGTCCTTTCTGGAAAATCTTGAGAAATGTCATGTGGACCTTGGTAGCCCTATATATATCAATTCTCCCCAGGTGTCCTGTTTAGGTATGAATCCTGGAAGAGACTAGAACCCTAACTTGGAGGAATCATATCTCCTAGAATACAGCGAATATGAGGATGAAACCTGAAAACAGTGTACATCAGGACATTATCTTCAACCTGTGAACGTTTTGTCCCCTAAGACTTTTTCAATCCTAAGATATAGCAAATTTACAAAAACTTATCAGTTTTAGTATTTAGGGTTTTTCCAGCCCAGGGTCAAACTAGGGTTTGACTTTCCCGTAGTTACACCCAACCAAAAATATCGAACCAGGTCTCTAAAATTAGATTTTAATGAGGAGAGAAATCCTATGCCGAGCTCACTCAAAAATTATTTTTCTGTAAAAATACCTAATTTCCTACACCAAAAAATGAAAATGCCCGGAATTGAATTCCGCTTCGACAGAAAGATGTGCCCTTCAATGGAGAGTCAGCCTAGCATAATTTTGCTCATGGATTGTGGAGATAGACCTATTTCCACCTTTCACACACCTGGGTTACATGGAAAAAATATTCAAGCCAATCGGTGTGTCCTTGGGGGCAAGTCTCGAGTCAAGGCTGCCACCTTGTTCTTGACTCCTCCGTTCAGGCTAACTCCTAACGAAGCCAAGGGGGGTAGACCCTATTAAATTAATAAGGATAATTAATTAGTGTGATGGTGTCATATTGATTAATTTGTTTAGGAGTTTTGAAATTAACCAGTGGAAACAAAAGATAACAAGATGCAATATTTTAAGCAGATAAGCAGAGTAATGACACTCAATATATATATATAATTGAAAGAAATGATCAAATAAATCACCAGTGCCTTAAATGGAGTCAACAGAGAAAATAATGTGCTTGCATGCGCTTGAATGAATGTTTTTCAAATGTCTCTTGGTATATTTTAAATTAATGTGGAATGTGAATGAACTAAATTAGGCAAAAAGGGGACTCCAGATATACCCGATGGGTACTTGGAGTATGTCCAAAAGTGAACTTTCATTGCTATCCGCAAGGTGGTTTGTGGGATGGAATAGAGTCTTGGAGACTATTTTTCATAATGAACCCATCAGGGTGTGATAGAGATCAGTGCCTCGAGGCCACTTTCCAGTTGTTCCCACTCCTTTGGGTATTTTGCCACCATTTACAGTTCGTTCGAGGCGTTGGATTTTTGCCTGATGGTTTGTCAATTTGGGAGGTGAAGACTAATTAATATAGTCACTCAAGTGATTTTTATGTATCTTTAATGATCAAATTAATCGCATCCAAGTACAAAGCATACACACTGGAGTCTTTGTTATTTTTAGTAAATTTTAAAGGAGGTGTTCTTATTAAAAAGAAAACCCTCCAGGAAACTCTTTCGATCCAAGTGGACCTCAATCAAGGAATAAAAGAGGGGATGATTTAATTATGATTTTTAAAACAATTAAATATAGCAAATGAAGCATAAACAAGTAAGAAAACCACAATTATCTAATTAGACTACCACGGCCCTTTCTTCACCTTTAGGCTGAAAAGGAGGCTCGGGGGGTAAGTATTAAAATTACTTTGAAACCAACAGATATGGAATATTACAATTATTATAATTCAAATTATACTACCCTTGCATATTAGAACTACACTAGATCAAAAAAAGATGAAAAAATGTAAAAAAAGACATGGACACAAATCCCCCCAGGGGGGATGGTGAATAGGCTCGAAAGAGCCTATTTGAAATTTTTTTTATTTTTATTAGCAGCAATTAAAATATCAAAAAAATGAAATTAATCCACTTGTTCCTTATATGGAATGATACCAAAGGTTTACAAATTGCAAAAATTTGAAATTTTGGGAAGGCAGAGACCCCCTAGGAGGTTTCGAATGGTCCAAAAATGATTTCCGAACAGCACCTCGTCCTGTTTTCTGTTACACCTGAAAAAAACAAGAAATATTATCACATTTAAATATTTCCAAAAGTACTTTGAAATTACTCTTGGATGAACAAACCTTTTACCCAAAAAATCTAAGTTAAAACTAGTTTTTAAAGAAGAGGAAAACAAACCAAGGAAAGCAAGCTTTCCTTGGGATCTTGGACTTATTTGGGGGAAGCCAATATGAAGCACTTAAATTGATGAATATAAGTTTTTATATTCTAAGGAAACAACCATGCATTCAACAATCTTTAGATCTACTTTCATAGCCTTGAAAAATGACAATTTTCACTAAAACTAGATCTAGAATGCTTGTAAATTTTGTTTTAGGAATGAGCTCTAGTTTATGAGATTTAAGGCAGCAATATCTATGTAAAATAAACTCTGAAATTGATATATCTAAAAAATATCAAAGATTCAAACAAGTAACTAGACTAATTTTAGAAAAATTTGAAGGAGGACGAGGAAAAGAAGAGCATTTGTTGCTGGAAGCCTTGAAGATCAATCATGGAGCTTTCTGGTGGAATGTTGAGGGACTATGCCTTTGAATGGTTTTGGAGAGAGTGAAGAAGAAAACTAGATCAGAATCCTCTCCAAGCTAGGAACCTACAACTGAATCCAAAGACTTGCCAAAATATTTGTGAGATCCGGTTAATACATACATAGAGATTTCAGAATAACATGCATATAAACTTATAAAACATGCTGAATCTAGATCTCTAAACATGCATTAAAAAGGAAAGAGATGGCCAATAAACTTATTAACAAACTTATTTCCTACCAAGATTATAATAAACTTATTATCAATCTTTAACAATGACTCCACAAACAATCAGCAAATTATGAACATAGATACAAGTTACCTCAGTGAAACATGGCAATGCTCATCCACACATACAATGACATGACACCATCTTGCCTCCAAAGCTTCACTTTATTCCAATAGAAAAATATATAACACAGTATTACAATAGCAATGGTTCCTCAATCCAAATCTCACTAACTTGGAAAGGAGGCATCCATGCTTTATTTATACACAAAATTGAAACCCCAGCCCAGAGGGGGCACAAATCCCAAGGAGATAGACCACTGTAGCTGAAGGAGAGTCCATTAATCCCTGATATGAAGCTGAACTGAGCTTCTATTGAGTCTAAATGTCAATCAGGGGGATGATTGAGCTTACACATCGACTTGTTGAGTGAATCATCAACCACAGAGCTCCCAGAAGAGCCCACCATGTGGAGGAGAGAGAGAGGGTGCAATTCCCCATAAAGGAGGCTGAAGTTCAACTCTAGATCCACCCAGATCACCTCCTTCAGTCAAGGATTTGTCAGATACAGTCGATCTGGTGCCAATGAGACTGATTTCAATCAAATCGGTTGAGAATCCACTGATCTAGGATTTTGGATTTGCTCCATTATTCATCAATTTATTAATTAAAATAATCAATAATTGATTTTTTGGGGCTTTCTGACCTTAGTGATGGAAAATCACTCAAAACTAGGAAAAAGTGGGTCAATAGGTTTACCGGGTGCTCTTAGCTTGAAAATGAGCACCTACATGACTGAATCTGACTTTCGAGCCCACTTTTATTACAAAACCAATTTTTCCAATTAAACTATCAAAAAATAGCCTAAGTTTTGGAAAAATTAAATTTTAATAAAAAACACTGAAAAATTTAAAAAAATTAAAAACCTAGGGGGACTTAGACATGTTCATATGACTCAACCATGATGCCTAGCATGTTTATACATTGACACATATACTCTAATAACCTCAATATGCCTAAATGCCAAGCCGACCACCCCAACTTTGGAGGTATTGAGTGAAAAACTCAGAAATTATCAGTCATTTTTTCAACAAACAATAATAACCAAGGGAAAAAACACCCTGGGCTAATCGGATTGACAAATAAAATCTAAGAGACCGAGTCTTTTACAGACACTATCATGCTAGAACATTTATTACAATTCCCCCACGGGGTATGAACATGTGATATAGTACAACAGTCACTTACTAGAAGCAATTCTGAAGGTCTTCTAAAGTCTGAACAAATCATCTTTGTCCGGTTCACCAGGATCACTTGATAAAAACCACTAAGTACAACTTAGGTGGTAACATCTGGCTCCAACTACGGGACGTGTGCTTGATCTGGTCATAGGCCAAGGAGAGGATACAGGAACACCATAATATCTGGTTTATATACCCTATAAAAACATCTCAGCTTGACAAGGAAACCTCAGTAGCACAAGTTAAAAAAAATGAACCATTAACCTTATTTATTTAAACAAAATAAATGTAACTAACTCATTTTATTTGTTTATTATAGCTAAGTACAAAACAGAAATGCAGAAAGTAAATGCTCTCTTTTAAGGAGCTTATTTTCCTACTCTAAGCATGATATAAAAAGGGTTTAAGTGTAATTAGAAATTCAATGTAACCACCTAAGCATTTTATTAACATAGAAAACAATTTCCTTGTCTTTAGTTACCAGCCAAAGTAAGGATACTTTATTTAGAAAATGCAAACTTCTGTGATTAGTCGGAATGGGTGGGATGGATTGGAAATCATAAGTATGAATAAAGTCATTAAAGTTCTTCCCAAACTGGTATGTGCTCGTACAGGCTGCTTCTATCCATGGTTGGATAGGACTGATATACCAATCAACATGATGAGGCAGACTGACTATATCATCATACTGATCATCAAGGCTAATGATGACTCATTTTATAAGCACCAAGCTGCTCCAAATTATAAGGAACCTCTACATGTGAAGAATATGGATGAGACTGATATTCCATTGACTGCATCACATCTGAATTTTCACAACATTGCTTCTCAATGTCTTCATTACTGATACCCTTATGCGGCTCTACATGATATGACTCTAAATGATCACGTGAAAATTATGAATGCTCCTCTTCCATACTAAGATTTTCCTAGGTATCTAGATCCATGCTCCCCTTTACGGATGTATCGTAGATTGGACTTCCAAATTTTTTTGAATAGACACTCCCCTTGCTAGACATATAATGGATGGGGTTCTCAATAAGATTTTTACAAGTTGGATTATCTATGAAATTCCAATAGTCATCGCTCCCATCTATGTTGGATATGAGAGAGTCTTCCTTGCTGGTATCACATTCTGAGATATAGCTACCCTCCTCCTGCTCATAATAATCATCCTTCAAAGTTTTGATTTCAAAGATATTATGAGAATTTAAACTTTCCAAAACTTCATCCCTAAGTAATAAACATAGAGGAGTATCATCATACACATCATAAACTTCTTCATAAGTGTCAATCTCTGTAATGGTTTCCTCATGAGGGATTTCTAGAAAAGCATTGCAACAATCTTGAGAAAATCTCAAATCTTCAATGTTTTCAGTTATGGTGACATGAGGAGAGTCTTCAACAATGTGTTCAATCATGGGTTCCTTGTGAAGCTCTTCGACCTGATTGTCATGGATGTTCCCATCTTCAGAATCTTGTTGTGTAATGAGAGATACCTTATATTATTTGAAACTTTGCTTAACTGCTTCCTTTCTTAAATAACTACTAGGATTCTCTTTGATGGGAGTATCATGGATCTCCTCTTCACTTAAATGTTCAAGGAGTGCTTCCAAGTCTTCAATACTTTGTATCATGGAAAAAGGTCCATAATATGTTTCTATGTGATACTCTATCCCAGATAGGTAGAAGGAAAAGATCTTTTCAAGGAAATTTTTCAAACCATTCATACTACCCCTACCATCATGCCACTGCTCTAAAAACATCCAAAGGAATCTTGGAAATGAGGTTATACATTTATTAGGAAGGCCCTAATAGAACCAACAACAAGCCTCACCCTGAAAAGTACCAGCAAACATTTCCATCATATTGTCTTCATGAAGCACATTGGAGTCAACCATCAACTAAAGGAAATATTTGACATGCCAGATGGCCGAATCACCATAATTTCCATGAAATACTGAAATCCATTTACATGCATCCCCCACACCATCACAACAATTAGGAAAACCTGGGATGTTTGAGAAATCAAGGGTTGAAAAAGTTCGGTTATCTGGGCACCATACTGCTCCCTTAATTCATCCATATCAAAAATTAATAGTATGCATTTGATATAACCATTAAACCTTGTACTGAATAGGTGGAACTGTCAAGTGATGAGATTTAAAGGTTTTAATATGTCGCATAGGCTCATCTACACACAACCAAACTTCACTAGTTTATGAGATAACAGGGTTTTTATCCCTTCAATCGAGTCACCATGTGAGAATTAAAATATACATTTAAGAACTCTCACAAAAATTATTTTTTGCTTTTCTTTGTAAAAATAAAAACTGAAAAAAAAGGTCAATGGAGTCGCTAGATGAAAATTAAAGCTCTACTCTAAGCATTAATCAAACAAAGAAAAAACAAAAAGGAAGAAAACAAAAGTCATACTGTAGGAATAAAAAGATTTATCCCCGGGAACGACGCCAAAAAGTGTTGACGCCTTCCACACACCTGGGTTACGTGGCAGAAATCTTCAAGCCACTCGGTGTGTCCTTAGGGGCAAGTCTTGAGTTAAGGCTGTCACCTTGTTCTTCAATCCTCCATTCAAGCTAACTCCTAATGAATCCAAGGGGGGTATACCCTATTAAATTACTAAGGCTAATTACTTAGTGTGATGGTGTTATATTGATTAAGTTGTTTAGGAGTTTTTAAATTAACCAGTGGAAACAAAATATACAAGATGTAATATTTTAAGCAGATAAGCACAGTAATGCCACTCAATATATATATATATATATATATATATATATATAATTGAAAGAAATGATCAATTAAATCACCAGTGCCTTAAATGGAGTCAACAGAGAAAATAATGTGCTTGCATGTGCTTGAATGAATGTTTTGCAAATGTCTCTTGGTAGATTTTAAATTAATGTGGAATGTGAATGAGTTAAATTAGGCGAAAAGGGGACTCCATATATGCTCGATGGGTACTTGGAGTATGTCCAAAATTGAACTTTCATGGCTACCCGCAAGGTGGTTTGTGGGCTAGAATGGAGTCTCGGAGACTATTGTTCATAACGTACCCATCAGGTTGTGATAGAGATCGGCGCCTCGAGGTCACTTTCCAGTTCTTCCCACTCCTTTGGGTATTTTGTCACCGTTTACAGTTCGTTCGAGACATTGGATTTTCGTCTAATGGTCTGTCAATTTGGGAAGTAAAGACTAATTAATAAATTCACTCAAGTTCCTTTGATGCTTCTTGACTGATCGAATGAACCGCAACCAAGTACATAGCATACACACTAGATTCTTTGTTATTTTTAGTAAATTTTAAAAGAGGTGTTCTTATTAAAAAGAAAACCCTCCAAGAAACTCTTTCGGTCCAAGTGGACCTCAATTGGGGAATCAAAGAGGGGTTTATTTTATTATGATTGTTAAAACAATTAAATATAGCAAATGAAGAATAAACAAGTAAGAAAACCACAATTTTCTAATTAGACTACCACGGCCCTTTCTTCATGTTTCGGCTCAAAAGGAGGCTCATGGGGTAAGTATTAAAATTACTTTGAAACCACCAGATATGGATTATGACAATGATTATAATTCAAAGTATACTACCCCTGCAGATTATAACTACACTAGATCGAAAAAAGATGAAAAAATGTAAAAAAAGACATGGACACAAATCCCCCTAGGGGGGATGGTGAATCGGCTCAAAAGAGACTATTCGAAAAGATTTTTCCTTTTATTAGTAGAAATTACAATATCATCAAACTAAAATTAATCCACTTGGTCCTTATATGGAATGAGACCAAAGGTTTACAAATTACAAAAAAATTAAATTTTGGGAAGACGGAGACCCCCTAGGGGGTTTCGAATGGTCCAAAAATGCTTTCCGAACAACGCCTCCTCCTCTTTTCTGTTACAACTGCTAAAAAACATAAATATTATCACATTTAAATATTCTCAAAATGACTTTGAAAGTACTTTTGGATGAACAAACCTTTTACCCAAAAATTCTAAGTTAAAACTAGTTTTTAAAGAAGCGAAAAGGAACCAAGGAAAGCAAGCTTTCCTTGGGATCTTGGCCTGATTTGGGGGAAGCCAATATGAAGCACTTAAATTTCTGAATATATTTTTTTAGATTCTACAGAAACAACCATGCATTCAACAAGCTTTAGATCTACTTTCATAGCCTTGAAAAATGACAATTTTCCCTAAAACTAGATCTAGAATGCTTATAAATTTTCTTTTAGGAATGAGATCTAGTTTATGAGCTTTAAGGAAGAAATATATATGTAAAATAAACTCTGAAATTGATAAAAATAAACAATCTTAAAGCTTCAAACAAGTAACCGGACTGATTTTAGAAAAAAATGAAGGAGGAAGAGGAAAAGAAGAGGGAAGCCTTGAAGATCAACCGTGGAGCTTTCCAGTGGAATGTCGAGGGCCTATTCCTTTGAATGGTTTTGGAGAGAATGAAGAAGAAAAATAGATAAGAATCTTCTCCAAGATAGGAACCTACAACTGAATCCAAATACTTGCCAAAATACTTGTGAGATCCGGTTAATACATACATAGAGATTTCAGAATAACATGCCTATAAACTTATAAAACATGTTGAATCTAGATATATAAACATGCATCAAAAAGGAAAGAGATGGCCAGTAAACTTATTAACAAACTTCTTTTCTATCAATATTATAATAAAATTATTATCAATCTTTAGCAATGAATCCACAAACAATCAGCAAATTATGAACATAGATACATGTTACCTCAGTGAAACATGGAAAAGCTCATCCACACATACAATGACATGACACCATCTTGCCTCCAAAGCTTCACTTTATTCCAATAACAAAAGATATTACACAGTATTACAATAGCAATGGCTCCTCAATCCAACTCTCACTAACTCAGAAAGGAGGCAGCTATGCTTTATTTATACACAAAATTGAAACCCCGGCCTAGAGGGGGCACAAATCCCAAGGAGATATACCAGTGCAGCTGAAGGAGAGTCCATCAATTCCTGATATGAAGCTGAAATGAGCTTATACTAAGTCTGAATGTCAATTAGGGGGTTGATTGAGCTGACACATCAACCTGCTGAGTGAATCATCAACCATAGAGCTCCCAAAAGAGCCCACCATGTGGAGGAGAGAGAGAGGTTACAATTCCCCATAAGGGAGGCTGAAGTTCAACTCTAGATCCACCCAGATCACCTCCTTCAGTCAAGGATTTGTCAGATCCAGTCAATCTGGTGCCGATGAGACTGATTTCAATCAAATCGGTTGAGAATCCACTGATCTAGGATTTTGGATTTGCTCCATTATTCATCAATTTATTAATTAAAATAATCAATAATTGATTTTTTGGGGCTTTCTGACCCAAGTGATGGAAAATCACTCAAAACTAGGAAAAAGTGGGTCTATAGGTTTATCGGGTGCTCTTAGCTTGAAAATGAGCACCTACATGACTGAATCTGACTTTCGAGCCCACTTTTATTACAAAACCAATGTTTCCAATTAAACTATTAAAAAATAGCCTAAGTTTTGGAAAAAATAAATTTTAATAAAAAACACTAAAAAAATTAAAAAAATTAAAAAAAAATTAAAAACCTAGGGGGACTTAGACATGTTCATATGACTCAACCATGATGCCTAGCATGTTTATACATTGACACATAGACTCTAATAACCTCAATAGGCATAAATGTCAAGCTGACCACCCCAACTTCGGAGGTGTTGAGTGAAAAACTCAGAAATTATCAGTCGATTAATCAACAACCAATAATAACCAAGGGAAAAAACACCCTGGGCTGATCGGATTGACAAATAAAGTCTAAGAGACCGAGTCTTTTATAGAAACATCATGCTAGAACATTTATTACAATTCCCCCATGGGGTATGAACATGTGATATAGTACAACAATCACTTCCCATAAGCAATTCTGAAGGTCTTATGAAGTCCGAACAAATCATCTTTGTCCGGTTCACCAGGGTCACTTGATAAAAACCACTAAGTACAACTTAGGTGGTAACAAGACCCAAAAAGTAAGAAGCCCTAGCTTCTGCAGCTGCACAATGTCTTCTTCTCAGGTTAGCTCTGATACCATGTTATATTTTTATCATTTAAGTAATATGATCTTAGGATATTATCTGAGAGAATAGCATGCACAACAATAAACACAAGAGACAAGAGACACAAAAGAAATTTCTTGGGGAAACCATAAAGGAGAAAACCTTGCAACTTCCTCAGAGATAGAATGAGCACCAATGGCAGCAGTAAAACCTAGAAACATAAAGATGATCTCTAAGAGCTTGTTCTCTCTCTCACTCATGTGCCCCAGTGAGTGAGTGAGTGTGTGATAAATAGAGAGGCTCACTCTCTATTTATATCCTTTTGTTCACTTAATTTCCACTTCAACATGTCGGCCCCACTTAACAATTACTTACTAGGGCCGATATCTCTAGGAGATTCTAATAACCCTAGTGCTCCATAACTGTGGGGAATTTTCCCTCCGATCAACAAGGAGGGTTAACCGTGACACAATTGTGGGGACTATTGCCCTGAATTAAAATGGAGGGTTAACCTCAATGACTTTACATGACTTGTTTACATTATTGAATCTCCCGATCAGAACATCGGGGTATGACATGACTCAATTACACTATAGATACTTCCCAAAATAAACATCGGGGTACAATACATGAGATATACAAGTGAATACATTCTGAAGTTACAAATAAATCAACAAAAAGTAATCTTATTCCCAAAGGTTTAATTCCCTTAGAGAATCTTTTTGACCAAAATGATGTTGGCAATAATCCTAAAGTCAAACCTGTTGAAAACGTTGTTGAAGATGAAAATATTGGTACCGAGGAGAATCCCAAAATTGTAAAGTTGTCCAAGAAATTGCCTACTAAAGAAAAAGATGAGTATGTGAACCTGATGAAAAAATACACTAATGTATTTGCATGGAGTTATGATGACCTGAAAGAGTATGACACCTCCATTATACCACATACTATTCCAATTAATCCTGGAGAAAAACCATTTAGGCAGAAACTCAGAAGTTTAAATCCAATACTATTGCCTATGATTGAAAATGAGATCAAAAAATTATTTGATGCAAAAATAATTGTAACCCTGAGATTCTCAAAATGGATTGCTAATTTGGTGTTTGTGAGAAATAAGAATGGTGAAATAAGACCGTGTGAAGTTCAGAAATTTGAATAAAGTCTCTCTGAAGGATAATTACCCTCTACCAAAGATGGACCAAATTTTGCAGAAAGTGGTAGGTTCAGAGATCATTTCTACCATGGATGGGTTTTCAGGTTATAATCAAATAAAGGTGCTGCCTGAAGATCAGGAGAAAACTACTTTCACTACACCATGGGGTACATTCATGTACGCAAATATGCCTTTTGGATTGATGAATGTAGGAGCCACTTTCCAGCGTGCTATGAACATTGCTTTTGTAGATGACATAGACAGGTTTAAAGTAATTTACATGGATGATATTAATGTATATTCCATGTCTGACAGGGATCATATCAAACATTTGGAAAAGGTTTTCATTAAATGTAGAAAATATGGCATTTCATTAAATCCAAAGAAGTAAAATTTTTCTCTGGAAGAAGGAAAACGCTTGGGCCATATTATTTTCAAAGAAGGTATAAGGATTGATCCAAACAGGGTGAGTACAATTTTGAAGGTGGAGGAACCACCAAGTAAGAAAGAAGTACAGTCATTCATTGGGCAGGTAAATTTCTTGAGGATATTCATTCCTAGTTTTGCTAAGATATTGATAAACATTACTAATATGCTGAAAAAGGAGCATGAAATAAAATGGACATTGGAGAAGAGCATACTTAGTTGCATATGTTCCCAGCAGTGTGGTAAAGAGCATACTTACATAGCCAGATCCAGAGGGGAGAAGAGAAAAATGGATTGCAGTGCTTTTGGAATATGACATTAAAATTAAGCCCAGAAAGTTGATCAAGGGATATGGATTGGCTAAAATGATGACAAACTCCAATTGTGCTTCTCTGCAACTAAATTTTATGTCAAGTCAATTAAATCAGTTGGACTCAGAAGTGCAGGTGATGCCTGATTTTCTATTTCTCCATGGTATGCTGATATTGTTTATGTTTTGCAAAATTTACAACCTCCTGCAGGGTTAAGTAAAACTAGAGCCAGGTTTGTGAAGCTAAAGGCTACAAAATTTTGTATCTTAAATTAATATCTTTATTGGAAGGATCCTGGTGGAGTGTTACTGAATTGTCTTCTCGAGAATGAAGCTCAACAAATAGAAAATGATTTCCATGAAGGAGATTATGGAGGACATCATTTGTGGAAGGTAACTGCAAATAAAATTTTGAGAGAAGGATTCTATTGGCCTTCATTATTTTCAGATGTGTATAAAGAAACCACCAAATTTCATCAGTGCCAATTTTTTTATGGAAAGAGGAAAGTGGTTCCACTCCCTCTTAATCCCATATCAGTAGAAGCACTTTTTCAACAATGGGGGTTGGATTTCATTGGTGAAATAAATCCAAATTCCTCATGACATTATAAATGGATCTTAACAACAATTGATTATTTTACAAATTGGATTGAAGCAATACCTACTAGAAGAGCTAGAGATGCAGTGAGAATGGATTTCCTGGAGAATAATATTTTGGCAAGATTCGGTTGTCCTAAGAGGATTGTAATAGATAATTCTATTGCTTTTAAGTCCAGGAAGATGATAAATTTTTGTCATAAATATAACATGAGTTTGAATCATTCTACTGCATATTATCCACAGGGTAATGGACTAGCAGAATATTCATGTGGTAATGGCCATGCATACACATGTCATATACATCATATAGGCATACTCATAATCATAAACAAGAGACTCATACAAAACTCATAAAAATACAAAAAAGGTGCATCCATGTGCATATATATAATAAATATCATGTGTTGATATTATTCAAATAACTGAGAAGGGGGGGTGGGTTGAATCAATTATCCGTAATCTTAAACAATTTTTGACCTTTTAAACTTTATTATTGTTCACATATTTAAAGCCATGATAATGCAAAAAATATATAGCAAAGGTAATTGTTAACAAACACACATATGGTGGGGACATAGACACATATTCATAAGGAAACTCATAAGAGAAAATTATTTTTTTATAAATTAACTTTCTTTGAGAACCAAATCAAATGAGGCTACACCTCTGTTTTACAAGCAACAAATTGTGGAGAGAACCACCTCTCCTGGTTTTTAGGAACCCACTAGACTTGTACAAGCTTAAAATTGCACACAGAAGACTATAAGTCTTCCCTACCACCACCCTAGCACCCTTATTCCATAGATTTAAACTTTGTTCAGTACAATATGCTGAAAACTAGATATAGCTATGCTTACTAACTCTGTTACATTCTCTGGTCTACTTCTACTTCTGCTCATCCAAACTTGGTTCCCTTCACTGTCTGTGTTCTTTGTATTCTCCCCATTTCAGCACTTATCACACATTTCTCTGCACCCTGTTTTATGCTTACTGATATTTACTCCCTTTGCTTTTTCGTATGTCTAACTTTTAGTTTCATAATTGATAAAAAAACCATTCAATTACTCATGGTAGGAAAGGAGTCCAATCAATAAGCATTCTAAAATTATTTAACCATCTGCCACCAAGTTATTGAATTCATAGCTGCTCGAACCACATTTCCTTTGTATTCTAGTAGTCCTTCAAATTTTGCAATTAAGGTTTCGCAATTGAGTTTTTGCAACTTATGTCCCATAGGATATCTTTCCACAATACAAATTTCTACAAGCTTGCTTCTGCAACTCAATCTTTCCGCAATATCCTTTCCACAATTGCGGATTGCGGGTATGCAATTCCCAGATTTCCCAAAAACTGACTTCCGCAATCATGTGGTCGCAATGGTCCTTTCTGCAATAGGATTGCGGATTGCGGATCCACCTTCCCTCTTTTCCCAAAATTGGGATTCCACAATTTTCCTTTCACAAGTCTCTTTCCGCAATTGGGTTACAGATTGCAGATTACAGACGTGTCTTCAACTTTTCCTGAAATGGGATTCCGCAATTTCCTTCTACAACTTCTGAGAGCCTTCAGTTTCTTTTCAGCTCTTTCCTGGACCTTTGATATGTGATCAAATGCGTATCTCTCCTTAACGTTGAGGGTCTTCACTTTTCTTTTGCAGATCGTTTATCTCCATACAAGTTCACTTCATGAATCCTTTCCCACCATCGATCCATATTTCCTCCTTTAATATGGTTCCTCCAATATTTATTGAATGAATTGAATGTATTCTTTGGATCGTCCAATCTCTGTTGAATGAATTGAATAGACATCATTTCTCTGCTTCTTATTTTTCTCTATTGAAGGTATTCATCTAGGCTTGCATACATGAACGAAAAGCCTGATTATATGTCTTTCTTGGTGTTGGATCATATTCTTGGAACTTGTGTGTTTCCATCAATGAAAAACACATCACAATCTAATATTTTTCATATGATCGCAATACCTATCATAGTGCCGACAATATCCCCCTTTGGAATTGATGGCAACCTTAAATTTATTAATGCATGTTGCACTTGTAATCACCAACTTCTTATCATTTGTAGCAACAAAAAATTCTCCACCTTTGAAATCAATGTTAAATAAGACTCTATAACACAACTTCCCCTATCAAAGTGAACAAGTTATTTGGAATAAGATATTATACCTGCTTCTGGAGTAGGTACTCAAACTGTGTCTTTGGTAAATGTTTAGTAAATATATCAGCAATTTGTACTGTAGAAGGAATGCAATTCAATTGAAGCATTATGTTTGTGACCTGCTCCCTTAAGAAGTGATACTTAATTGGTATGTGCTTAGCCTTGGAATGAAGGACTGGATTCTTGGAAACACTAATGGCACTAGTATTATCACAATGGAGAGGAATGGGATCAACATATTTTACCTCCAGATCTACCAATGTATAGATCATCCAGAGTACTTGTGTACAGCAGGTGGTAGCAACAATGTATTCATATTTTGTAGTAGATAAATATATTGAGCCTTGCTTCTTACTCAACCATTCAACTAAAGAATCAACCAAGAATAATGCACCTCCACTTGTGCTCTTTCTTTCATCCAAACAATTTTCCTAATCAACATTTGAATATGTGGTTAACTGAAGATTCTGATTTCTAGGATACCAGAGACCATAAGTCATTGTTCCCTTAAAATATTTGAATATCCTCTTAACAACCAACAAATGAATTTTCTTAGGAGAAGACTAAAATCTACCTACCATTCCAATAGCTTGCATTATATCAGGACGAGATGATGTGATGTACAAAATATTGCCTATAATTGATTGATATGTTCTTTAATCAACATCATATGAGGTATCATCCTTTCTAAGTGTACATGCAATAACCATAGGCATACTAACATATGAAGAACCTTCCATCTGAAATATCTTCAACATCTCCTTCAAATAATTATCTTGGGAGAGAAATAATCCTTCAAAACTCTTAATAATGTGGAGACCAAAGAAGAGTGACAATTCTCCTATCATTGACATCTTGAACTCATATTGCATGGAATTAGAAAACCATTGAACTGAACAATCATTAGTACATTCAAAAATAATGTGATCCACATAAACCAAAACAACTAATAAGTCATCACCTTCAGATTTGATGTACAAATACCTGTCGACGATACCTTTCTTGAATCCTATGTCCTATATATACTTATCTAGTATATAATACCAGGCTCTAGGTGTTTCTTTCAATCCATATAGTGCCTTCTTCATTTTGCATACATATTCTGGATTCTCTGTAGGTTGGAATCCTTCATGTTGCTCCAAATAGACTTCTTCTTTTAGATCTCCATTTAGAAATGTTGAATTAACATCCATCTGATACACTTTGAATTTCTTATGACTAGAATAGGAAAGAAACATTTTGATGGCTTCCGATATTTCCACTGGTGCAAAGGTTTCATCAAAATCATGTCCCTAAACTTATGCATACCCCTTACAGACCAATCGGGCTTTATTCCTCACAATTTGTCCTTGTTCATTCATCTTATTTTTAAACACCCATTTGGATCCTATTACATTATTATTTGTGGGTTTAGCAACAAATTCTCAAGTATTATTCTTCTCAATTTGATCAAGTTCTTCATTCATGGCTCTAATCCAGTCTTCATACTCACTAACTTCTTCAAAATTCTTAGGCTCAATCATTGATAGAAAAGCAACCTGAGATTGTTTTGAAGCTTTAATCAATTTCCTTCTTATATGAACTCCTTTATCCTTGTCACCAATTATTTGATTTTCAAGATGATTCTTTTTAACAATTCTGGAAGGTTCTTTTATTTATGTCTGTTGTTTTGACTATGCCTGAATGTTTGTACTTTCATCATTTGACTCTGAATCTTCCTTTTCTAATTCTTGGACCCGTTCTTCCTCGATTTCAATTGTATCCTGTGTATTTGATTCAATACTTCTTATCTGAATAGCATTCACAAGAATTCCCTCATCTATTTTAATGTCAATGCAGTCAACCAATTTACTCTTTGTGGCATATCCTAAGAAAATACCTTCATCGGCCTTGTCATCGTATTTTCCAAGATGTTCATCATAATTTTTAATATATCATTTACTTCCAAAGAATTTAAAATGTTTAATAAAAGCAGATCTTCCAAACCATAGTTCATAAGGATTCTTGTCATTGCTTGGTCTTAGATTGTCTTTGTTAAGAATATAGACATTTGTTTGAATTGCCTCTACCCAATATGTCTGAGCAATATTTTTTTCATTCATCATTGATCTCGCCATCTGCTGAACTGATATGCTTTGTCTCTAAACTACTCCATTCTGTCGTGGAGTCCCTGGGATAGTATACTCTATTTTTATTCCATGCTTATTATAAAACTCTTTGATTATTCTGAACTTAATTCTCCTCCTCTATCAGATCTTACTACCTTCAGTATTTTACCTGTCTGATTTTCATTCAGATCCTTAAATACTTTGAACTTTTCAAATGCTTCATATTTTTCCTTCAGAAAGGAAACCCATGTGAGTCTAGAGTAATCATCAATGACCAACATAAAATATATTTTTCTTCATGTGCCTTCCTTCCTTGATGGTCCACACAAATCTATATGCACTAACTGAAGAGGCTTGTCTATTGATGTGAAATTCTTAGATTTAAACTGTGTGCAAGTTAGCTTTCCCATTTGGAAATATTTACGTACAAAATCATATGCCTTTGATATTTTTGGAAGATCTTTTATTGCTTAATTTTTTCTAAGATCGATTATGTGATCGAAGTTTAGGTGTCTCCTATTCCATAGCCAACTTTCATCATACTTACTTAAATCCCATTCTTCTTTTTCTTCCATCAAAACATAGACATTGTTTTTGGTTCTTATTCCTTTTGCAACTAATTGTCTTGAGGGTATAGATATTATTTTACAATATATAGAAGTGAAAACAAATTTACACCCTCTGTCACAGACCTACCTAACACTAAGGATATTGTGTTTCAGACCATCTACAAACAACACATATTGAGATTTCCCTTTTCCATTACTCAAACCTATCATTCCTTTTCCCTTGATTTTCCTTGGAGCATCATTTCCAAAAGTCACATTTCCTGATTTACTTTCACTTAGAGACATAAAGTTAATTTTATCATCGGTCATGTGTTTGGAGCATCCACTATCAATATACCAGGGTTCCTTTTTATTTTGAGCAGAATGTACTAATCCACACTTGTTACTTTATTTCTTCTTCCAAACTTTAACATTTTCAACTGAGTAATTCATTCTTGAATTTGGTCTATAATTCTTCAGGTTACATTCTAAGGCTTTGTGTTCATAATTATGACAAATATAACATTCTTGTTCATTGTACAATAGATCAAAAGGGTTGGTATGTCTATTGGGAGTTCATATTTCAGTTGTAAACTGTGTTGTATGAAGTTGTTGGTTACTCAATGATTGTCTTATTCTATGTTGCAGCATTTTATCATTATCTGAAATCCTTAGTTGCATACTTCTAAATTTAAATGCATAATTTGCAACTTTATGGACAAAATTACAACAATAATAATAGTATCCATGGAAAAAACCTTGGTACCTGAATTTCGGTCATCTTCTTGGAATTACAGGTTGCCTCATCTTTTGTTGGCTTTGTTCCTGAGCAAATCTCAATTTATCTTTTTGCTCGGAGTTCCTGATTCTCATGCTTGTTTCATTTTCATTCTCTTTTGTTTGCAATGTATGTTCATATTCTGACTGTTTTCTGCTTTGAATTTTAATCAACTTATCTGGTTCCTTGTTTTCTGAGTGATTGCTACTTGAACCTTCTTCATAGATGATACCTATTTTTAACAATAGAGATCTTTGCTTACTCGGAATGTTGTTCAGTTCTTCTGAATCTCTAATACTTAATATATTTTGGTGATACAAAGCTTGAAATTTCTCCAATTCTTTTTTATATGTCACTACTTTTTCTTCTAATGCTTCACATCTCATTTTATCCTCTGATAATTGTTGCTTTAGAATATCTTCTATTTTCTTTGCCACTTCTAATTCTAATTTTAATAGAGCAATATCTTCACTTGTTTTTTTACCATTCTTTTCATATTGCATCAACAATTTTTTTTGTTTCCTCTTCTTTAGTATGAGTCTGTAAATAGCTTCCAGACCACTAATTAGTTCACCCTCCATATCAACCATGCCTTCTTCATCATTCAGGCCACTTCCTGTATATTCGTTTTCAAAATATTCTATGGAAATAAGCATAAAATTATTCACTTTATCTTCACAAGATGAATAACTGTCTATCTCTTATGAGGAATTAACATCATTTGCACACAAGATTTTCTTTTTATATTTAACCTCTTTATTGTATTTCTTGAATGTGTAGTTCTCTTCATCATCAGAAGTCTGACCCTTTTGCTTGTCAGGACATTTAGATGCAAAATGGCCTATCTTACCATAGTTGAAACATTTAAAGGGAATCTTGCCTTTATATTTACCTGATCCTTTCTTCAACCTTCTTACAAATTTTGCTTCAATCACATCCATTTCAAAATCAGTGTTCTTATCTTCTTTAAAGGATGATTCTCTAGTGGTGGATTTATCTTTAATAATACTCATTTCATAAGAAGTAAGAGTTCCTAGGAGTTGGTCATTAGGAAGATTTTTAAGATCATTTAATTCTTCTATTGCAGAAACTTTGGTATTAAATATATTAGGCAAAGATCTAAAAATTTTCTGAACTAAGGGTACTTCCTCAATCTCTTCACCAATGCATTTCATAGAATTCATTGTCTCTTCTACTATTAAGAAATATTTAGTAAAATTCTCATCCTCATTCATATTTAGTTGTTCAAATTTCAATCTATATTCCTGCAACTTGGCATCTTTTACTTTCTCATTTCCTTCATAACTATTTATAAGTTTGTCCCACGTCTCTTTTGCAGATTCAAGATGCACCACCTTAACAAACTTAGTTTCTGCAAGATCACGCAGGATAGAATTCATTGCCTTTGCATTAAGACTAAATTCCAACTTATCATCTTTGGAGGCTAGCACAATTGGCTTCACATAGCCAGTGTCTACTACATCCCAAACATCAGCACCTAAGGACATTAGATATGTTCTCATTCTAACCTTCTAGAAGGAAAAATTTGTTCTGTCAAACAGAGGAACCTTATTGGTAAAATTCCCTTCATGACTTGTCATGTTTAAGCTTACAAAAATACCTTTAAATAAAAGGAACCAGCTCTGATACCAATTGTTGATATTATTCGAATAACTGAGAAGGGGGTGGGTTGAATTAGTTATTCCTAAGCTTAAACAATTTTCAACCTTTTAAAATGTATTACTATTGACATATTTATAGCCATGATAATGAAACAAATATATAACATAGGTAATTGTTATCAATCACACATATGGTGGGGACAGAGACACATATTCATGAGGAAACTCATAAGAGAAAATTATTTTATTATAAATTAACTTTCTTTGAGAACCAACTCAAATGGGGCTACAGCCTCTTTTTTACAAGCACCAACTTGTGGAGAGCACCAACTCTCATGGTCTTCTATCACCCACTAGACTTGTACAAGCTCCAACTTGCACATAGAAGAGTGCAAGTCTTCCCTAGCACCACCCTACCACCCTTAATCCATAGATTTAAACCTTGTTCAGTACAATATGCTAAAAATCAGATATAGCCATGCTTACCAACTCTGTTACATTCTCTGATCTACTTCTAATGCTGCTCATTCAAAATTGGCTCCCTTCATTGTATTTGTTGTATGTGTTTTCCCCATTTCAGTGCTTATCACACATTTCTCTACACCCTATTTTATGCTTGCTAATCTTTATTCCATTCACCTATTCATATTCCTGACATGCAGTTTCATAATTGATCAAAAAACCGTTCAATGACTCATGGCAGGAAAGGAACACAATCGATGAGCATTCTAAACTTCTTTAACCATATGTCGCCAAGTTCTTGAATTCATAACTGCTTGAACCATATTTACTTTTTATTTTTGGGGTCCTTCAAATTCCCCAATTAATATTCCGCAATTGAGTTTTTGAAACTTTTGTCCCGCATGCTATGTTTCCACAATACAACTTTCTGCAAGATTGCTTCTGCAACCTTAGTCTTTCCGCAACTCAATATTTTCACAAGATCCTTTCCACGATTGTGGATTGCGGGTTATGGGTATGAAATTCCCAATTTTCCCAAAAAATGACTTCCACAATCATCCGGCCACAATGGTCCTTTCCGTAATCGGATTGCGGATTGTAGATCCACCTTCCCTCTTTTCCCAAAATTGGAATTCTGCAATTTTCCTTCCTCAAGTCTCTTTCTGCATTTAGGTTGTGGATTGCAGATGTGTCTTCAACTTTTCCCAAAATGGGCTTCCACAATTTCCTTCCATAAATATATTTCCACAACTTCTGAGAGCAGTCTATTTCTTGCAAGATCCTTCCTAACCTTCAATCTGCGATCAAATGTGGATATCGCCTTAACATTGCAGATCTTCACTTTTCTTTTATGGATCGTTTATCTCCCATATAGGTTCACTTCGTGAAACCTTTCCCACCGTCGATCCATCTTTCCTCCTTTAATCTGGTTCGTCCAATATTTGTTCAATGAATTGAATGTATTCTCTGGATCATCCAATCTTTGTCAAATGAATTGAATGGACATCATGTCTCAGCTTCTTGATTTTCGCTATTGAAGGTATTCATCCAAGCTTGCATATATGAGCAGAGAGCTTGATTACATTCCGATCTTTTCTTATCTGTCCCTCTTGTTGTTGGATCATATGCTTGGAAGTTGTGTGTTTCCATCAATGAAAACCGCATCACAATCTAATCTGTTTCATATGATCAGAATACCTATCATAATGCCAACATCATGTTCAGTACAGAATGAGAAGCTCCATAGGATTTCTTATCTGATCATACATATCATACAAAAATCCCCATGCTCAAAAGCATTGGGAGAAACATCATAAGATTCTAGTCGTATTCATCCTCCTCCAAATCTGTGTCCCCCTCAGTATCCTCCTCCTCCTTAGATCTCTCCTCCATTGTCATGTCACCTTGTGTTGTCACTCTGACATACTCAGAAACAACCACGATCCTCCTCATCATAGATATCCACTCCGGAGGATCCCTATAGCACACAGGGATTAGGTCGTCATCTAGGTAATACTACCCATCATTGGTGACCCCCTCCAATAGCCACTCCATGTCCAACTACAGTGATTCCAATGGTGTACTCCACTGCCTCCTTTTCCCGTGAGCGGGTGGATCTAAACCCTCCACCCTGTCCCTATGCAATTGATACCCTGCTGGAGGGTGTGGTCCCATGTATGCACATGCAAATAGTATGTCATTAGTATCTATCATACACATGATCTAGATATAGTAAAATATATATGAATTCAACCACAAAGCATCATGTATACATACCATTAGGTCCCTAAACCTGTCCTGGAGGTCAAGGCATCTCCATATCTCCCTGGTAGTCCATCCCTGAATATGGATATTCCTCTATAAGGATAGGAATATTTCACCACTACGCAAAAATATCTTGGGTGAAGAAATGCCCCACAAGGTCACCTCCCTCCCTGATCATCATCTCACACCAGCGCCTCATGCAAGGCTCGTGAGGTCCCCCCTCATGCACCTCCATGTGCAATCGTAGTGTCGATAGTCTCTCAAAGAATAATGACCAGAAAAAGGAGGGGGAATAGAAATCCCTGCCTGCTAAGATGGCTTGGTTCAGCCCATGTCGAACTGTTTTCAAGTACAGCTAGGACCACCCATAGTAGGTTCCCCTCAACACACTCTCGACCATCAGAAGTTGTCTTCTCGAGATCTTGTGCAGACCTTTCGATCCTAGTATACGAACACCATCACTGCTACTTCCCGAGTCTCTAGGCTCTTGATGTCACACACTAATATGTACGGCGTATGCACATATGCTAAGGCATAAGAATCCCTCGTGCACAATTCATCCATCAACACCCCTTGCGATATCTTCAATGAGGTATTGACGATCACGCCCAATAGTGGGAGGCCAGTCAAAAAGTACGCGTCTCAGAGGGTGATCTCCAGTCGCTCACCCTGTATGATGAATAACTTTGAGTCTCTATCCCAAAAACTCACCAACTTGTTCAGCAACATCTTTTTTGAATGCATCAGGGGGATCTAAAAGAACTTCAGCACCCCATAATGGGTGAGTGTATCATGTACTGCTCCATCCTCCTCCACCTCATATCTAAGGTCCCCGATGTCTCGCTCTCTCCACCCAACTCGAGGCATCCTGCGCATCTAAAAATTCCTCGTTAGACCCATTTACACAAAAATTTCCATTCTATGCTAGGTTGTGCCTGCCAGGCCTTTTTGTGCGACCCAAGTCTTGCAAAAACACTTGATAGGTGTGACCTGGGTCATGTCTATCTGTTGAACAAGCACGACCCAGGTCGTTCCTGTCTCCCAGATAGGTGTGATTAGGTCGCACTTATCTGCCCGATAGGTGCATTCTAGGTCCCACATTTTCCCTCAAAAAGTGTGACCTAGCCTTGAGAACCCTTCGGGCTCATCCATAGCCCCCAAAATGAGAAACAACCAAAGTTAAACCACTGAAATTAGCGGGCTTAGTGAGAGCTCTTACCTGCAACTCACATATCGGAAAACCATTGGTCCAGTCAAAAGAAATCAATAGTTGTGCTTTGGGGCCCTCCATTCCACCTTAGCTCTGCACAGTGAAAATGACATGTGTCATGTGGTCCCCTTATTTATAGGCCTCCATTTTGTCAACTTTTTCTTATGTGCACCACAGATTCATATGACATCTATTTTTCATGATGTTTGCACCATCGGGTTCAGTTTTCGATCGGTTGTCTAGTTATGAGACCCACATCTCATTATCTCCCTATGATTTTTGGTCCATTTCCTGGAGTCACTTTGATTTGCATGCCACAACGCAAATCAAACCATGCATGTATTGGCATATTCACGAGCCATCTGCTCTATCCATACTGCAAACTTGGCCTTATTTTCTCGCCATTCATCATCTTGAAAGGAGGCCCCGCCAGTGTTTTGTTGTTATTTTTTCATATTAGCCATGTTCATAACATCACCACTTTTGGTACATAGAACACTTCCTCCTTGCTTTACTGACCATTATAGAGTTTCTATTAAGCTCTTTTCTGACTCCTAAAAGAATGAAAATATTGCCGAGCACGCTTTCTTCCTTGCATGCTAGTTAAAATATTTGAAAGGGAATTTATGTGGCCTTATTTATCTCCTTTTTCGAAGTACATAGATTGTTTAAAGAAAATGACCACCCTATCACCTTCAAGCTAGGAATGTTTCCTTTTGTATGCTTTAATGCTTTGTCAGACATTGGGACTTTAACTTATAAAAATAATCATTTACAATTTGTATTCAAGCTCTTTTCCATCACTCTCATAAAGAAAATATTGTCAAGAAAACTTGTTTTTGTTCATGCTCATAAAAGTATTTTAATGATCATCCAATCAGTATAGGTTTAACTTTTTTCACCCTGGTTGGACTACCTATGGAAAATAAGTCTCCATTCTCCTTTCGGCTAGGAGATCTCTCCTTTGTACACATTTATCCTTTTTCGTACTTAGGAGACTACATGCACGAAAAAGAGACCCATTGGGGTCTTCTTCATGTTTTCAGACTCTCTAAACATGAAAACACCATCGAGCATTTAACATCTCAGGATCGACAAAAATCCACAAGATAGTATCATATTGAGCATACTTCTATCCCTTATTCGTGCTCCTTAAACTATGAAGAAGGCCCAAACGATGCCTTTTGGTGCCCAGATCTAGTCTCACATTATGAAAACTTCCCCCCATTGGGTCACCTTTGTTCAAAGTACCCTACACTGATTCTCCCTTGGATCCCCTGGATATCACTCATCCAGTTATTTCCCCAAGTATCTCCCCATTGTAGTCATCTCCCTGGTTCCACAACTATGATTCCCATGATTCAATATCATCTGCTTCCAGGTCATCCCTGTCATCATAATTCAAACAAAGAAAGATCGATTCCCCTGTACTCACCTACCCCTGTTCCCCATTCAGTTTCTCAATCCCTAGTATTGTTCCATATCTCAAGGAAACCTCATTGCCTTTCTAGTTGCAGGTCTCTCTCTGTCGACGTCAACACATCTATTCCAGAGGATAGACCCAGAGATCCCTATATCCTAGTTTCATCCACCTCATTTATGATTTCCTTGAACCACTTGAAAGGATTCCTTAGTTCCTTTTCAGTTGGTTGTGTCTCACGTGATCCAATTCAACTCCATCATCGCACCATTGAGATTCATACAGGGTATTGGTTCCTTCATTATTTGGTCAAAGATTGTAGTTGTCACCTAAATCTAGCACAATGGTGAGTCTATTTTGAGGACCCATACAGTTCATGTTCGTTGTGATTCACGAGATGCATTGGTGACAGTGTTCGGAATCCCCTCAGGATCATGCTTCCATGTATCCAGAATACTTGATGTTGCTTATTGTACCTTATAGGTTCTGACTTTCAGTCATTGAGTCCATATAGTTGTGTAGACCTCTAGATTCAACAAAGCATTAGTTGTTATGATATTGCATTATATGAGAATGCCATTGTTCCTATGTACCAGTTCTTCATATCACTAATTATCTCCAACCTCCCATTGAGGCCACCATTATATACTACCGGTTGTATATATGTATTGATCGGCTCCCATTGTTTGAGCCTTAATCCCCATTTTTTTATTGACACATTGTTACGAACATGGTTATGTCTTCCTTGTCCATATACATGTCTAATATTATATGTACTTCATATATTTTTGAGAAGAAATACAAACCAAAATCCACTGTAGTTCGAATGAGGAGAGTTCACTCCTCCGCAGTACTCTCTAGTCTCTCCATCATTGTTAGCATTTATCCCTTGATCCTATGATGTCTATTGGTCATACGATGATCTCCTACCCTCACACATTAGGGGGAAATCTATTAACACGAAAAATTGTTCACCTAGCTCTCTATAGTCCAAACCATAATTATACATCATTATTCCCTTCATTTTGATCTTCACAACTAAAATTCCACCAAATATGGTCCAAAACATTATTATTGCTTCCCCAATAAATGAAGGGAAGTTGAGAATTGATTGTGACGTATCCCCACTCTCTCCAAAAAGGACTAAAAAACCCTAAAATGAGAATGGGTAAAAAAATATGGACAAATACCATGCATAATAAAATATTATGGGTTAAAAAAGCTGGGATCATCCTATAAATACATTGTGAAGGTCTCCCCGTAAACACTTTTGGTCATTCATACTTTTTGTCAACTTTTCGCATATCAACCTTTCATCATTCCCATACTCTTGCCATATCATTTTCCATCGTGTATGTTGAGCTTGCTCCATACCCTCTTGGATCCATTCCCCCTTTTGAAAACCATTAGTGGAGACGAGTGGAGAACCAGACCGTGGAGTCGGTGGACCATTTCCTCAAACGGATATAGTGGCCCATATTATTGAAAGGTATGCTTGTTCTTGTTTTCATTTGTTATATAAAATATATAAAAATCATAAAAAATATTTTTGTTGTTGTTACTTCTTATTGCTACAAGTCGAGGTTGAGAAATCCCTCGCACCATGAACTCCACCCTATGATCCTACTGATCTAGGGTAGGTGATTTTGCTTATAGTAGGGGAGAAATATCCACTACATAAGGTACTTATGAGTGGTAATTTATTTCCCTACAATTGCGAAGAGGTAAAGAGAATGTTAAAATGTTGGGTTTTGAGTACATATCATATCATGTGTGTGTGAATGATTATATTCTATATAGAAGCGAAAATGCAAAAAAAGAGATATGTCCAAAATGTGGGCATGATAGGTACCATAAATAAAGATACAAGGGTAAATCACATTTCCTCCTGATAAGATATTAAGGTGCATGCTTATAATACCAAGGATTCAAAGGCTCTTTCATTTCAAAGAATTAGTTATATTGCAAGGATGGCATGGCTTGCACTGAAGTTAGTCAGAAGTCATGTGAATCACAATAGATATAATATCCCTGAAGAATTTAGAGGATACATGGCCTAATAAATTCAAGTATGATGTATTGGGCCTTCAATTAATCATAGCCATAGATGGAGTCAACCCATATTCCCTCCAAAACACCAACTATTTTGTTTCTCCTGTAGTAGTAGTCAATAACATTATCCCTCCATGGTTGTCTATGAAGAATGAACATGTTATGTTTCCTCTTATAGTCGCTAGTATAAGTCAAGTGAAGAATATGAATGTTCACTTGCAACCATTTATCTATGGATTGAAGGAATTATGGGAACGGATACATGTATATGATGTATCAAGATCCATCTCAATAGAGAGGAGTTTTATGTTGTATGGCATATGTGTGTACACTACACATGATTATCTAAGATTAGGAGTTTTCTATGGTAAACATGTTGTTTGATTTGTTTATATTTATAACAATATTTTTTGGCATATTTAATTTGATGTGACTGCATTAATATTCAACATTAATGTGCTTTGTATACCATAACACCGTAGGTCTTATAACAAAAGGGTATCATGGATGTAAATGTTGTGGATATTCTATGAAGGCTAGGTGGTACAACCACCTACGAAAGTCAGTGTACGATTGGTCGAGGAAATTCCTCCCAAATACCACCCTTATATAAGAGAAACCTGTTCTTTCAATGGTAAACCAGAGAGAACCCAAATTTCTAAAATAATGACACTAGCTCATTTGTTTGGGGAATTTGATAGGGAGAAGGAGAAGGAAATTGCATAAATGTTCGATTTAAATGGGGAACCTATGTTCAATAATCCTAATTTCTTCAACATCTATGTTGAGAAAATTCCCATTGGTATGTGTTGTAATCTCATAGATCACATAAGGTTACTAATAATACATACTAAAACATATAAATATACAGAGACAAGAGACAAGACAGATAGGATAGAACAGAATACTTTATTATAATGAGTTCATACAAAGCACAGAACTGAACTAAGTTCTTGTGTGGCTCAACAGCCTAATATATACAAGTTAAAAACAGTTACAAAATAACTACCTGTCGGTTCGGTGAACCGACACGACTGTTAGTTAGCCGACTTAATTAACTAGTTTAGTCGGCCAACCAACGTAGTCGGCTGATCGACTAGTCGGTCCATCGACTTAGTCGACTGACTAAGTCGGTCTTCGTTCAAGTCGACTTATGTCGACTTGCTCCTTCTACATCTCCCCCATGAACAAAACATTTCTTCGTCCCGAAGAAACAGGGAGGTACAAAAATTGTTAGTGTTGGTCGGACCCTGCAAAACTGCTACTGAGGTGGACTGTGCAGACGGATAGTTGGTCTTCTCTGGACGCAAACTTCGACTATTGCTGGTGCAGTGACGGCAAGCTGGTGCTGGAAATCTGTCCATGTCTGCAAGGCTTTCTGAATGTCGATCGTTAGAGTAGTTAGACTCGACAGTACTGACATCTTTTCTGCCATGTGCATTTCTACAATGTGCTCCATGTTGGGTCCCAGCATTTGGTTCTGTTCTTCTGCAGCATCAAGGAGTCTTTTCATCTGTGGGCAGATATTGTCGACCTTATCTAAGTTTGGAAGAGCTTGCTGCACCCACTGGTGAGCCTCTCATTCTAGCTTCTGGAGTTTGCTATTCTCCATCACTATTTGCTCTTCAATTGTCTGCCTCATTTCTGCCTCAGTTGAATTTCGGCTCTCCAAGGTCTGAATGCTTTGTCGTGTCTGTCTGCTCTTAGTATAGACCTGCCCGTAATGAGTAGGCCAATCTCTAAGTACTTCCTCAGTAACAATATATTCCTCCATATGATCCTGCAAGACTTTATAAGCCTCCGATAATGCAGTGTGCTGAGTCAGGAGTAGTCGGGCAGTTTCTTCTTTTTGTCCTGCCTTAGTCTCTTGCAGATGTGTCTGGATGGTCGACACCAACCCTTCAAACAGCTGAAATGCCCTTTCCAGAGGTCGGTCTGTAGCAACTTCGACCGGGCCTGGGGTGATAGTTTGTGTAAGAGACCTACACTTGCCGAGAAACTCGACCTGTTCAGCCTCCTTGTCCTTGAGCTATTTCTTCTTTGTGGTCATCCTCTTCTTTGACTCTCTAGCCAAAGTTTTGAGTAGTTGGCTGACCTCTGTGTCGATCAATGCACTTGCATCCTTTAAATTTATCCGCAGGCGGGATGGGCTGTGGTGTTCTGTCCTTTTCTTGTGCTTTTCTGCATCCTGCTCCTGAGTGCCTGCAGTAGGTGCTGTTGGTTCTGTGGTGGGCGGAGCAGAGGTCGAAGGTGCTTGTGATTGAAGGGTTGGTTCAGTGGTCGGGGGTGCTTGTGACTGAAGGGGTGGTTCAGTGTTGGGTGAAGCTGAACCAAGTCTTCGCCACTCCTTTTCACAAGTCCTAATGTGGTCTTCTGGGTTCTAGCCTTGAGTGAAGATAGGGATTTGGGCTTCCTGTGTTAACTTTTTCCCTCCAAACCGTTCAAGAAAGAAGGTTGAAGCAGTGGTCCAGGTCTGTAGTTTTGATTGATGGGTATCCCACCATATAGCTGCTTGACCTGTAAATGTTTCCACTAAGCTTTGCAGTCGACCATGTTCTCCAATATTTTTAGAAACTTGTTCGACATGCATGACTGGGGATTCCCTTTCCTTATACTGTGGTAGTTGATATTATTGAAGTTCGTGGGTTGTAAGGTAGGGCGTTCTCTTTGTTTCTTTTCAAAGATTTTTGGGATAATCGATACGATGAAGCACTGTCGGGTGGGTTTTTTCTGTACTGTTTGAATAGTCCAGCACCCTCTTGCTTGGGTTTCGTAGTTTTCTATCTCCCATTCATAGAGTTCAGCGTCCGAATTATAGCCAACTGAGTCTGGGTTACCTAAGTAAAGCTCCCCTTGGGCGTTTGGTTCAGTATAGTCGGTATTGTTCTGGATCTGATAAAGTTGTCATATATCGACTTCCTCATCAATCAGTTCGATCCAAGGTTGTCCTTGGGATGGATTGATAGGTACTATGACCTTTTGGCCATTTCCTTTAAGCTTAATACGTTCTTTGTCTAAAGAGATAGAAGCTTTCATTTTTCGACCCCAAGGTCGACCTACAATGGCTGGGAAGGAGCTAGATCCTTCCTTTGGGTCAATAATTTCGAAATCAACCTTGGTTGATATCCCTTTGATGGTCATGTCTACATTTTTCCAAACCCCAATGGGTTCAATGAGACCTTGGTCGGCTAGTTTGAGATAAATACCTGAATCATAGAGTCGAGGTCTTCCCATCTTTTCCCATGTGTCTTGAGTCATAATATTTACCTGAGACCCGAAATCAAGTACCACTTGTCGGACATGGAAACCTTCGATTTCCAGGTCAACTAGAGGGTCGACATCATTTTTGTCTTTTTGATTTAGGTTGCAAATGTTCTTAGTTTGTTTTTCAGGGTTAGTATTTTTTATTTGATGCAATAAATTGATGAAGTGGGCTACTGACTCATCTATTTGAATGAGATGGGTTAACTGCTGTGTCATGCCAAGTCGACTCTGAATAATGTCTTCTTGCTATGCAATGTTTTGAAATATGTGTGATGCCTCTTGATAGGTGTGTTTTTGTGTGATAGGGTTTGGGTAATCATTGGTGTCTTTTATCCTGGTAACTTGTGGGTTATCAGGCCCTGTTTTTGTGCCTTGACGTGTGACAATATACAGATTTTTAGTATGTACTACATCATGCTTTTGTACACGAGACAAGACATTAACATTATTTTTCATATTAATTTTTTCCAACATAGTAGGACAATCCTCCAAGGAGTGATCACCTACTCCACAATGCGTACAGAATTTTAGGTCAGTTCTGTCCTTGTACGGACAGTCTGCGCATCTGTGCCCCTCTTTGTAGCAAATGAAGCATTGGCTAGGTCGACGAGTGCGTATGTCTCGATTCCCAACGAATTGACCTCTTCCAAACCCTTGTCGTCGATTATCATACCGATGTTCGTACCGTCGGCCGTTAGCTTGTTGTCCATTCTGATTGTTTGAATTGCTCTGCTCATTAGTCTGTGCTACTGCATTCGTCTAGTAAACGGCTTGGTAGTTCTGTCTATTTTTCATGTTCAGTTGACAGTCGGCCGTGTTGTGGCTTTTTGTCTCGCAGATTGCACACCAGGAAGCCTTTCCATTCTTCATGTTGTATGGATAGTCGGCTGTAGAATGGTCTCCACGCTCCTGGAAGATGTCACAAAACGCATTAGTCTGCACAAAACGGACATCTTGTCGACTATACTGCTGTTGACAAGTATCTTTTGAATGACCAGCCGTCGAACAGTTTGTACACCAGATCTCTTGATTCTTCAGGGTCAACTCTTTTAAAGACTTCTGGACATTTTCTAGTTGTTCCTCCAGGCGGTGGTCTGTTGGATATGCAGGGATGTCTTCGTCCATCTCGACCTGCAGAGCTTTAGTCAGGGCATCTTCATATGTCTTGAAAGTTTCCAGACTGATATGTCGGCAAATTTTTTGTGATAAGCCTGCAAGAAACCATTGAATTAGCAATTGTTCGTCAATAACATAATCTAATTGACTCAACAGGTCCTTCCAGTGTTTGTCATAATCGCGGACAATTTCTCCTGGCTTCTGTTGGGTTGTTTTCAGCTTCTTGGCTGCCAGATGCTTAGCGTCTGGGGTTTTGAAAAAGGACAAGAATTGCGACTTTATCTCAGCTTTGGTCGCCTTGGGGGTCCTTTCTGTGAATGTCATGAACCATGTCAAGGCTCTTTTGCGTAGGGCCCCTGCGAACTGGGCCATCTGTCGTTCTTCATCAGTCACCTGGTTTGCATCCCAGATGGACTCACAGACGAACCAATGTCGTCTGGGATCTTCATCCCCCTCATATAGAGGAATGTGGGCAGTTCCATGACCCATGTCTGAGTCGCTGTCACTGCTATCCGACGGTGGCGGAGGTGGGGGTGTGGGTGGTGGTGAAAGAGGTGGGGTTGTTGATCTAGTCAAACCTGTGGGGTTTTGGTCGACGGAACTGATGCTTCCGTTGGTGGTCGATTCTTTCTCGTCGTACAGCGGATTGTTGATAATTTGTCTTCTCAATGGTCCACTGTCACTCTACGTGCTTTGTTCTGACTCTTCGGTATCTTCTAAATTTGTATGTGGCAGGGGGGGTGCTCCTTCGTGTGTCGGTAGGAGCAAGTGGATACTCCGAAAGGAAGGTGCTGTTTGAAAGGTCACCCAGTTCCATTTGACCGGTCGGCGTATAACAAGGTGTCGTCCTGGGTACGGTTCATCACCTAGTCGACTCCAGATTGTGATGTCACCAGCTCTCAGTCGGAGGTCGTCTTCAATAATAGTCTGTATTACGGTATGTGAATTGGCGGGGGACAGGGTTACTTCATCAGGAACCACTATTTGGAGAGCTTCTTGCTGCTCTATCCACGCTTCCTCTTCCTTAGGGGCCGTCTCTTCGTCTACGCCTTCTTCTTGTCGGTCATGACCTGACTCTGGTGGATTCTCATCTCGGTCGGTCTCCCTAGGGTTTTGTTCTCGACGTAGTTCGTCGGCTCGTTCACATCTGGCTTCCCTTCTTTGTTGTCGTTCGTCCTGCTCGATTCTCTTAATGTCCGACATACTTTCATACAATACTATTCCTTCGAATCCTCTTCGGTCGACTGTTCATTACTGGCTTGGTTGACTGGTATCCACTATGCTCCCTCTCCGACACACGACCAGCTACCCCCCCATAGCCTACCCGACGCTTTTTAGAAAGCTCGGATAATGCTGTATATTTGTTCAGGAAGTATTCCCACTCCCTTTCAGTGATGAATCTCTCCCACTTCTTTTGCTTCTCCTCCCAGTTAGTGTTTGATGGCGGTTCGTACAATGGCGGTCGAGGTTCGATGATATGGCCTGCTCCTTTCTCTATCAAGAACTTGAACAGCAGGGTCGGTAAGGAGCACAGAAATTGGTCGGTGAAATCTGTGTAGAATTTAGCTTTTACAGTTTCCATAGAGGTTCAGTCTTCTAGTGCTTTCTCCTCACAGAAGTCGTCGGCGATCTTCTCACACCACTCCGACAGATTTGTTCTACCCCCTCGAATAAGTTTCTCCAGCAACTGTTCTTCTTTAGTTGCATCGGTCCTTTCCATCCAGGAGTTGCTTCAGTAGTTGTGGCACGGATTCAACAAACTTCTCGTGTGTCTCGGTGAAAAATCTGGCTTTGGCTTCTGCAACTGTTAGTCTGTTCCTACGTGCGTAATTTTGTAAGTAGTTGGCAATCTTACGCTCCCACCAGTCCTTGATCTCCTGCTCTGGTATCATAGGTAAGCATATATTCTAGACATGTACTACCGGCAACGGAACCAATGTTGTAATCTCACATATCACATAAGGTTACCAATAATACATACTAAAACATATAAATATACAGAGACAAGAGACAAGACAGATAGGATAGAACAGAATACTTTATTGTAATGAGTTCATACAAAGCACAGAACTGAACTAAGTTCTTGTGTGGCTCAACAGCCTAATATATACAAGTTACAAACAATTACAAAATAACTACCTGTCGGTTCAGTGAATCGACACGACTGTTAGTTAGCCAACTTAATTAACTAGTTTAGTCGGCCGACCGACGTAGTTGGCTGATCGACTAGTCGATCCATCGACTTAGTCGACTGACTAAGTCGGTCTTCGTTCAAGTCGACTTATGTCGACTTGCTCCTTCTACAGTATGAAAAGGAAATTAGTATTTTATGAGCTCCCATATTGGGAGCATCTTAAGGTTGCCCACTTACTACATCCCATGGATATATTTAAAAATGTTACATCTTCATTATGGAGGCGCATATCATCGAAACAAAGTGACATGTTGATTGTCATGAGATATCATATTTGTTCAAATACTAAAAAGAAGCATTTGCAAAGACAAGAAAATAGAGGGGAGGTTGGCTTCTCTTGGTCATTGAAAGAAGGTGATGTCCCATGGGTTTTGAAGAAAGATGATATTTCTTTGACAAATGAAGTTATATTAGGTGTGAAGGTGCCTTATTTATATTCGTCTACTCTATGTTGATGCTTCATTGTAGAAAAACATTTGTTAGGTTTGAAATCACATGACCATCTGAACCTTCTAATAGTACGTGTGTCAAAAAAATGCTTTTATTTTTTGTTTTTATCATTTAACTTGGAAACTAAAACACAATTTAATTTATGTGTTCACTTGTAGGTCATTATCCTTTTCTCATGTTTGGGGTGTGTGAACCATGAATTTCCCGAGGACCAACAGTGTTCCATATCGAAACAATATGCATTTGTACGATGGATCACATCAAAGGAGATTCACATGCATAACATTCCATGGTGGAATCAAGAGATAGTTGAGATTGTTTATATGTTTGAGAAGGAACTATCGATGAGTTTCATGGACTTTCAAGTTCATATTCTTATTCACCTAGTTGATGAGGTTGAACTATCCGGGTGGTCTCATGTCATTGGATGCTATTCTTAGAGAGGCCCATGAAAGAATGAATGGATTTGTTCGACAAAGGAAAAAACTTGAGGGGTCCATGTTAGAGGGGTACATAGTATATAAGTTGTTTATTATGTGAGTGAGTACATCAAGAAAATCAACCACACACTAGGAACAATGATTTTGGATGAAAAACGTGATGAGGAAATAATGGAAGGGGAGCTACTCCAACAAATAAAAAATGGCGCATGATAAAGAGTAAGTCACTTCTAGTTTGTCACATTTCTACATAGTAACTATTCATAATGAATGCCATAATGTATAGTTGGTTTCATACATAGTGTAGTTGGGAAAAAATCCCTAGCCACGTGCAGATGCACCTCCCTTCCGTCTATAGGATGAAAGGGTAGAGTCTGTGGATAAAAAAGAGTTGCAGCAAGCTGTTAGAAGAAACAATAACTAAACATCTACAAACTACGAACTGAAAAAAAAAGAATGGGACAATATAGCTTCCAATCCGGTTTAAAAGGGGGCCACCATGCCCAAACTCAGAACAATGCCTCTCCATAGGATGGGACAATGTTGAGGTTGCCTCAACAAACAAGGAAATGAGAAAATGGAGGAAATGGAGTTGTGGGGATGAATAGATTGAGAGTGAAGGTCTCTCAAGGTACTCATGTGGGAATAATAAATGTTACCACCTAAATTGTACTTAGTGTTTTTTATGAAGTGATCCTGGTGAACCGGACAAAGATTTTTTGTTCGGACTTCAGAAGACCTTCGGAAGTGCTTCTGGGAAGTGCTTGTTGTACTATATCACATGTTCATACCCCCTTGGGGGAGTTGTAATAAATGTTCTAACATGATAGTGTCTATAAAAGACTTGGTCTCTTAGACTTTATTTTTCAATCCGATCAGCCCAGGGTGTTTTTTCCCTTGGTTATTATTGGTTGTTGAATAAACAACTAATAATTTTTGAGTTTTTCACTCAATACCTCCGAAGTTGGGGTGGTCGGCTTGGCATTTAGGCCTATTGAGGTTATTAGAGTCTATGTGTCAATGTATAAACATGCTAGGAATTATTGTCGAGTCACATGAACATGTCTAAGTCCCCCTAGGTTTTTTCAATTTTTTTAAATTTTTTTTTTTTTCAGTATTTTTTATTAAAATTTAATTTTTCCAAAACTTAGCCTATTTTTTAATAGTTTAATTGGAAGAATTGGTTTTGTAATAAAAGTGGGCCAAATAATCAGTTTTAGTCATGTAGGTTCTCATTTTCAAGCTAAGAGCACCATGTAAACCCATGGACCCACTTTTTTCAGGTTTTGAGTGATTTTCCATAACTCGGGTCAGAAAACCCCAAAAAATCAATTATTGATTATTTTAATTAATAAATTGATGATCAATGGAGCAAATCCAAAATCCTAGATCAGTGGATTCTTAGCCGATTTGATTGAAATCAGTGAGATCTGAACCAGATTGACTAGATTCGACAAATCCTTGACTGAAGGAGGTGATCTGGACAGCTCCAGAGTTGAACTTCAGCATCCTTTATGGAGAAGTGTGCCCTCTTTCTCCTCCACACATGTGGGCTCTCCTGGAAGCTCTGTGGATTGATGTGTCAGTCTGTGGGCTGATGTGTCAGCTCAATCAACCCCTTGATTGACAAGTAGGCTCAGTGGAAGCTCAATTTAGCTTCAAATCGGCATTAATGGACTCTCCTTCAGCTGCAGTGGTCTGTCTCCTTGGGATTTGTGCCCCCATGGGATGGATCTCCTATTTTTTGTATAAATCAAGCTTAGATCACCTCTTCCAAGCTAGTGAGAATTGGGATTGAGGTGTTGTTGTTTTTGTGCTGTGTTATTTTTTATTATTCTGGAATAAAGAATATTTGGAGGAAATATCTATGGTGTAATGCTCTTCATGTGTGGATGGTGATTGTCAAATGCTTATGAGGTATAATCGGTGTTATTTATCATTGTTTTTGCTGGTTAATTGTTGGCCTTGAAGGAGAGAGATCCCTCCTGTTAGGGTAAGAGTTAATTCTAGTTTGATTTATGCTCTTATTGTTTGCTTGTTTCATATCTATTGGAGTTGCATGTATTTTTAGTTTAATTGCATGCTTTCCAATTATCTCTTCCAGTAGCACCTATGTTTTAACCATCTGTTTGTGCAAGGATTTCTAAGTTGCAAGTGATATCGCTTGTAGAATAGGTTGAGCTGGTTTGAATATTCCTCATATTCAATATCTTCTAAATGACATAGTCCCTCAGTGTTCCACCAAAGCAGACTCCAAATCCCAACATTCCCAGGCTTCCAACACTCTTTTTGTTTCTTTCTCCTTCAAAAAAACAATTTTCTTACCTGGTTACTATGTTCAAAATCTTTGTTATCATTTGGATCTGTTATATTAAAGTAAAATTTACTTAAATCTTCTATTTCAAATCTCATAGTCTATATCTCATTTTTGAAAAGTATCATTAAGTATTCTAGATCTAGCATAAGGAAATCGTCCATTTTGCATGGCAAGTTAAAGAAAATCGGTAGGTTGCATGCTCTAGATTTCCTTTTTTGTTTTAAAAAATATTAAATCTAGAAATCAGTGCATATTTCATTGGCTTCACAAACAGAAAGACAAGATCCCAAGGAAATCTTGCTTTCCTTGGTTCCTTTTTCACCTGTTTAGCTAGTTTTAACTTAGTCTTTTTTGAATTAAGGTAGGCTGACCCAAAGGTACTCTTAAAGTGATTTTGGGAATATTTTATTCTAACATGCTTGCTGGTTTTTATCAGGTGTAACAGAAAAGAAAATAATCTACTGTTTGAAAGTGGCCTCGGGAGCATTCAAATCCCCCCAGGGGTCTCCCCTTTCACTAAAATTTAAAAAATTTGGAAAGTTGTAAGATCTTGGTTTCATCTCATATAAGGACCAAGAGGTTTCTAATATTTTAGTTTGCTGACATTGTAACCAATAATAATAAAATAAATTCTTTTTTGGGTAGGCTCTTTCGAGCCCGCTCCCCATCCCCCCAAGGGGTATCTACGTTCATTTCACTTTTTTGCATTCTTCCCTTTTTTCTGCTCTAGTTTAGTATTGACATGTAGGATTGTATAATTTAATATAATTTTGCATTATTCCATATTATAATTTCAAAAGTAATCATACTACTTACCCCGCGACTTCTCGATTAACCTGGAAGGGGAAAGAGATGCGTGGTAGGACTAATCAGAAAACTAGTGTTGTGTATCTTTGATTCCATTTTAATTAATTGTTTTGTTAGTCATAATAAAATAAACCCCTCCTTGATTCCTCGATTGAGGTCCACTTGGAACGAAAGAGGTTCCTGGAGGGTTTTCTTTTTAACAAGAACACCTATTTTAAAATTTACTAAAAATAACAAAGACTCTAGTGTGTATGCTCTGTACTTGGATGTGGTTCGTCCGATCAGTCAAGCTGCATCAAAGCACTTGAGTGACTATAATAATTAGGATTCACTCTCCCCAAATTGACAAACCATCAAGAAAAAATCCAACGCCTCGATCAAACCATTACAGTGGCAAAATACCCAAAGAAAGCGGGAACTCCTAAAAAGTGACCTCGGGGTGCCGATCTCTATTACACCTTTGGGTGCATTATGAACAATAGTATCAGATATTCCATTCATCCCACATATTCCTTGCGGGTAGCCATGATGGTTTAGTTTTGGACATACTTCAAGTATCCCCTGGGTATATCTGGAGTCCCCTCGCCTGAGTTAAATTACTCATCTTCTTACATTAATTTAAAATTAACCAAGATACAATTGCACAACTTTAATTCCAACACTTGCAAGCACTCTTAATTGTTTTTCGACTCCATTTTCAAGGTACTGGTCAACTGTTTATTTCTTTCAATCTATATGTGATTGGGTGTCATTTTCGTGCTTACTTATGATTATCTCATCATGTTATTTTCTATTCACAATTGTTAAATCGAAACTCCTAAAAAACTTACTCTTTAATATCATCATCATAATAAATAATTTTTCCTTAGTAACATAATAGGGTCTACCCCCCTTGGCTTTGTTAGGAGTTGAGCCTAAATGGAGGAGTCAAGAACAAGGTGACAACCTTGACTCGAGACTTGCCCCCAAGGACACACCGAGTGGCTTGAAGATTTATGCCATGTAACCTAGGTGTGTTTGAAGGCGGCAACAATAACGACATGAAGGAAGAGTCATGTCTGTGATGGGGACCCCCACCCATCTATTTATAGTTTTTCTCAACTTTTAGGGGTTTTAGCCCCTGGTTAGGGTTTTGGGCCCTACCTAGGGTTTTAAGCCCTTTTCACTTATTTCTTAGCTCCTTTTGATGTTTTTAATCCCTTTGAGGCTATTTAAGACTCTTTTGGGGATTTAGCCCCTTTTTTGAGCTTTTTACCTCCTTTTTGAGCTTTTTAAGCTCTTTTGTAGGTTTTTTAAGCCCTTTGAGGGTATTTTTTAGATATTTTGAGAGAAAAACATAGGTTAAATGGGTATGAAGGTAGAATGGGTTAGGAAATGAATGTATTTGTGTGGTGTAGGATATATGAGCAATTTTTTGTGTTAACAGATTGCCCCTTGATGTGTGAGGACAGGAGCTCATCGTATGGCCAACAAACATCATTGGATCTTGGATATCGTGGAGAGACCTATGGAGAAGCAGTGATTCCTTGTCCGGGACATGGTAACTTTTGGTTTTGTATTAATGTTGGTTCCCATCAATGGGTGAGATACAAAGAATACGTGGCATGCATATGGACGAGGTGGGCATACCCATGCTCGTAATAATGTCAAAAGAATAAAGCAATCAAGGCTCCCAAACACACGAGCCAATCATGTATAAATGTTGTCACATAATGGTTGTCTTAATGAGAGGCTCAATACAATAGTGATCTGAAGAACTGATACATCGGACCCACAACATTATCATGGAATTCAATATCTTCACAACTAATGACCTGCTAGATATGGAAGTTTGACATCACTATAAGGACTTATTAATGGAGAGTCAGAGTCTCTGAGGTATAATGTGTCGCATCAATGATGAATCTATATAGAATCACTGCTCTGGGGGATTCTGCTCACTGTCTCCAATGAAACCCAAAAATTTCAAGGGACGTGAACCTGTCTTGGTCCCTTTTATAGACTCATCAATGTGCTAGAGTTAGGTGACAACCATGGTCTTCGACCAAATACTACATGGACCAAAACCCTGTAAGAATCTCAATGGTGCGATGATGTAGATGAAGTCAAGCATGTGAGACACAACCATCCCGAGAGGCACTAAGGACTCCTTTCAAGTGGTCTAAGGAACTCATCAATGGGGTTAATGAAACTAGGATACAGGGACATTTGGGTCTATCCTCTGGAATAGATGTGTTGTCATCGATCGAGGGAGGCTTGCAACTGACCAAGGTAATGATGTCTCCTTGACCAGAAGCATGGGGGGGATAACCAAATATGTGGGACAATCTAGGGACTGACTCAATGAGTTGGGAAACAGGGGAGGGGAATCACGGGGGACTCAAACTTCCTTTGTTCAAGGTATGACGGTAGGGCTGACCTGGAAGCAAATGAAACTGAGTCAAGGGAGAGGGATCATAGTTGTTATACCGGGAATGTAACTATAGATGGGAAACACTTCGGGTGGGGTAGATAATATGTTTGATATTCATGGGATACAAGAAAGACTCATCGCAGAATACTCAAAACAAAGACGAACAAAAGGGGGGAAGTTTCCAAACTATAACACATGGGGTGGCACGATCTTGTGGATTTTAGCGAGCCCGAGAAAGTAAATGCTCGATGGTGCTTTCAATTTTAGAGATTCTGAAAGCATGAAGAATATTCCAATGGGGTCTCTTTTTCATTGATAGTCTCCTGTTCCTGAAAAAGGATAAAAGTGTACATAGGATAGCTCACCCCATCCTTTTTAGGGGATGAGAGACTTCTTTACCATTGGTAGTCCAATCAGGTCGAAAAAGGTTAAACCTGTACTAACTGGCTGGTCATTCAAATACTTTTACGAGCATGAAAGAAACCAAGTTTGATCGACGATATTTTCTTGATGAGAAGGTTGGAAAAGAGATTAAAGACAACCCATGATTAGCTTTTTCATAGAGTTCGGTCCCAATGCTCGAGAAAGCATAAAAGGATGAAAAGGGAAACGTTCCTGGCTTGAGTGTGTCTAGGTGTTCCTTTTCCTATTGTAGTCTATATAATCCACAACAGGAGATAGATGATATTATGTAGATGCCCTTTCCAATACTTTGACGAGCAAGAGAGGAAGCAAATGCACTCAAGGATCTTTTCATTCATTTAGGAGTTAGAAAAGAGATTAACAGAAACTCCATTGTGGTCAACCAAGCCAGGGGCCACTGATGGTGCCCCGTGGAGGGACAGTGAAAGGTGGTCAAAGGTGACCAACCATGCAGCACGGATGGAGCGGATGGATCTTGAACATACCAATACATGCACAGGAAGGTTTGCGAAAAGGCATGCAAATCGAGGTGACTTCCGGGAAAGGGTCCGTAAGTCATCCCGGACCAACTTAGGGTGAACACATTAGACTACATACTGAGTAATCATGTGTAAACATCTCGTACCAACTTGGGGTGAACACATTAGACTGAATACTGAGTACTCAAATGAGAGGGTTATAAGAACAAGTCTGGAGACAATTATATTCCAAAGGCACGTAAACCGATGCGACTTTCAGGAAATGGTCTAGAAAATCAAGTGCTATACTTTTGAATCATGGAGTTACAGTGATGGTGCTGTGGATATTAGGTTCATTAGGGAACCACAAGGTATCCGAGGGGAAGCTCCAGATGGTGGAGAGTGCTATCAACTCCATGAAGGAAAATACCTCATGTTTAGCGCATGCATCAATGATTTGGTCAATGAACGGGGTTGGGAAGTTGTCTTTGGGACAAGCCAGATTCAAATCATGAAATTCCATACAAATGTGGATGGTGCACTGTCTTTTGTTCATGGTAACAGGGATGAAAACCCAGGTGGTGTATGCAATGGGATAGATGAAACCGATTGTGCATAGTTTCTTGATTTTTGCTTTGACTGCCACAACTTTAAAAGGATGGATGGGTCTCTTCTTCTGACGGACGGGTGCCATGTCAGGCCAGGTATCGATATGGTGCTAAAAAATGGATGGATCTAACCCTGGCATCTCGGTATAATACCAAGCAAATATGTCATGAAACTCTTGAAAAAGCGCTTTGTAGGAAGCAACTTCCTCAAAGGAGCAGGATGCCCCTAGTGTGATATCCTCAATGATCTTTGGATTGGTTGAGATGTTGATCTTGATGGTAGCTGAGATATTGGCCATGTTCCCCTATTTAAAAGCATCAGATTTCGGAATGGGGTCTTTGAACCAATCAACATTCCCATGGATGAAATCCTGGTCTCAACTGAAAACTGATCAGACAATGACACAGGTTCTTCGGGAATGAAAAACGAGCAGTGGTGCATGTCATCCCAAGGGTATTCAGGAGTGGTTAAGGCTTTGAGTATCTCCTAATAATTGTGGAAGCAACGATGGGACATACTTGAGGGATCGTCAATGGTTGTGGAGATAGGAGGGTCTATGGAGATAGACACCATGTAAATGGTAGTAGTGTTTGAGGAAGAAACCAGAGGGTGGATCTCCTCAATGACAGTGATTTCAGATTCAAGGGAATGTTTCAGAAGATTACTGAGGGAATCCTGTGTTCATCTCGATTTTGTCATCATTTTTTATTATCAATTTGATCTTTTGAAATTAATTTTGTCACCTTTTGGCACACTTCTTTCCATTTAGACCACAAATTAAACACAGGTATGAATGTAATTGAATATTATGCAAGTCTTGGTTAATTTCCATTATTTTATGGTTTTATTGACAATTATGTGACATTTGTAAACATGCATGCTATATAGATTTGTTTTGTAGGATGTGGTTTCAAATGAACCTCCACTTGGACACACATTCACACTAAACATGCACAATTTCATCCAGCTCGTCATAGAGCCCTCCGATCAACCTGCGGCTCTGTTGGTTGGAATATTTTGGTGCGTTAAAAGCACATAATGATTTCATGGTTCTGTTGGCCACGTGTCCTCCTAGTGTGAGAGTCCTTTCTATAGAATAATTGGGATCCTTCACTCTCATCCCAACACCACGCTCTCTGCCCACGTCAATGAAGATCCATACACCAGTTGCTCGCGCTAGGATAACCGACGCGCAAGGAATTAGGAATATGGTTGTGCACTGTCATAAATCGTTATACAGTTGTTTGTTTAATAGTTAAGGATGTCTATATTTAGAGAGGTTGACCACTGAAAGGGTCAACCTACTCACTCCATTGTAAAATCTATATAAAATATGTCTCACGATTAGAGTAGGCTAGTAGTCATCATTGGATAAAAACTTTGTAAACTCTGTTTCAGTTTAATAAAAATTCTATTTTCAGCTGTGATTATATGTCTCTTTTTTCATGAGTGATGATTCACCTAAGCGCCACCCCCAATTGCTGAGAAGGGCCCCTCAACAACCAGAAGTCTCCATTTGTGTATTTCCATTATTCCCTTTTCACAGATAAGTAGTTTTCATTTCCACCTTCTGTATGTAATTTGATTTCCTGTAAGTTGATGTTACTTTCTCATCCATAATGTGTATTGTCTATTGTTAATCTAATTTATGTGATTGCTGTTAACATAGTTCATATTTTCAAAATTGAAAGTGATCGGTCACCCATAGTTATTCACAGTCTTTCTTTCAGTTTTTTCTCTAATTTCATACTTGCAATTAGCTAGAGTTTAATCAGTTTAATGTTTCAAGTTTAGCTCATAGTTAGGTTCAACTTTGTTGATTCGTCTGTAGCTCTAGGTTAATTGCATTTATCTTTTAATTTGTTTTATTACACAATAGGAAATGGCTTCTCTTCTTAGAGGTAGACTAGCATAAGTGCTCTTATGTCATTTCAATTGTTGAATAGCTTAGTTACTATCTTTTTCTACACTATAGCCTCATATGCACAAGCCAACTAGTGTTAGGATCATTTAGGTTGTTTATTTCATAATTTATATTTTTTTTCTCCATCTGGACTGTCATTCAGACTATCGTTCGATACTGTCGTTCAGATTTTAATATTTCCTTTTTTGTTCTATACTTGTTTAAAGTTCAATTTTTCTAGTTTTCAAATTGTGTTATTTTCTGTTGTCAACCAGTAGTCATATATATAATTAGAACCTTATTTCAAACCACATAAAGTATCCCTTAAGCTCCATAGTGATTCTTAGCTTTCATTTCTTTTTTCTTTAGTTTGTGTTTGAGTTGTGTTTCTTTTGTCTCTGATCTCTTAATTGATTACTACTTCAGAACTTGTCAATTGCATTTCTAGTTTGATTTACTTCATTCTCATTTAGATTGATTTTAGAATTAAACTTATTAATTTTATTCTCTAAAAGTACATTAGTTATTTATGATTTGATGATCATTTCTAGCATAGGATTTGTCCTCCTTATTTTGTAATTACTGGAAATGTTCATAGGATAGGATTTGATTCAGAATTAAAATATCTTTATTAATTTTTCTACTTGCTTCTAAATCAAATTCACTTTTAAGTAAATATATTTATTAAGTTTTCCACTTGCTTCTAAATTATATTTATTTCTTTAAATTTATTCCATGCTTTACCTATCTAGAATAGGATACCTCCAACATCAAGGTAATTATTAAAATAGTCCTATTTCTTGATTAATAGATCAGTTGTTCATGATATCTCATTTCAACTAGAGCCATTTTCTTATGGATAGAGAACAAATCACAATGTTTACTATCATTTCTAACTAGACACTCTTTAGTTTACACCTCTTTGTAGAAGTTAAATTAGACTTAATTTTGTTCAGTTTCCTGGTTTCCTTTGAAAGTCATTTTGATACACCCTCTCTAGTTCTTGTCACATTGAACGCATATCCTCTGAATCCTCAAGGAGAATGGAACTAGATAATTTAGCTTAATTGGTGTGTATTGGTTAAATGAATGTATAGTTTAATTATTTAATTTCTTAAATATATTAAGTATCTATAATATTTCCTTAGATAATATAATCTCTTGCTTCCATATAGTTAGAGTTATGAATTTGTTTATAGCCTTTCTAACTCCTAGATCAAGTCTTGTTTCTTTGATTAGTATTATATATATCTTTTTCGTTATTGTTTATAGAGTAGAATAATATAGATTAATACTACTCTGATCTATTGAAAATCTAATTAACCTAGTAGTTGGATTGTTGAAGTTTGACTCGGTTTTTCATTTTGAAAGATCTTTGGATCTTTTCTTTATTAAAATATTTCTATGACACCCTAGGTATCCTTCTACCTTAGCATATATTTTGTGTCAACTCAAAGTTTACAAACCCCAGTTGATAATTAAATATTTGGTGATTCATTAAGACAATATAGCACCCAACATTTTGGCGTCGTTGCCAGGGAGTTGTTCTGTAAGGTAAAATAGAATTCCCTTATAAAGTTTAGTAATAGGTTGGTGGCGGGGGAGTAATAAGATGAGAGGTAAGAACTTGTGCATCTGTTATAATAGGTGCCTCCAAATCCAATAGTAATAATAGTATTGTAGGTTTTCATTTAATTTATATTTTCATGAATAGACCTAGATATTCGAAATATGTTAGAACTAGTTCTCAAAACTTTGTTAAAATTCCTACTAAGAAGATGAAGTAGAAAATAGAACTAAGGCTACCTTCGAGTTTCCTATCCTAGAAACTGTACATGATATAAATATGAACAACATCCTTCCTTCCTCATTACCTACTTTCTATGGGAAAAGTAATGAAGACCCGGACAAATTTTTGTTCAAGTTTGACATTCTTTGTAGAAGTTATAATTATTTGCAATATGCTCACAAATTGAAACTTTTCCATGTTACACTAAAAGATTCTTCTTTAAGATGGTTCATGGGATTAGGAGAGTATAGTATCAGAACTTGGGAAGATATGAAAACCACATTTTTGCGGAAATATCAAGAGCATTGCAAACCTAGAGACTCTCGAAATGATATTTTCAAGATACAACAACTCGAAGATGAGAGCTTAAAAGATTATCTCAAAAGGTTTATTTATACATTACACAAGTCTAAATATAATGACCTTCGAGAATATGTAGTACGGACACTCTTCCTTAAAGGGATCTCATAAGACCTGGTAGAAAACCTTAATCTCATGGCATATGGTGATATCTCTCACAAACCCTTTGCACAAATCGGTGAGATGTGTAGAAATTACTCTAGAAGTAGGAGGAAATTTGGGAGAAATCTTCAAGATCCCTTCAATAGAAATATAAAAGGGAACACCTCTAGTTCTGGAGGAGTCATAAGGATAGAATTAGGAAACCTATTGGAAAACTTCAAAACTGATATTTTAGGAGCAATGGGTTCTCAACTAGATGTTTTTCAAGCAAAAAAGAGGCAAGAGGAAGAGCGCGTAACAATGGCCATTTTCTGTCCAAGATGCAGGAATAAGCATCCCCAACGGGAATGCCCATTGAACAATATCTCTGTATGTCACATTTGCACAAATGATCATACAACAGATAATTTTCCATCGTTTCTCGGGTTATAGGCCATATATAAGAATGGGGAAGTTGATTAAACATATAGGAGGCCTCCTTGGAAACCTAGAGACCCACCAACATATCATAATTTTTCACCATAACCCCTACCCTATTATCATCCCTACCAACAACCTCAACAATGGAACACTTCAAGTTGGTAAAACTGGCCATCCCAGTACCCTCCTCCTCCTCCTCATTTTACTCGACATCAGTATTGGCCACAGGGATGGAGGGGACAAGCATAACCATAGTAACCACATATCTTCGTACCTAATCATCCTTATCCTCAGCACCCACCCAATATCCAGCAATTTTTTCCTGGTTTTGTGCCTCCAGTTCCCCTTATTGCACAACAACCTCATCATTTTTAGAATGCAAATCCCCCACGACCTGCATTATTACCCACACAATTGATATTTAACCCAAACAATAAGCCAACTCAATCTCTCAATAGCATTGAGTTTCAAACTCTTCCATCCTATGTTATTTAGACTATACCTATGCACGAGATCCAATTACGATATAGAAGAGTTGTGAATGACAAACCCAAGTATTCAGTCACCATTCGTGAGGAGAATGAAGAAGAGGAAGACCCCAATGAAGTCATGAATGATTCAATTTTACATGATGAGGATATTTCAAAGATTCTATTGCATACCCATCCTCAGCAAGAACCAACTCAAGAACAAAGAATCCCTCCATTTTCAGAATGCCTAGAAATAGAAAAACCTGTGATTCGTGCTGAGTACGACATTTTAAATGAACTAAAAAATATCTGTGTCAAAATTCCTCTATTATAGGCTATTAAGGATATACCAACTTACTGCAAAGTAATAAAGGAAGTGTGTATCAAACGTCCAGGTAAGAAACAAAAAGAACCCCCCATAATTCATGTTATAGGAGAGATGTCTGAGTGTATGATGGACCAGTCTAGAATTGCAAAATATACAAATCCAGGGAGCCCAGTAGTAATTGTTATTGTAAATAATATTTCCATAGAAAATACACTTATCAATCTAGGATCTAATATTGATATGATGACCACCACACCTTTAAAAATTTTATACTTAGGACAGTTTCTTCGACCTACCCTTTCAATCCTAGAACTAGCAGACCGTACCACAGTAAAACCTGCTAGAGTTTTGGATGATATTATTGTATCAATGGCTTCATGGGAATACCTCGTTGACTTTATGGTTGTAGAATCAAAGGATCCTTCTAAAGGACACCCTATTATCCTGGGGAGACCATGGCTAGCCACTGCTAACACCTTTATAATATGTAGGGGTGGGGAGATGACCATTTCTAATGGGTTGTCTACGCAAAGACTTGTTTTATACCCTCCAGCACAACCAGTAATTGAAAACTTGTGGTGGTTAGATTGTTCTTTTGGGGATGAGGATTTTGAAGACCTTTCCCTTCCTAGTGAGAACTCCTCGGCACTTCAAGAGCAGACTACCGAGAATGTGTTAAACCAATTTGTTTCTTCAACAACTTGTATAGATTTTCCTCAGTATTTTGCTCAATTTGATAAAATTTTTAGAGATGAGTTTCAAGAAAATTTTTCCCTCTCAACATTTTTGGATACACCATGTGTTTTTTCAATTGAGGAGCATACAGGGTCTTATACCATACCTTGTGTTAACCCAAAAAATCCCTCAGTAAGCTCTACATGACCTACATCACCCAAAGACATCTATGTACGACCCTCATTTGACCCCCTCACCCTAAAAAAAGCTCAAAAATATAAAAAAATGGCTTAAAGACCCCTAAAAAGAGCCAAAATAACTCTCATAGGGGATAAAACCTCCAAAAAGGGGCTAAAACCCCTCAAAGGAGCTTAAAACCCCCAAAGGAGCTAAGGATTGGGTGAAAGGATTAAAAGCCCAAAAAAGGGTCTAAAGCCCCAACCAAGGGATTAAAACCCTAAAAATCTCAAAGGAGCTAAAGATTGGGCGAAAGGGGCTGAAAGCCCCAAAAAGGGTCTAAAGCCCCAACCAAGGGCTTAAAACCCTAAAAATCTCAAGTAAAACTATAAATAGAGGGGTCGGGGTCACTCTCAAATCACTCCTTCTCTCCCTAAAGTTATGCTTCCCGTGTGAGTGCCTTGAGACCATTTTCCTCTCAAGCCATTCACCCTCCCTCTCCTCCATTGCTCCATTGAGCCAAAGCTCCCCATCCATTGAGAGGTGCTCCCCCAAGCTAGGGAATGGTGGCCCATTTCAACCAGAGAAGGTATAATCTTTATTTCATGTCATTTTTCTTATAGTTTTCTAATATAGTTTGCTTGTAGGTTTCTTTCTCATACTTTGTTGCAGGTTTCCATTGATGTCTTGTAGCCCCTTTGTTTGCTAATAGTGTTGTACAGGGTTTCTACATCTTGGTTTCAATATTGTTTGCCAGTTTCTCTTCAACCCAACAAGGAACCCTACCCTTTCGTCCTATAGACAAAGGGTAGCCATTTCTGCACGTAGCCAGGGTTTTCCTTGAGCTACAGATTGGTGACCATACTGGGTCGATCCCACTGAATCCCTGGGTTTTTTTTTAATATTTTGCTTACTTAGTTTGATAGATCTTTGTTTATTTAGGTTGATATATCTGTTTATTTTATTTTTTTATTGTTTTGACCACAGTACCAGTTACTGTTGGTCATTCTTTGATTTACAAATTGTTCAACTATGCAAAAACGGTCAAACCGAATTTCTCAAAATTCACCTGTGCTCAGGCTCATTTTCTACCCAATAAGTTTATCCATTTGTGAATCAGCCCTCAGTTTGGGGTAAAAGGGCCCATTTCCGAAGTGGTTTTTCAACCGTTTGAGGTAATTCCTCACGTTTTGATCACAATCCACTTCGCAAAAATAGGTCCTCTACAGGTGCGCGACCCATTTTTCCTTACTTTGTATGAGCATTTTAAATTTTTGGGGCTTGCCTATTTGCTTCTATTTGGAATGTAAGTGCGGCTCAGCTACCTCTGTCCATCAATCTGTGTTTATTTCATAAATCTATGTAAATAAATGATAAATCAAATGGTTAATGGTTTAATGAATCTGATTACAAAGCTTGCATAAATTTACTGTAGGTTAAATTTCAGTTATTGGAAATTAACATCTTGCCTAGACCTTCCTCCTCTACCCAGTCATCACCCTTCATGGTATTCTGGGATAAGACAAATGGTGAAGCTCATATAGTAATAGGCACTTCATCTGTAATTTTTTGAGACACTAAAAACAAGTGACTTGGAAGGTAGCGGGGGTGGAGACCGTTAGGGGTTTCATGGCGTTCGCGTCCTCCCTGTTGACCGTCCTTGCACTCGGAGAGTGACCTAAGGATCTACAGATGGTATTATTCCCATTATGTTGAGATCCCAACACTCTTTCCAGGTTGAAGAGAAATACAGGTGTAAGGAAGTCACCTAGTCAGGCTACCATAGTTCAGATTTAGGTATGGCAAGTGTTTAAATTTTTGTTCACAATTTATTGCTTTCATAAACAACTTATCCATGTTATTAGTGCTGCAATAAACCATTAGCCACAAAGCATAACATAAATACAAGGGACATGCACACAAATCATACCAAGTAAAACAACCAAACTCATTTCATGACGCTGAGCTAGCCATTAAAAATTATAATTTACACTAATTCAAACACTTGCAGTCTTTGAGGACATAATTCCTTGACTACCTTAACCATGGGAAGTGCTTGGGCTCAGCCCAGAAACTCATTGTGAGGAGTACCACGGGAACCCCAAAGTAGCTGGCCACTGAGAGGAATTTCCAAGCGAAACGGGGAAAAACCCCCACTGATTGACTAGCACTCCCGTGAGGAAAAATCCAAGCGTTGTCTCCTAGCAGTCTTGGTGGCCGAGTGACCACCTGAAAGCCAATAGGAAGCCATTAAAACTGGGGTCCAAAACATCACTACCATATTTCACCACCTAACATACCAACCAAACACAATCGATCCCCCACGCTCTTCCTCACTCCTAAGAGTCGATCCACCACAGTTTGGGTCCTTGAATGAACACCGTTGAGACCATTCTCAATGACCCTCTACACCATCAGAAGGCCACACAACCTTTGATTTAGACTCATAATCATACCAATCAGAGCTAGATCTACATACTGCACCATCTATCCCTATGGATGGTGCAAACCCGGATCCATTTTTTGGCTTGGTGATAGGAAGTGGACTCACGTCCATACCCCACACCACCACTAGCACCCCTGCAGGTGGCCCTAGCATAGTTATCCAAACCATCATAAGTTAGCTACCTCCACCCAGAGTGACTAGTCAAACTGTCCCACCTGTCATTCCTGGGGACAATGTCCCATCCACTCACACTATCCCACTTGGCATGCCTGGGGGCAGTGGTCCTTCTACCTACACTGCCCCACCTATCATACATGGGGGAAGTGGCCCTTCCATTCACACGGTTCCGTTTACCACACTTGGGGGCAGTGACCCATCCACAACTATGCCACAAGTACCCCCAGTTGTGCAAGTGCATCATGTCCCTGCAAACCCCACCACCATTGCTTCCCCATATCACATAAACCTTAGGTAAAACCTTCCTTTCATGGCATGCCTCAACCTTCTTGACTTGTATCGGTTAACAAATGACCCTATCTGCCATAAAAAAAATTGGCCTCCCATGCCAACCAAAATCCCCTCAGACATTCCCAAGTTTGAAGGGAAGTCAGGGGAGTGCCCCCAAAACCATATCATGACATTTCACCTATGGTGCTCATCAAATAACATCATAGATGATTTGACCAGACTCAAACTATTCCAACACACCCTCATAGGTGCTGCAGCCAAGTGGTACATTGAGCTACCACAAGCCAAATACCCAAATTTTAACTCCTTGGATTTCATGTTCCTACAGTATTTCCAAATCCTCGTTAGATACGATGAAGGGGTGGAGATATTGCTATCTTGTCATCATAATACTGTGACCCACATAACTGACCACATCCATGAGTGGTGGTGACACCGTAGTTTTTGCAATATTCAACTTGATGACAGGATCTTCTTGGATTGGTTCCTAAAAACTTTGCTACCACCTATAGTAAAGGACGTCACATCCAAACATCCCCAATCCAAAGAGGAGGCCATCTTGAAATCCCAGCAGTTTGATCTGATATATGCATAGTTTGGACACCTTTACACTGTCATTCCAGATGCTCCTCATGCAAGAACCTACTACCGGGATGCACCGGGGGCATCCCATGCCACAAATGGCATCATAGGTTCTATCTCCCACCAACCACAGCACCGTCCAACACCACCTGCAATACCACCACAACTAAGAAACACCCCCAGTGTTTCCTACCAAAACCAAACTCCAGACTATGCAAGAATGAGGTCTCAGTATAGAGCCATAACTTCTTCTACACAACTTGCACCACATCGGCAGGACGAGGCATTAGCTTGGCCGACACAACAATATGCGGGACAAATGCCCACATTTCTAGCACTTGCACCCACCCAATTTTACTATGCACCACCAGTGCAATCCATTCAAGCCCCCACCCCTTCTCTGCCAGCACCTTTTGGACAGGTGTTTGCACAGCAAAACCATCCTAACTAACCAGCCCCCAATAACCAATAAGGGCAAGCCAGAAATAACCGAGCCCAGAACCAAGGCAACAATCAACCACAGGGGGGCGGTAAACAACCAAACCCTCCCAATAATGCTGGGGAAAACTAGCCAGCCCAAAATCCTCAACAACCAAACGCACCTAGATATAATGCTTCATTGCGCACAAACTAGCCATGCAAGTTGTGTGAGGTCTACGAGCACTATACACATGAATGCGCCTTCATTGGTCACACCAAGAAAGCCATTCACAATGAGGTTCATCATGCTACCAATATGATAGCCAAAGTTCAACCTAACCTGGCACCACTAGGTCCTCCTCCCATGGTGCTCCAAAACTTGTTACCAGTCCAAGGATTGGTAGCAACCACGCCCTTTCCCCAAACCACTCTCGTATCCCACCCTGTTCCACATCCCACGGAGACAGGAGTACACCAACTGCTAGCAATGACAACTGAAGAGATCAACCTGTAGACTACATGGAACTAATACAGATTCTCTATTGAAACCCCTAACACAACAACAACATCCACATCCAACACTGCCAATGTTCCTCCTCACCTTTTACCTTCCTCTTAGGCCCGCGTCTCCCCTTCAGGCGCCTTTCCAACAACACTACTGCAAGAGAGGTAGTTAACTATAGTATCATCGGTGACTTGGCCATGTCAGCTCTTGAAGTACTCAAAACATGCCCAACATAGCAGAAATCCTTGCTAGCTTCCCTTGGTTCCATAGACCCTTCCGACTCCATATTAATCACATTTGATTTGGATCAAGGAGAACCAAGAATTCCATCTACCATTGCCTTCTAGATCCCGGTGTCAATTCAGAATTTGGTTGTGCACCGGTGCATCATTGATGAGGGGGCATCCACTTGCATCATGTCAACCTTGGTTTGGCAGAAACTCGGGTCCCCCATCTTGCAACCGTCCACCACCATGTTATGTGCCTATGATGGCCATCCCACCAGAGCCCAAGGCATCCTCCCACATGTCCCGATCTCTTTAGGTGGGAAGACCATCCTAATTGACATAGAAGTCGTCAACGCTCAGTTAGACTACAATCTTCTTCTAGGATGTAGATATATGTACACGATGTGAGTTGTGGCATCTACTGTATTCCGCCAAATGATGTTCCCTCATGATGGGAAAATCGTGACTATCAACCAGTTGACTTACCATGATCCACAAGCTCCAACAGCACCAGCTAACATTATTCCCACTATCGACACCACAGTCGATGGCACCACCACCCCCATCATCCTAAATGTAGGCCCAGGGTTGTTCATCGACACCTTTATGACTGCTTCCTTCCCCTTAGTATCACCACCATCTTCACCAAGTGATACTGTAGATTTGTGCTTGCTCTCATCCAGCACTGTTGCACCCAAACATAAACCGCAGTAGCAGCCCCAACCACAACCACAACACCATCTGCAGCCGCAACATCATCAGCAGCTGCAACATCATTCGCAGCCACAACATTATGTGTAGCTACCACCACAACCTCATCCCAACATGCAACCATCAAGGAGTTATTTGGGCTCCTCTCCAATCCACACAATGCCCTTCCTCTTTTCCACGCCTGGTGTCATGAGTAAGCCAGTAATGGCTACCTTAAACTTACCCAATTTCACATTGGAAATTTCCGTGTGGTACCTATATCCACCCACCCAACCACCAATTCCCCAGGTAGTCTTAACCCCAGTACAACCCATTGCGGTCGAATCTCATCCTCCACCCGGCCCGCAAAAACCAACCACCGCACCCGCACCCGTACCGCCCCACCCAAAAAGGGCCAGGGGAAAAAATGAAAAAGCTACTGCTAAAGCTCAACAGATCCTACCTTGCGTCGTCTGTGAAGAACAAGGCCATGAAACTCAAAACTGCCCTGAGATTCCCATAATACGTGTGCATTTGGATGCCATGGATACAACGAAAAACCTCCCCATGGTTGAATTCCCAAGTGGGAAAATAGTGAGAAACAAGTCATTGAGAGAAATCCATGGTTGTTCCCTTTGTGGGTTGCATGGACACTATTCTCATCACTTCCAAGACTTGGCCAAGTTTCAGGCCGCCCTTAGCCAACTTCGAAAACATTCCCTTGAATCTGAAGTCACTACTATTGAGGAGATACACCCTCTGGTTTCTTCCTCGACCACCACAACCATTTACATGACCTCTAGCTCCAGTAGTTTGTCTGTCTCCTCACCCATGGAAGATCCACCTGATCTATCCTGGCGCCAGTGTCAGGATGATGGATATATCCTTAAAACCACCACTAGTTTTACCCCATTCCCTTTCAACCATGGTGTGGAATCGGTTCTTCCCATCGAAAGCTATATTTCGTCACTCCTCCTTACCAATGATCTTTGTCTCGGCAAGGGGGCACATCTCTTTGCTAACTCAGACAGTCAACTCTTGAAGAATCCCCGCAATGGGCTCCACCTCAAGAGATCCCATGCCTGATACCACCACCATGAGTCACTTATAGCATAGATTTTTTTTTGTTTTACAATGTTTTTACCACAAATTAGAAACCCCCCATTTAGGGGCAGCACCATTAGCTGTCGATTCATAGTCACCCGAATCCTATTCGAGACACCCCTCACACCTCCAGGCTCAAATTTCTATATTCTAACGAGACCATCATCTCATGTTTAACAAGTAATTTTTGGGACCACTTCCTGGAAGTTATCTCGGTTTACGAGCCACATCATTGTGATGTAAGTGTCTCTGGACCTGTACTTGCATTAAACTTTCCTACCACCAATCATGCAGGTTCCTGGGCCACCGCCCGAAAGGCACGTCATTTTATTTTATCATATAGTTATCTAATCCATCCACCGCACCTTATGCAGGTCTCTAGACCATCGTCTGAAGGACAGATCATTTCCTTTGCATGCATTTGGCATATAACTACCACTGGACTTGCCCTCACATCACATATAGTCAATTCCATCCATCACAACTCACACATAACTCTCCTAACCTCTGTCTGAGAGCCACCTCGATTTTTGTGCCTCTGTTGCACCGATCTGCATGCCTTTGCCGTGATCTATCCCATGCATGTATTGATATGTTTAAGAGCCACCTACTCCATCCATACTGCACAGATGACCTTTGGACCACTATCAACTATCCTGACATGGGGAACCACCTGTGCCTCTACAATCAGTTGACCATACCAAAGTTTCTTTTAAGCTCTTTTCTGACTCCTAAAAGAATGAAAAGATTGCCGAGCGCAACTGCTTCCTTTCCCGCTTGTTAAAGTATAGGAAAGGGTGTCTACATCATCTTGTTTATCTCCTTTTGTGAACCATGTAGACTACCATATGAAAAGGACTACCTTGGCATATTCAAGCCAAGACTATTCCCCTCTGCATCCTTTTATGCTTTCTTGGGCAGAGGGGATGATCTCTATGAAAAAGCTTACCATGGGTTTTCATTAAGATATTTTCCAGCCTTCTCATCAAGAAAATATTTTCGAGCAAACTTGGTTTCATTCATGCTCATGAAAGTATCTGAATGACCGTCCAATCAGTATAGGTTTAACCTTTTCCGGCCTGATTGGACTACCAACGGTAAAGAAGTCTCTCATCCCCTATAGGATGGGTGAGCTCTCCTGTGTATAATTTTATCCTTTTTCAAGCACGAGAGACTACCAATGAAAAAGAGCCCCCATTGGAGTCTTCTTCATGCTTTCAGACTCTCTAAAATTGAAAGCACGATCGAGAATTTACTTTCTCGGGCTCGCCAAAATTCCATGAGATCGTACCACAATGGTGTCTCTAGACACCACCCCACATATAACAGTTTGGAAGCATTCCCACTTTGGGTCACCTTTGTTCAGATTGCTCTATAATGTGTCTTCCTTGGATCCCATCAATACCAAAAGTCTACCTCCTCCAAGTATTTCCCATATGCAGTTACATTCCCAATATTACAGTTATGATCCCTTTCCCATGAGTTAGTTTCATTTGCTGCCTGGTCTCCCTTGCCATCATATTCTAAGCAAATGAAGTTTGAGTCCACCATGATTCCCTACCCTTGTTCAACTCCTCCCCCCCCATTCAGTGGGTCAGTCCTCAGATTGGCTCTTATCTTTCGGTTATCTCCCTCCCACTTATAGTCAAGGAAACACCATCGCCTTGGCCAGTTGCAGGTATCCCTATGTTGATGAAAACACATGTATTCCAGAGGATAGACCTAGAGGTCCCTATATCCTGGTTTCATTAACCTCATTGATGAGTCCCTTGGACCACTTGATAGGAGTCCTTAGTGCCTCTCGGGATGGTTGTTTCTCATGTGCTCGACTCCAGCTACATCATCGCATCGTTAGGATTCATATAGGGTATCGGTCCAAGCAGTATTTGGTCAAAGACCCTGGATGTCATCTGACTCTAGCACATCGGTGAGTCTATGAAAGGGACCCCAACAGGTTCATGTCCCTTATGATTTTCGGGTTGCATTGGAGATAGTGTTCAGAAGCCCCAACGATGCTTCTATATAGATTTACGATTGATGCAGCATATTTGTACCACAAAGACTCTGACTCTCTGTCATTGGGTCCCTACAACTATGTACCGTTCCAGATCCAGCAGACCATTAGTCATAAAGATATAGAATTCCATGAGAATTCCATGGGTCCAATGTAGCATTTCTTCATATCAGTATTGTATTCAGCGTCTTCTGGAGGCAACCACTATGTATCATCAGTTGTACATGATTGGCTCTTGAATTATAGAGCTTATATCACATTATTCATTTGACATCATTACGAGCATGGGGATGACCGCTTCATCCATATACATGTCACACATTATTTGTATCTCACCCATTGATGGGAACCATATTAATACAAAAACCAAAAGCCACCATGCCCCAGCCCCGGAAGCNCCTAGAAAATCCTATGATGTTCATTGGCCATACGATGAGCTCATGCCCTCACACATCAAGGGGAAATATGTTAACCCAAAAAAATCCCTCAGTAAGCTCTACATGACCAACACCACCCAAAGAAATATACGTACGACCCTCATTTGACCCCCACACCCTAAAAAATGCTCAAAAATATAAAAAGGGCTTAACCCCTAAAAAGAGCCAAAAATAGCTCTCATGGGGGCTAAAACCTCCAAAAAGGGGCTAAAACACCTCAAAGGAGATAAATATTGGGAAAAAGGGGCTAAAATCCCCAAAAAAGGGCTAAATCCCCAACCAAGGGCTTAAAACCCTAAAAATCTCAAGAAAAAGTATAAATAGAGGGGTGGGGGTCACTCTCAAATCACTTCTTCTCTCCTATCATTATGTTTCCCGTGTGAGTGCCTTGAGGCCCTTTTCCTCTGAAGCCATTCACCTTCCCTCTCCTCCATTGCTCCATTAGCCAAGCTTCCATCCCAAAGAGAAATAGGTGCTTCCAAAGCTAGGGCATGGTGGCCCATTTCCACCTACATAGAAGGTATAATCTTTGTTTTGTGTCATTTTAATTCTGTTTTTCTAACAGATTTTGATTGCAGGTTTGTTGTCTAATGCTTTGTTGCAGGTTTCCATTGATTTCTTGCAGCCATTATTTCTTTCTAACCTTTTCTTGCAGGGTTTCCATAGCTTGGCCCTAACCTTGTTTGTAGGTTCTCTTCCAACCTCAAAGAAACCCTACCCTTCTGTCCTATAGATGGAAGGTAGTCGTTTCTACACGTAGCCAGGGTTTTCCCTGAGCTACACCTTGTGAGGCCGGCCCTGGAAAATTCCTACACATAAACGCAGGGTTAAGCGAAAACCAACAAGAGCAGTTGCTCAAGGTTCTTAGAAGTCAAGCTAGAGCATTCGCATGGGAGTACACTGATATGAAGGCTATACACCCTGACACTTGTAGTCACCATATTTACATGGATGTGATTATATCCCCTATAAGACAGCCTCAAAGGAGGATGAATCCTACTTTGAAAGATATAGTTAAACATGAATTACAAAAACTTCTCAATGTTAATTTCATCTACCCAATTTCAGATAGTAAATGGGTATCTCCTCTAGTGGTAGTTCCGAAAAACGTTACAGGGAAATGGCGTATTTGTGTTGACTTCCAAGAACTGAATAAGGCTACACTTAAGGACTATTTTCCCTTGCCCTTTATCGACCAAGTGCTAGATACCTTTTCCGAACAACAATACTTTTCTTTTCTCAATGGGTATAGTGGATACAATCAGATCTTGATAGCAACTAAGGATCAGGATAAGACTACTTTTACTTGCCCCTCAGGGACATATGCCTATAGAGTTTTTCCATTTGGACTATGTAACGCGCTTGCCACTTTTCAGCATGCAGTCTTAGGTATTTTTGTTGATCTTATACACGATTGCGTAGAGGTGTACATGGATGATTTTACAGCTTATGGTAATACCTTTCAGGAGGCTCTTGATAATCTTGAAAAGGTCATGATCTAATGTTAAGAGACAAACCTAGCCCTTAGCCATGAAAAATGTAAAATGTTATTAATAGAAGGTATAGTCTTGGGGCACCATGTCTCTTCACAATGGACCAAGGTAGTCCCTGCCAAAATAGAGGTAATTGTTGATCTCCCCTCTCCGAAAACCCAAAAGGAGGTAAGGATTTTTCTTGGCCATGGATGCTAATACCGACATTTTATTGAAAATTTTACTAAAATATTGCACCAATGTTTAAGCTGCTTACAAAGGATGTAGAATTCCAATGGAATGAATCCTGTCAAAATGCTTTTGAATACTTAAAGGCTAAGTTATCTGTGGTACCAATACTTAGGGGTCCTAATTGGTCCCTTCTTTTCCATATATCCACTGATACTTTTGATATGGCCATAGGAGGAGTCCTAGGTCAAAAAGAAGGCCAATCATCTTATGCCATCTACTATGTTAGCAAAAATTTGACTCCTGCTGAACTAAATTACACTGTTACTGAAAAATATTTTTTGGCAGTAGTCTATGCTATCAACAAATTTTTCCATTACATTACAAGTTATGAATTTTTCGTGCATATGGACCACTCTACCATTAGATTCTTAATGAATAAACCAATTACCAATGGTAGAGTGATCTGGTGGCTTATTCTATTACAAGAGTTTAACATCATCGTCATTGATCAACCTGGTAGAGAGAATTTAGCAGCAGATTTCCTCTCTTGCATCCAACATGATGATGGTGCTAAACTAGTTGATGATACTTTCCCTGACAAACATTTATTTGTTGTGTCTATTCAAACTCCTTGGTTTGTAGACATCACTAACTATTTAGCAACTGGGAAGTTACCAAACCACTTGTCCCCACACAAGAAATGTCGAATTATAGTCCAGAGTTATAACTATTCTTGGGTTGATATTGACCTATTTCATATTGGCCTAGATCTTATTATCATACGATGCATATGGGAGGAGGAGATGACAGAAATCCTCCATGCATGCCATGATGGGCCATGTGGAGGACACTTTTCTGACAAGCAAACAGTGTACAAAGTGTTGCATTTCGGGTATTACTGGCCAAGCATTTTTAAGGATCCTACAAGGTATGTTAAAGGATGTGACAGTTGCCAAAGAATGGGTAGACCTACGTCATCTGACAAGATCCCCTTACAGCCTCAGGTCATGATTGAGCCTTTTGAGAAATGGTCTCTTGATTTTGTAGAACCAATCTCTCCCATGTCCCGCAAAAAGAAGTATATCCTGGTTTGCATGGACTATGTCACCAAATGGGTAGAAGCTAAAGCTTTTTTTCGAGCCATAGATAAATCTGTGGTAGAATTTATATATGAAGAAATATTTAGTCGGTTTGGTGTGCCTAGGGAAATTGTCACTGACCAAGGTTCTCAATTCACTTCCAAATTGATGAAAGAACTTACCACAAAGTATGGCATCTGATATTGCAAGTCCTCGCCTTACCACCCACAGGATAATGGAAAGGTAGAGTCAACCAATAAGGTATGTGAATCTATATTAACCAAAACCATTCAGCTACATCATAAGTACTGGGAAGATAGACTCCCAAAGGACTTGTGGGCCTATAGAATAACATGGAGAAACACTAATGGACATACACCCTATGAGTTAGTATATGGGAAACAAGTCCTTTTACCTATTGAATTCCAAGTTCAAACTTTTCGTATGGCTGTACAATTAGACATGGATTTGGAAGAGGCACAGAAACAACGTGTTTTACATATTAATGAGTTAAATGAGATTAGACAAGATGCACTCCAAAGAACAATGTTCATACAAAATCAATGAAAAAATGGCATGATAAATTTATTAAACAAAAGCAGTTTAACACCGGGGATTGGGCATTACTATTTGACTCAAGGTATAAAAATTTCAAAGGAAAATTAACTACATGTTGGATGGGTCCATATGAGGTAGTTACAGCCTTCGATAATGGGTCAGTACAAATTAAGACAATTGATGGTTTGCAAAATTCCTTTGTCATGAATGGACATAGAATTAGACTTTACCATCAACCAATATCTAAACAAGATTTTGTACAAAATGTCTTACAACAAAAGGAGATGGAGCTAGTTGAAGAGGAAGTCATTCCTCCTCCTCCTCCTAATTTTTAAATTATTTTGGGTTGTCTTCATGTATATATGTAAATATATATTTGTTTCTTCAAATAAATAAAATTATTTTCTAACAATCTGACTTCATTTATACATGGAATTCAGTTTTATAATTAGCTTATGGAATTTGGTCAAATAAAATAGGAAGACTCTTTTCCTTTGCCTAAATTTTGATAAATTTTATATGACTTTTTCCTCTATACATATGTTTTTTTCAGGAATAAATTTGAATCATCTAAAAAGTGGTTTTGCAGTTTGATTACAGGAACCTTATCTCTGTAATCAGCTCATGAAATATTGCTTAGAAAGGGAAGTGTTCTAAGAACTCATAATACATCCTAACTCCTTCTCTTCTATTGCAAACTGAAATTTATAATGAAAGTTAAAGTGTTCTTTATATTATTCCTACCCACTTTCTTCTATGATTCCTTTTTCTTTTATGGTATTTGATTCAAACATGCACATTTCTAATTTATCATTAGAATAGTTGCTTAAGACCTACTCTAATCATCATGGTTTTAAAAGTTATATCTTACACCTATGGGCTACTAGTTCATCCTAGACTCATTGTCAACACTTGTCTCTTAAGTATTTTTTGGAGGTAACCCAAGAGTAAGTGAATTTTCTACTTGTGGGGAACATTACTGATATTTTATGAAGAAGATAAATTGAGGTCAAGGAACAAATTTAAGTTATTCTCTTTTGACATGATCTATAATGCAGGCTATTATATATATATATATATATATATATATATATATATATATAGTTACTTATAAGGTTCGCTCTAAAAATTTGAATTATGTGTTTAGCAGGATTAACACGCTCTAGCACCAACCAAATTCCACATACTAAAATCATTACACGAAGCAAACCCGTCGAGGTACTGAACAGGCTCGCTGGAAGCGAGTCCATGCTAAGTAACATCTTAAACAAGGAAGTTCGGTAAATGCAAGTAAACCCATCGGGGTACTGAATAGGATCGCTGGCAGCGGGGCTATGCTTGCATGGTACCAAGATAAACCCGTCGGGGTATTGAACAGGCCTGCTAGGAGGGGGGCAATGTAGGGTAAAGGAAATCTGGTTAATACATTACTATACACATGACTCATCTGAAAAAACCTGAGTATATAAAATACATATTTAGGCCAATTATTTATACTGTCATTATAGAATGGCTATAAGTTGGGCTTGGACCCTGTCATCTAATTCAAATAATACCTAGGATATGATTATCCTATAAATGGGACCCATAACTATGACAATCTCACAAACTCCTGGGCAAATTTCTCTATATTCTTCGGATGACAAGAGATCTTTAAAATGAGTCAAAGATGACTGGTTATTCCTATGGCATTTTTCCCATCAGTTATACTATCATTATTCATATGGTCTTCCTAAGAAGTGTTAATTTTTTTTATGAATGTACATATATGAATCATATCCATTTACTAGTTAGTGTTTCTTTTTCTTATGAAAATGATAACAACATTTTAGAATTATTTGCTAAATTATTTGGATATCAATCAGTTTTTCTCTGATGGCTTGAGGACACGTCATATTTTTGGTTTGGGGGAAGGTTAGAATTGTCTTTACTTTCTAATTATTTATGAAAAGATTCAATTATCTCTGACAAAATTATAGGTGTTTTCAGGATAATGCAAGTAGCAGAAGAGTGTGCTAATCCTTGATGAATAAAAAAGAGCGCAACTAGGCTTCAATAAAGATGGTTTACATCATTATGTTGTGTGCTGGAATACCAAGAAAATTTACTGCATAATTAGCAGCAGTCAGATCCAGCAAAGCACATTTTGTACAGAGGGTCCATATGGAGGATCATAGGAAGGGTTGAATGTGGGTCTGAATGGAATGCCAAGTGATGATCCGAATGAAACTGTAACATTGTAGCAGCATGATTAAATATGTCAAGGTGTTAATTTCTTTTAGTTTTAATTATGGGCAAAGAGTTTAATTCACTAAACCATACCCATGACTATTAGGTCTCATTCTTCTTCTCATAAAAACATTACGATTTCATTAGGACTCACCTCGACCTCATCCAACGAATCATGTAACCCCATGTTGAAATGATATGATTTTAGGATCTTTTTGACCATTATTACCCTTACCCTCTCATCAAGTCATATGCGGAAATCATTAGGTGTTCTATCATTCTATTAATTAAAGTCATTATGGTTTTTAAATGCGTTTTATAAATTCTATAATGAATAATTCATAACCATACTAAATAATTATTAGGACACATGATTCAAAGTACTGAACCATAGCGTGATTGCTCAAGCATGTGAAATCACAATCTCACGATCATTTAGATGCCTAAATAGATTGGTTTTTAAACTCATCATCCTTACCCTCGTCCTTGTTAGCACTCAGAATGTAACCAGGTTGTGAAAAGGTAGATCCCGAGGTAACAGCAAAAACCACTTTAGAATGTATTTCTGACCTAATACAATCAGAGAGGGATCTCTCACTATTTACAAAGTTTTTATACTCAAAGATATTCAATCAAATACACTCAGAAGGTCAGATTTCTGATGGGACAAATATGACAAGTTTGTTTTAAAGACTTGGTAGGACAGTCATGGAGGAAACCATTGGGAAATGGAGTCAACAATTAGATCTGAAATAGGTTGCAGGAGGTAGGGTTTTGAAGGTTTATGATCAAAGGAAAGGTAGGCACCATTTCCTCAGTCTTGAGGTATTAGCAGGTTGATTAGTAGACAAAGGGAGACATTCCATCAAACAGAGCACCTAACTATGGTGAATTCTGCAAGACTTTAGAAGAAAATATTTTGAAAAATGCTTGAACAATGGACCTAGAGCATGCAGGATGAATTCTAACCCATACAAACTGATGCTCAAGCATGAAAGCAAATACACAATGGAGTGGGAAACAGGATAAACAATCACATAAAGAAATTACTTACTGAAGAAAAGATGGCACAAGAATCTCTGACATGAAAAATATTTTACATTCCTCCTCTACAAATTTCATTAATTCACTGAAAACATGAAGCCATTACAATGTAGAGCCTCTCCGCTCTTGAAAATCCTCCCCCTAACTATCAATTACCTTTTTCTTTTTATAAGAAAAGTCTTTACCTAACTTAGAATTCGAAAACCTAACTGAAAATAGTTACAACAAAGTTCCTCCTGCATATCTCCAATGATGACAGCTGTGTGAAATATGGGAGAGGTTTTTATAATTGGACACGTTCTCAACAAAACCCACATCTTCATTTCTCTAGAATAATCATAATCTCCTCGAAATATTCCTTTGAAGCTGATGACTCATATAATAAAATTATATATTTCTGGAAAAATGACCTGTAAAGATATTTTAAATTCTCCCACCCTGTGATTACTATGTAAAACCTGAAGGAGGTTTTTTATTATAGGCCTGTTAAGAATGAAAATCTCTCTTAGTTTTGTCAAATTAAATCCTATTTGTCCAAAACAATTATTTGAAGTTGATGGCTGAAATAGTCCTTTGGAAAACATGAAAACTGGCCTATACAACTGATTTTGTTTATGCTAAACCATAGCACCTGTGTGAAAACTGAAAGAGGTTTTTGTATATAGGTACGTTTTTACGAAAAGCCTCTCACAGTTTCGCAAAATATGTCTTCATTTTCTCTAAACAATTATTTTTGTTGGATGACTAGAACAGTCATTTGAAAATCTGAATATTTTCCCTCTGAAGATGACTTTGCTTCTCCTAATCTGTAGCACCTGGGTAAAAACTGAGAGAGGTTATTGTATATAAATATGTCATGATGCAAAACCTCTTTCATTTTTTGAAATTTCTTCTTCGTTTGCTGGAAACAATTCGTTGAATAAAATGACTGAAACAGTCATTTGTTTAGAAAATATGCTATGTTGCTTTTGAATCTTTGAACTGTTTGACTTCATGAATGCTCTCACTATAAATATTTCTGCAACTCTTCTGGGCTGATTTGCTTCTGCATTGTTGAATGGTGGCTTCCCTTCACGATGTAGGACAGTGCTCTCCAAGTAGCCCAATCAGTCCCAAGTATGGACAAATGGCTACAGACATAAAAGAATGTTCAACCTGTACGCCCTCCACTTTAAATGCAATTGACAGCCGATAGATCTCGCCTTGATCAAGCCCTGAACTTACAAAACCTGAATCTCTCGCTCAGAAGCAATGGAAGACAATAAAACCAGGGGACTTGAATTTTATAAAGGCGCGCGGCATACAAATGGAATTATTTTTAAAACAAAGTCAAAAAACCCAAGTCAAATTTATTTATAAACAATGGTCTATTCCGGAGCCTCCCTTCAAAATTAACCTTCGTGCAACTTTCAGCTCCGGAATCACCCACAGCCATCGATGTAGTATATCTTTAATTTTCCACCATCGGATCACATGCCACGTACCAATTTCTGCTGGGCACCTTGGAATTATCTACCGTGCAAGTTTCAACTCCGGAATCAGTCCCAACCGTTGATTATTCTGCCTTTAACTTTCAACCGTTGGATCAAGCACTATGTAATGAATTCTGTTGGGCTCCTTTCTTTTATCCAACATGCAAGTCTGGGCTCCGGAATTATTTTCAGCCGTTGATTATTTTTCACTTTACTTTTTAACCGTCGGATAAGGATACACATACCTAATTCCGCCGAGCCTTTTTGCTTTAATTAACGGGCAACTTTACTCCCCGGAAATAATATTACCCGTTAATATAATTCACCTTTTACATTAGCCGTCCGATTATTTTATTTGCTAATGTTTTAATTATACCTTTAAGAAAGGTAATAAACCTTGTTTTAGCCCCTAAAACTTTATTAAAATTGGTTTGTATGAATAAAGCCCGCTTTTTGAATTTGGAAGAATATTCAAAAATTAATTAATTTTTGAATATAAATAAAATGGTTTCATTCAAAAATTAATAGGATTTTTTGCCCCATTTGTGAAGAAATTATTTCCAAAATTCCTTTAACTCCCCTTCTTTGCCAACCTGGAAATATCTTAATGAGAAAACTTTGGAAACCAACTCAATCACCCATGAGAACTTAAAATTTTGAAGGCAATAGGACCAATTCCGACAGAAATAAATTCAGTGTTAACAACTGGCTCCAACTAGGGATGCTATCCTCCCTGTGAGGTAGCAAAGAACCACGTAGACCAGGTGCCAAATCCATCGGGTTTCTCTCAATATTTCTCTGAAATCCTCAACCTTTCTTGAACTGAACCATCAACTGAAACCATTTTGCAAACAAATCCCACTCTGTCAGCCTGTAACCTGTAACTGAATTGCACTTGAAACTGAAACCAAACTGAAAACTGCTGAAAGAAATGCTCGCCATGCCGAGCTTATTCATGCCTACCTATCCTACTTAACTAAGCACAAATGCCCAATCAAGCAAAATCTGACTTCCAATGAAGCCAATCAAGCAATTTATCCAATAATTCCATTTCTTCCTCATGCTTGATCGAAATTAGAACATAAGAACAAAATAGATGAAAAATTTGTCCTTTGCTGCAAACATATAACCAACTACTCCATCTGAGATATTTATCCATGTGCTCTGCTATTGGATCATAAAAAACATGACAAATTTCAAAATACTCAATCACTTGTTTTTCATGACAAGGCTGCCCAAAAAGTAACTCCTCTTGCATACTGTCAAACAGATCTTTAGAATAGCTTTGAAAGGAATTCTCATGATTGTCTTTCAATGATATATCAGCAACTTCATTTGAAATTTCTACGTTTACAACTCCATTATTCTCAAGAACTTCAAGAGGAATATCATTTTGTTCTTCAACAAGATTAAGTAGAAAGATGTCTTCTTGACAAAATGTTTCTGAATTGGAAAGATTTAAAGAAACATCCCATTGAGAGTCCTCGTCTCCTTCTTTGTGATCCCTTTGTTTATTGCACATTGTTGGTTCTTTCACATACTGAGATTGATGGCATGATTGCTTTTCATTTTCATTATATATAAGTAGGCTGAAATTTTCTTTAAAACCATCACTAACATAATTTTCAACAAGCTGACCACAATCATCAGAAAAACCATCAAGAGTATAACCATCTTCTTTCACATCAATAGGCTGATCATCTTCATGCTCATATCTTTTTTCCAATTCTAATCCAGGGGCTGATTTCTCTTTAAATGTATTTTCAGAAAATAAATATGTGGAGGGACTATAAGACTAAAAATCAGAATTCTTTATGTAATCACCCACAGAAGCATTAGAATTTAGAGGAAATTGCTGCTGCAAAAAGGAATTTTCTGATTGGGAATAAGCAGTCTCATCTTGAAACAAAAATTCAGAAGTTGAGTAATATGAAGAAGGGTTTGATTGACCATCCCAACTTCCCTCTTGGTCACACAAAGAATGATAAGACTGCTGCAAATTATCATCTACTTCAGCAAAAGAAATGTAGCTGCTTGAATCAGAGTTTTGGCTCATGTCTTTTTCAGTAGAGGAAGAAATTATTAACTGCTGAGATTTTTCTTGAATGTGAAGACAACTAGTTTGTGTTTCTTTTTTCTGAAATGGATTCTCATATAAAATTTCTAAGAGCTCTTCATCCACTAACTCATCATCACTATACAATTTTTCCAAATCTTCAATGAAACCTTTAGCATGCATACAACAATCTTGAACCAGCAACAAGGAGGGGTATTGGTTTTGGTAATGTTCATGAAATACTGTATGAAAATCAGTAAGGGAAGATAAACTTTATGATGGTAACCCTTCATACCATGACTTTGCATCTCCTTCTAGAGTAGCCATGAACATTTTCATTAAAGAATCCTCATGCAATTTAACTCCCAGCTTATGTATATGTATATGAAATCTAACTAAATGAAGGGCAGCATCATCATTCTTTTGATCTTTAAACTTTGGAAGAAATGTTTGCCAATCCACTTTAGGTATTCGATTTGGAAAACCAGGAATGTGAGCACGATTCATAGGAGCATACCTTGCAGACAAAGAACTCATATCGACAAATGAATAAACTGAATCAACTCTTCAAACTTTACAATCTTTTGACAGTGGAGTCACCATAGGAATTCTGAAAACTGGATTCTTCAAAGATGGAGTCACCAGGTGAAAGATGCACAACCTTGCTGATATCTAACTGTTGTTCACCATCAACAGCCAAACCTGAAAGTATGTCATTTATACCCAGGGAATATTTGAACCTTCGTTCCCTGGCAACGGTGCCAGTTTGTTAGCACTCAGAATGTAGCCAGGTTGTGAAAAGGTAGATCCCGAGGTAACAGCAAAAACCACTTTAGAATGTATTTCCTACCTAATGCAATTAGAGAGGGATCTCTCACTATTTACAAAGTTTTTATACTCAAAGATATTCAATCAAATACACTCAGAAGGTCAGATTTCTGATGGGACAAATATGACATGTTTGTTTTAAAGACTTGGTAGGACAGTCATGGAGGAGACCATTGGGCAATGGAGTCAACAATCAGATCTGAAATAGGTTGCAGGAGGTAGGGTTTTGAAGGTTTATGATCAGAGGCAAGGTAGGCACCATTTCCTCAGTCTTGAGGTATTAGCAGGTTGATTAGTAGACAAAGGGAGACATTCCATCAAACAGAGCACCTAACTATGGTGAATTCTGCAAGACTTTAGAAGAAAATATTTTGAAAAATGCTTGAACAATGGACCTAGAGCATGCAGGATGAATTCTAGCCCATACAAACTGATGCTCAAGCATGAAATCAAATACACAATGGAGTGGGAAATAGGATAAATAATCACATAAAGAAATTACTTACTGAAGAAAAGATGGCACAAGAATCTCTGACATGAAAAAGATTTTACATTCCTCCTCTGCAAATTTCATTCATTCACTGAAAACATGAAGCCATTACAATGTAGATCCTCTCCGCTCTTGAAAATCCTCCCCCTAACTATCAATTACCTTTTTCTTTTTATAAGAAAAGTCTTTACCTAACTTAGAATTCGAAAACCTAAAATTCGAAAACCTAACTGAAAATAGTTACAACAAAGTTCCTCCTGCATATCTCCAATGATGATAGCTGTGTGAGATATGGGAGAGGTTTTTATAATGGGACACATGCTCAACAAAACCCATGTCTTCATTTCTCTAGAATAATCATAATCTCCTCGAAATATTCCTTTGAAGCTGATGACTCATATAATAAAATTATATATTTCTGGAAAAATGACCTGTAAAGATATTTTAAATTCTCCCACCCTATGATTACTGTGTAAAAACTGAACGATTTTTTTGATTATAGGCCTGTTAAGAATGAAAACCTCTCTCAATTTTGTCAAATTAAATCCTATTTGTCCAAAACAATTCTTTGAAGTTGATGGCTGAAATAGTCCTTTGGAAAACATGAAAACTGGCCTGTACAACTGATTTTGTTTCTGCTAAACCATAGCACCTGTGTGAAAACTGAAATATTTTTTGGATATAGGTACATTGTGAAGAAAATCCTCTCCCAGTTTCACAAAATACGTCTTCATTTTCTCTAAACAATTATTTTCGTTGGATGACTAGAACAGTCATTTCAAAATCTGAATATTTTCCCTCTGAAGATGACTTTGCGGCTCCTAATCTGTAGTACCTGGGTAAAACCTGAGAGAGGTTATTGTAGATAAAGATGTTATGATGAAAAACCTCTTTTAGTTTTTGAAATTTCTTCTTCGTTTGCTGGAAACAATTCGTTGAATAAAATGACTAAAACAGTCATTTTTTTAGAAAATATGCTATGTTGCTTTTGAATCTTTGAACTGTTTGACTTCATGAATGCTCTCACTGTAAATATTTCTGCAACTCTTCTGGGCTGATTTGCTTCTGCATTGTTGAATGGCGGCTTCCCTTCATGATGTAGGACAGTGCTCTCCAAGCAGCCCAATCAATCCCAAGTATGGACAAACAGCTACAGACATAAAAGAATGTTCAACCTGTACACCCTCCACTTTAAATGCAATTGACAGCCGATAGGTATCGCCTTGATCAAGCCCTGAACTTACAAAACCTGAATCTCTCGCTCGGAAGCAATGGAAGACAATAAAACCAGGGGACTTGAATTTTATAAAGGCGCGCGGCATACAAATGGAATTATTTTTAAAACAAAGTCAAAAAACCCAAGTCAAATTTATTTATAAACAATGGTCTATTCCAGAGCCTCCCTTCAAAATTAACCTTCGTGCATCTTTCAGCTCTGAAATCACCCACAGCCATCGATGTAATATATCTTTAATTTTCCACCGTCGGATCACATTCCACGTACCAATTTCCGCTGGGCACCTTGGAATTATCTACCTTGCAAGTTTCAACTCTGGAATCAGTCCCAATCGTTGATTATTCTACCTTTAACTTTCAACCGTTGGATCAAGCACTATGTAATGAATTCCGCTGGGCTCCTTTCTTTTATCCAACGTGCAAGTCTGGGCTCTGGAATTATTTTCAGCCGTTGATTATTTTTCACTTTACTTTTTAACCGTCGGATAAGGCTACACATACCTAATTCTGCCGAGCCTTTTTGCTTTAATTAACGGGCAACTTTACTCCCCGGAAATAATATTACCCATTAATATAATTCACCTTTTACATTAGCCATCCGATTATTTTATTTGCTAATGTTTTAATTATACCTTTAAGAAAGGTAATAAACCTTGTTTTAGCCCGTAAAACTTTATTAAACTTGGTTTGTATGAATAAAGCCCGCTTTTTGAATTTGGAAGAATATTCAAAAATTATTAATTTTTGAATATAAATAAAATTAAATCTTTTAAAAACCCATTTTTTGGATTTCATTCAAAAATTAATAGGATTTTTTGCCCCATTTGTGAAGAAATTATTTCCAAAATTCCTTTAACTCCCCTTCTTTGCCAACCTGGAAATAGCTTAATGAGAAAACTTTGGAAACCAACTCAATCACTCATGAGAACTTAAAATTTTGAAAGCAATAGGACCAATTCCGACAGAAATAAATTCAGTGTTAAAAATCCTTACCTACCTTCATCTTCATGGAGCCATCCAGTCGCCATTCCGTTGTATCCTCTTAAACCTCCCTACATTTTCCCCCCTGCTTAAACAATGCCTAATCACCTCAAACCTGAGAGTTATTAGGACAGCTTGTTCTGGATTCCGGAGTTCCAAGAATGCCGAGAGATATTATTTCAAGCGGGGTGGAACCTGTTCCTCCACCTTCTACAGGGATATGATGAGGATATTTCACTATTATTCACAAAAGGGTTCGATGGTAAGGTGGTGAGGATTGCCTACCTCACCTTTCCTATAACCAAATGGACCATTGCAGTAACTACCAAGATCCTGAGGGAAGGTTCTCATTGGAATAAACATCTCTTTCTTCCTTGGTTATCCCATGATTTAGCTCTTAAGCCAGATTATCAGCATTTTGAGGGCACGAAAGGGTTTCACAGAGAATGGGTCAATCCAAAATACCTCAATCCTTTGGCCATTATCGATCGCATCATAACTTGTGAAGGTAAGTTTACTGTGTTTAAAGCTTTCCATTTCCGATTATTGGAACATTTTTCAATCAACAGTTTCTTAATTTTCCATTCTATTTCCTTAAGAGCTTGGAAAAGATGTTGAAACAAGTCAGGAAAAATATGGTCAATCCTATGGGTAGTCTGTACCACCATAGTCTTATCAAGCTCCTGATCATGTATCAGTTGAAGGAGAGGAACCAGACTTGGGAAAATTTTCTATTTAAGGTATTGAACCCTCATTTAAATGCTCAAAAGCATCCTTGGCACACTCGTGATCGTGAATCCAGTTAGACCCCTCCCAAAGAAAATAAAAGCACTAAAGTAGTGCATATTGATGAAGATACTTCAGAAGTAAGTCTGCAAGGCCATTCACCCACCTCTGTGGACCTTGTGGCTGCTGAATTTCTACCTTTTTTGCAAGTTCGAGCCAAGAATAGGAAGGTGAATCTTGTTCAGACCATCGTTCAGCCTAAACCTTAGTCCAATCATCTAGATAGTGTGGTTGAGGTGGATGAACCCGTTTCTAACTCGCCCATGTTTACACTGGCTGGAAACTTAGCCGAGTTTCTGAAAGCCTCTGCTCTTGAGCCCACTTCTCCATTAGCTCAAGGAACGATTCCTGAGCAACAAGTCCCTGCTATTGACCTTGAAACACCATCCAGAGAATTAAGTGCTCCTCAAGATTCCAAGTGCCCTAGAGAGCCATTTACTCTGAATCAATAAACAATAGATTGACTGACTTAAAAATTGGCATAGTCGACAAGCCAAAATAAAATATATGTCGAGATGATTGCCGATCTTCGTCAGGAAAACAAGGATCTACATCTTCAAGTTAAGACTATTGAAGAGCTCAATAAGTCCATAACCTCTTCGCGCGACTCTCATCAGGAGAGGCACAATGTTCTGAAGGCACAAGCTAGGATGTTGAAATTCAAATCTCTTGTTTATTCTGCTAAGTCGAAGGAAACTGCTACCAGAGCTCATCCTTCTTCCTAACTTCCTTTTTGTTTTGCTCAGTGGGACCTGGAATCTCTCCCGTTTGGGGGAGTGTTGATCCCGATTTTGTCATCATTTTTTATTATTAATTTTCTCTCTCAGCATTACTTTTGTCACCTTTTGGCATACTTATTTCCATTCAGACCACAAATTAAACACAGGTATGAATGTAATTGGATATTATGCAAGTCTTGGTTAATTTCCATTATTTTATGGTTTTATTGACAATTATGTGAAATTTGTAAATGTGTGTGGTATATAGATTTGTTTTGCGGGCTGTAGTTTTAAACAAACCTCCACTTGGACACACATTCACACCAAACACGCACAATTTCATCGAGCTCGTCATACAAGCCTCTGATCAACCCGTGGCTCTGTTGGTTGGAATATTCTGGGGCGTTAAAAGCACAGAATGGTTTCATGGTTTTGTTGGCCATGCGTCCTCCTGGTGTGAGAGTCCTTGCTCTAGAAGACTCGGGATCATGCACTCTCAGACTGACACCACACTCTTTGCCCACGTCAACGAATATCCATACACGAGTAGCTCGTTTGAGGAGAACTGACGCGCAAGGAATTAGGAAGATGGCTCTGCATTGTCATAAATCATTACACAGTTATTTGTTTAGCATTTAAGGCTCTCTATTTTTAGATCGGTTGACCATTGAAAGGGTTGACCTACTCACTCCATTGTAAAATCAATATAAACGATGTCTCACGATGAGAGTAGGCTAGTAGTCGTCATTGGATAAAAACTATGTAAACTCTGTTTCAGTTTAATAAAAATTCTATTTTCGACTGTGAATATATGTCTCTGTTTTTGTGAGTGATTGATTGATTTAAGTGCCACCCCTAATTGCTGAGAAGGGCCCCTCAAAAACCAAAGGTCTCCATTTGTGTATTTTCATTATTCCCTTTTTACAAATAAGTAGTTTTCATTTCCAGCTTTTGTATGTAATTTGATTTCTTGTAAGTTGATATTACTTTGTCATATGTAACGTGTATTGCCTATTGTTAATTTAATTTATGTGATTGTTGTTAACATAGTTCATATTTCCAGAACTAAAAGTGACCGGTCATGTATAGTTATTTACAGTCTTTCTTTCTGTTTGTTCTCTAATTTCATATTTTCAATTAGATAGAGTTTAATCAGTTTAATGATTCAGGTTTAGCTCATAGTTAGGTTCAATTTTGTTGATTCGTCTGTAGCTGTAGGTTAATTGCATCTATCTTTAAATTTTTTTTATTATACAATATGAAATGACTTCTCTTCTTAGAGGTGGATTAGCATAAGTTCTCTTATGTCATTTCAATTGTTGAATAGCTTAGTTATTGTCTTTTTCTGCACTATAGCCTCATATGCACAAGCCAACTGGTGTTAGGATCATTTAGGTTGTTTATTTCGTAATTTATATTGTTTTTTTCCATCTGGAATGTCATTCAGACTATCATTCGATACTGTCATCTAGAATGTCGTTCGGACTTTAATATTTTATGTTTTGTTTTATACTTGTTTAAAGTTCAGTTTTCCTAGTTTTCAAATTGTGTTATTTTCTGTAGTCAACTAGTAGTCATATATATAATTAGAACCTTATTTCAAACTACATAAAGTATCCCTTAAGCTCCATAGTGATTTTTAGCTTTCATTTCCTTTTGCTTTAGTTTGTGTTTGAGTTGTGTTTCTTTTTGTCTCTAATCTCTTAATTGATTACTGCTTCAGAACTTGTCAATTGCATTTCTAGTTTGATTTACTTAATTCTCATTTAGATTGATTTTAGAATTAAACTTATTAATTTTATTCTCTAAAAGTACATTAGTTATTTATAATTTGATGATCATTTATAGCATAGGATCTATCCTCCTTATTCTGTAATTACTGGAAATGTTCATAGGATAGGAATTGATTCAGAAATAAAATATCTTTATAAATTTTTCTAATTGCTTCTAAATCAAATTCACGTTTAAGTAAATATCTTTATTAAGTTTTCTACTTGCTTCTAGATTATATTTATTTCTTTAAATTTATTCCATGCTTTACCTATCTAGAATAGGATACCTCCAACTTCAAGGTAATCATTAAAATTGTCATGTTTCTTGATTAATAGATCATTTGTTCATAATATCTCATTTCAACTAGAGCCATTTGCTTATGGATAGAGAATAAATCACAATGTTTACTATCACTTGTAACTGGAAACTCTTTAGTTTACACCTCTTTGTATAAGTTAAATTAGACTTAATTCTGTTCAGTTTCCTGGTTTCTTTTGAAAGAAAATTTGATACACCTTCTCCAGTTCCTGTCACATTGAACGCATATCCTCGAAATCCTCAAGGAAAATGGAACTAGATAATTTAGCTTAATTATTGTGTATTGGTTAAATGAATGTATAGTTTATTATTGAATTTATTAAATAAATTAAGTAGCTATAATATTTCCTTAGATAATATCATCTCTTGTTTCCATATAGTTAGAGTTCTGAATTTGTTTATAGCCTTTCTAACTCCTATATCAAGTCTTGTTTCTTAGATTAGTATTATATATATCTTTTCCGTTATTGTTTATAGAGTAGAGTAGTATAGATTAATACTGCTCTGATCTATTGAAAATCTAATTAACTTAGTAGTTGGATTTCTGAATTTTGACTCGGTTTTTCATTTTGAAATATCTTTCGATCTTTTCTTTATTAAAATATTTCTACGACACCCTAGGTATCCTTCTACCTTAGCATATATTTTTTGTCAACTCAAAGTTTACAAACCCCGGTCAATAATTCAATATTTGGTGATTCATTAAGACAATATAGCACCCAACAGTCCGAAACACAGCCAAGTCTTGGCAATGGTGGGAATAATGTCCATACAATCCGCGAAGTGCGCATGGATGGTTTTTCCTCAAAGCCTTGTTTTTTACTGTTGGCCCACTCGGGAGAACAACCACTAGAATTTTCTTTGTTGTATCCATGGAATATAAGTGTGTGCGGATGATGGGAATATCAGGACAATTTTGGGTTGCGTGACCATGTACATCGCACACGGCGCATGGTGGAGTCGACTGAGGTTTGGTTGTCATTTTAGCATTTTTGCTCCTAGCCCTCTTTGAGTGAGGTGGGGCTGGTGTAGGTGCAGAAGGTGGTTTCTAAGGTCCAGGAGGGGGCATGTCTCGACCGCAATGGGTTGAACAAGATTCAACATGACTTGGGGCATTGGAGGTTGAGCAGGTGGTTCGAGGTACCACACGGGAATCCCCAACATAAAATTGGGTAAGTTTAATGTGTCCATCATTGGCTTACTTAAGATATCGGATGGGGGAAAAAGGAAGGGAATTGTATGGACTGGGAGAGAGCCCCAAGAATTTCTTGGTGACTGCATTTGAGGCTACGGCTGCGTATGGGTTTGTGGCTGCAGATGGGGTTGCGGCTGCAGATGGTATTGCGACTGTGGATGGAGCTACAGTTGCGGTTGGGGTTTGGGTGCAACGATGCTCGATGAGAGCATGCAAAAATCCGCAGTATCGCTTGGTTCTGGTGGAGGTGGTACCAATGGGAAACAAGTCGTCATGGAAGTGTCAGCGAATAACCCGGTGCCTATAGCCAACAATGAGGGGGTGGTTGTGCTGTCAAATGCAGTATCAACAGTAGGGATAACGTTTGCTGGTGCAGTCGGCCCCTGTGAATCGTGGTAAGTTAGTTGGTCTACCGTCACAATATTCCCGTCATGAGGGAACATCATAAGGCGGAAAATAGTAGATGCCACGGCTCTCATGGTGTACATGTAACTCCGTCCAAGGAGAAGGTTATAATCCAACTATACATTGACAACTTCTATGTCGATCAACACCATTTATCTGACTAATGATATGGGGACGTGTGGACGGATGCCCTAAGATTTTGTGGGGTGGCCATCATAGGCATGCAGTGTAGTGGTGGATGATTGGAGGAGGGGGGATCTGAGTTTCTACCAGAACAATGTCGACATGACACAAGTGGATGCCCCTTCGTCGATAATACATCTATGCATGACCAAATTCTGAATGGATATCGGAATCTGGAAGTCAATGGTTGATGGAATTTTGGGCTCTCTGTTTTCTAAATCAAATGTAATCAGTTTGGAGTCAGAGGGATTTATGGCACCAAGTGCATCCAACAATGCTTTTCACTGTGGCGGACATGTTTTCAGCACTTCTAGAGTAGACATGGCCATAGGTGACTGGGCCAGGTCATCAACATTGCTATAGTTTATAGAAACTCTAGCCGTGGCATTGTTGGTGATTCTCCGCATGGGGAATCGTGGTCCCCGGGTTGCCCCGTTAGGGGGGAGTGGGGGTAAGTGGAGAGGTATGTTGGTTTTGTTGGAAATGGATTCCCCTGATGGGTCACCGGTTTCAGAGGTGGATCCATACTAATTTCTCCTAGTTTGCAAGTTGACCTCTTCAAGTGTCATGGCCAGCAGGTGGTGAACACCTGTCTCTGTAGGTGGGGTGCGGTGGGAGCTGTGGGAGCAGGTGGGGGAATAGGTGCAGTTGCTACTAGTCCTTGGAGTGATAATGGGTTCTGGAGCACCATGGGTGGAGGACTTGGTGGTGCTAGATTGGGTTGATCTTGAACTGGCGCATTGGTATTGTGTTGAGATTCATTTTGAAGAAAATTCTTAGCATGACCCATGAGGGGGAATTCATTTGTATAATGACCATAGACGTCACATAGTTTGCATGGCTGGTTGGTCCATAATGGATTGTTTCGTCTAGGTGGGTTATGTTGTTGGGGGTTTTGAGCTAGCTGGTTCACTCCGTTATTGTTGGGAGGATTTGGATGTTGGTCACCTCCTTGTGGTTGGTTATTACCCAGATTCCTAGCTCGGTTTTTTCTCCCTTTCCCTTGTTGGTTATTGGGGGTGGGTTGTTTGGGACGATTATGCTAAGAAAAACCTTGTCCCATGGGTGTTGGCGGAGCTGGGGCGAGGGTCAGAGTGGTTTGCATAGTTGGTGCATAGTAGATCGGAGGAGATGGAGGGGCTATGAATCCAATCGTTGGTCTCAAATATGGTTTTTCCATCCAAGTTGGTTCATGGGCGTGTTGTGGTGGAGCAAGTTGTGCGTAGGAGGTTGTGGCTCTGGACTGAGCCATCATCCTTGAGTAGTAAGGAAGTTTGTTTTGTTGCGTAATGCTTAGGGCATTTCTTGGGTGTGGTGGCATTATAGGAGGTGTTTCAAAACACTGCAGATGTTGAGAGACATAACCTATGATGCCATTTGCAGCATGGCATGCCCTCGGAGCGTCGTGGTGAGAGGTACCGGCACGAGGAGCATCAGGAAGGATGGTGTATAGGTATCTGAACTAAGCATAGATCAAGTCAAATTATTGGGCCTTCAAGATGGCCTATTCCTCGGATTGGGGGTGTTCAGAGGCGACGTCCTTAGCTATGGGTGGTAGAAAGGTCTTTAAAAACCAATCAAGGAATATTCTGTCTTCTAGCTAAATCTTTCACAAGCTCTGGTGTCGTCGCCACTTGTGGATGTGGTCGGTTATATGAGTTGTTGTGTTTTGGAAAAATGATAGGAGTATCTCCATGCCCTCGTCATAGAAAACAGGGAGTTGGATATATTGCAGGAACATGAAGGCTAAATAATTGAAGCCCAGGTAGGTGTCTTGAGGAAGCTCAATGTACCATTTGGCTACAGCGCCTGTGAGGGTGCACTGGAACAACCCAAGTATAATCGAATCATCCATAATGTTGTTTAATGAGCACCATAGATGAAATTTCATGATGTGGTTTGGGGGGAACTCCCCTGCCTTCCCTTCAAACTTTGGAATGTCTGAGGGGAGTTTGGTTGGCATAGGAGGCCAGTGGGGTTGGTGGCAGATTGGGTCATTGGTTAATCTAACCAAATCAGGAAACTTGAGGCATGCCATGAATGGGATATTAGACCCAAGGCTGGTGTGGGAGGGGCCGACAATGGCATTGGATTTTGCAGGAGCATGATGTCCTTACGTAACTAGGGGAACCTAAAATTGACTTCCCATGATGGGGATAGTCAGGATGGTGGTGGAAGGGCCATTGACCTCAAGTATGAGGAGTGCTACTATGGTAATAACAGGGCCACTGCCCCCAGGTATGAAAGGTGGTACTGTGGTAAGGATGAAGGTTGGTGTGGGCCCGCCACTAATGGGTTGCGGACTCACTACGTTGTTTATAGATATGGTGGGTCCACTAGACATGATTGTGGTGGTAATGTGAGGCATGGCCGTAAGTCCCCTGCCAAATACCCCTCTGAAGAAGGCATCAGGATTCACACCAGCCATGGGGATAGATGGTGCAGTGTGTAGGTTTGGCTCGGATTGGTAAGAATCCGAGTCGGAATCTGAGGATGTATGTCCTTCTGATGATGAGGAGGGATGTCGAGGGTGGCCTCGACGGTGACGGTCTAAAGACCCAAACTAAGGTGGATCACCTCTTAGGAGTGAAGAAGAGCGTGGTGGATCAATGGCGTCTGTTTGATTGTAAGTGGTAATGAAAATTGGACCCCAATTTAATGGCTTCCTATGGGATAACAGGTGGTCACTTGGCCACCAAGACTGCCAGAAGACAGCACTTGGCTTTTTCCTCTCACATGCATTCTAGTTAATCGGTAGGGGTCATTGCCCATTTCTCTTGGTAATTCATCTTGTTGGCCAACTACTTTGGGGTTCCTGTAGTACTCCTCACATTGAGCTTTAGGGAAAATCCAAAGTACTTGCAGCAGTTATGGAAATTAGGGACTAATGTCCTCAAACAACAAAATTTGATTTAAAGTAAATTGGTTACTTTTAAAGGTCCGCTCGGGGTCATGAATTGAGTTTGGTTGAATTATATGGTGTGGTTTTGTGTGTACTTTGTATATGAGTTTTGTTTATTTTTATTATTTGTTAATCGTGTGATAAGTAAATAGTACTGGAATTTCTACACAGTTTAGGCAATGGGAAACTCAACCTGTAACATATGAACTAGTAAAAAGAACATAACCAAAGTGCACTTCAAAAATGTAAAATGTTAATCTACAGTGTCACTGCCCTATTTTTGTATCCCTCTTAGACCAAGAAGGAGTGTTGGGCTCTCATCAAAGTGGGAACAAGGCCACTCGTAGATCCATAGGTCACTCCTCAAATGCAAGGTTGCTCAACATGGAGGACGTGAACGCCATGAAACCCCTAATACTTTCCACCCCCTCTAGCTTCCAAGACACTTGCTTTTAGTGAATTAGAGAAATCAATGACAGGTTCCTATCACTATGCTTGCTCAACCCTATGTCTTATCTCAAAATACCCCGGAGGGTGATGACTGAGTAGAAGAAGGGTTGGGCAAGATGGTTAATTTCCAACTGAGCTTTAAGATTGAAATAATGACATAAACTTGTAGAAACGTAATTGAATAATAATAATAAAAAATTTCATTTGTAAACAGTTTAACAATACAAGCAACCGAATGTAAAACTACTTGCAGAAAACACAGGTCGCTTTTGGCTGCTGGACAGTGGCGACTGAGCCGCACAGACAATCCAAACAGAAACAACAGGAAACTCGAGAGGCAAGTCACTCATTTTGGGGTCGAATAGGCAACTAGGTCGCTCCTTTTGGGCCTGAATGGGTGATTGGGTCACTCTTGGGCTGAACCAAGCAACAACGAATCCTAGAGAGGCAGGTCACTCCTGTAGGGGCCGAACAGGAGACTGGGTCGCTCTATTCTAGAATGAATAGGTGACTAGGTCACTCCTTTCAGCTTGAAATAAGAGAATGTGCCCGTAAACTAAAAAAAATAAAAAACAGAACCGAGAATGACCAACAGTAACTGGTATTGTGGTCGAACAGGCTCGGGTCGGCCTCGTGAGGGCTCAACCAAGAACAGAAATGAAAGAAAACTTGAAATAAAATACTAATCAACTATTCAAAAACCTACAAAAATATATTAAACCCCAGGGATCCTGAGGGATCGACCTGGTGGAGTCGCCAAACTACAGCTGGACAAAATCCCTAGCCACGTGCAGATGCACCTCCCTTCCGTCTATAGGACAAAAGGGTAGAGTCTGTGGATAAAAAAGAGCTGTAACAAACTATTAGAAGAAACAATAAGTAAACATCTACAAACTATGAACTGAAAAAATAAGAATGGGACAATCTACCTTCCAATCTAGTTTAAAAGGGGGCAACCATGCCCAAACTCAGATCAATTCCTCTCCACAAGTTGGGATAGTGTGGAGGTTGCCTCAACACATAAGGAAATGAGTAAATGGAGGAAATGGAGTTGTGGGGATGAATAGCTTGAGAGTGAAGGTCTCTCAAGGTACTCATTTAGACATAATAATGACATGAAGGAAGAGTCATGTCTGTGATGGGGACCCCCACCCCTCTATTTATACTTTTTCTCAATTTTTAGGGTTTTAAGCCCCTGGTTAGGGTTTTGGGCCCTACCTAGGGTTTTAAGCCCCTTTCACTTGCTTCTTAGTTCCTTTTGAGGTATTTAAGCCCTTTGAGGGTATTTAAGCCTCTTTTGGGGCTTTAGCCCCTTTTTTGAGCTTTTTAGCTCCTTTTTGAGCTTTTTAAGCTCTTTTGTAGGTTTTTTAAGCCCTTTGAGGGTATTTTTTGGAGCTTTTGAGAGAAAAAACATAGGTTTAATGGGTGTGGAGGTAGAATGAGTTAGGAAATGAATGTCTTTGTGTGGTGTAGGATATATGAGCATTTTTTTGCATTAACACATACTATATGTTAATTTGATTTCATAAATACAACAACAAATTCAAAAAATTGATGCCATCAACAAATTCATTATTTACAACATGGAGGCAACAACCATGGATCGCATTATATGAAGAGAAGAGGAGGAAGTGGGATATTGAAAGGAAATAATGTAGATGGTTGAACAGTAGAAGAATTCATTATTCTAATCATTTAAAAGAAAATATGCCAATGATCTATCCCAACATTTGGGTTTCTAACCAAGTTAAAGTGAAATATGATGCATCTGGTCATTACCCTCATGTTGAAGAGGATGGATTAAACATAGGGATCAAGTGCAACAATTTGGAAATAATCACTTCGTGTAAATTTTTGAATTTTTTATGCACCTTTGAATTATAACATTTATATTTTATATATTAATGGCTGACTTATTATACATATAAAATTGTCATTTGTTTATTTTTTACAGGTGAATTTATTCCCATCTATGCGGGCATATGGGCATCATTTTTGCACCTAGTATTTCAATGATCGACATGCCACACAAGACTGTGGAATGGAAGTCAAGTTTGACCAATTTATTCATGTTAGATGCTGCAATCAAATCCTAATAGAGAGGAGTTGGGTTACATCATTAAAGTGTACTTCTCGTATTTCCAATGTGTTACTTTTAGGTGCAAGTGGATGGACACCTTCAACCAGAATAATGTAAAGGAATATCATGATAGTGGGATGATATGTATCAACTTTAGAAATGTGGGATGAAACTAAGGAGCCTTATAGTTTTCCAAAAGACTGCAACCAATTTTTTTTAGCTAGATGTGTTGGATAAGGAATGGTGGTTCGTATTAAGACACATCCCTAGACCAAAACATATTTTTGAGAACAACAGTGCTATCATGCCAAGTGAGGAATATAATCAAGGTGATGGCAACTGAGAGTGGTATGTACATCATTTATTTCATCATTTTACTATTTTTTTCTTTAATCCTCTAATTTATATATTTATTTTTTCATCCTATTATGGTGGAAATGGAAAGTTAATTACGAGATGTGTTTAAACAATTTTAGTTAGTTAACAATCAATCTGATGTGAAATGTGTTTGTATATCAAGTAATTTGTGAATGTATGGAATGATTGTTTGAAAAATATTTTTATTTTACTTGAAGGTATTAATATCTCATTGCATACTTAGTGTTGGTTTATCTAGCAATACTAAGACGGGGGAGGGGGGCTGAATCAGTATTGCCTTCTATGAATCAAACAAGTTAGGAAACAAAATTTTATCATGGAAACCTCAAAGAGAAAACCACAAAATCAAACTCATTAATAAGATGATTTTTACAAAAAAAAATCCGCTACTACAGAAAGGATGCACCAACACCTTATTTTCTTCTTTCTCCAACATAAAAGGATGCACAAACACCTTGTATTTTTCTACCTGCACCAACAGATAAGGATGCTACAACACCCCTATACTCCAACCACTATTGGAAGGAAGCTAAAACCTCTCTGCGGGTTTGTAGTATTCCCTAGCACCACCCTACCTCCCTAATTTGATCATTTTCTTCATTTTTGTTACTGATTATTATTCACTTCATTGGTCTTTGTATTCTCTTGTTGTTACATTGATCTGGTTGGATTGTTCAGACATCTTTCTTCCACTTCAAACTTTTGTTTAAATAAATACTTCTTTCATCAGGTATTTGAACCATTGTGTATTTTCATCATCGTGTCCCTTCATTAAAACCTTTTCACTAATTCATCTCTTCATTATGGAAACATGTATTTTCATGAACTAGTACAAAACAACTTGAAACCTTGTTTTGGCAGACCTATATGTTGACGCAAAAAATTGCTCACCTAGATCTACATGATCTAAAACACATAAATACATCATTTCCCTATCATATTTCCCTTATTTTGACCTCCACAACTATGGTTTACCCTTATTCTCTCTCAAAAAGGGACTAAAAACCCACAAAATGGCCTAAAAACCCATAAAAGGGCTTAAAAACCCAAAAAGGGGCTAAAAACCCAAAAAGGGGCTAAAAACCCAAAAAGGGGCTAAAAACCCTAAATAGGGATTAAAACCCCAAATAGGGTTCCAAAACCCTAAAAGAGAGAAAAGGAAAAAAAAACATTATAAAAATACGGTGGAGGTCTCCATCAACAAGATTCTTATTCCTCTCCCATTATTCTATTTCTGTGAGGACGTTGAGGAACCATCCTTCTCAAAATACTCACACCATTTTGTCAATCATTTGATATCCCCGTCATCTCCCATCCTGTACATTGAGGCATCCTCCATACTAACCATCCTATGGAGAGGCACCCCATTTCCAAGCTTGGGAACGGTGGCCCATTTTCAGAAAAGAGGGTATAATTTTCATGCCTTTCATTTTTTATTTAGTTTAGTGGTATTTTCTTATTGTTTTTGTTTACTAATATTCTTGTTTTTTGTAGCATTCTTCATACGAACTCTATCCTTCTGTTCCATTCACAGAAGGGAGGTGTTTTTGCACGTAGTAGGGGTGGAAACCCTGCTACACTATAACATTTTCTTCAAGCACTTTTTAGGAGAAATAAGACCATGGCTAGATGCACACATCAACAAGACACATCCTTTTACAAGAATGGTGTCAAATTGTAAAAATGAATTCATAGGAGCACTAGAGAATCATCATATAAATTTTCAACCTCATCACACATGTCATGTCATTTCCTTCGTCATTGATGAAATCCTTTGACATCAATGGCAACCATACTGAACATTCTCCCCCTTTGGTATTGATGGCAACAACTCTTCAATTTTCTCCCCCTTTGACATTAATGACAAAGGTATCATTTTGACATCTCCCCTTGTCAACATGTCTCCCCCTGACATAATGCCTTTTTTTATATATCTATTGTATGGAGATTACTCCCAACTTTTGTTTAAGATGCTCAAATTCTTCTTTGGGTAGTGGCTTAGTGAATATATCATCTATTTCTTCCCTTGTATCAACATATTCCAGTTTCACCACCTTCTATGATACTTGATCCCTAAAAACGTGATATTTTACAGGGATGTGCTTTGTCTTGGAGTGCATAACAGGGTTTTAGGATATGTTTCTAGCACTATTATTGTCATAATTTATCATTATTCAATGCTCATACTTTCAAGTAAGTATTCCAATGTATGTTTCATCAAAATGACTTGAGTGCAACATGATGCAGCAGCAATGTATTCAACTTATGTTTTCGATAGTGCAATGGATGATTGTTTCTTTCTTAGCCATGATACCAAATAGTCTTCCAAGTATAATGCTACTCCACTGGTACTTTTTCAGTCATCAACACTTCCTTCCTAATCTACATCAATGAATTCTTTTAAAGTGAAGTCTTGACCTCCTAGGCACCATAAACCATACTCTATAGTACCTTTCAAATATCTGAGAATTATTTTCACTGCTATCGCATGTGTTTCTTTAGGAGCTAATTGGAATCTGGCAACCAATCCTACAACTTGTATCACATCCTGTCTTGTAGTTGTCACATATAGTAGGCTTCCTATCATAGATCTATACATAGTATGATCTACTTCCAAAGACTCATCATCCTTTCTTAATTTACAACTAGTGACCATATGAGTACTAACAAGATTGGAGTCTTCCATATTAAAATTATTAAGCATGTATTTAATGTACTTGGTTTGAGAAATGAAGATCCCTTTGTCTGATTGAGAAACGTGTAATCCCAACAATAAAGTTAATTCACCCAACAAAGACATTTAAAACTCTTTCTTAATATTTGAGGAAAAATTTAAACTCATGATTTGTAGATCACTTCCAAATATCATATCATCTGCATAGACAACAACAATGATCATATTCTTATTTTCAAACTTTATGTACAGATTGTTGTCAATGGCCACTCTTCTATATCCTTTCTGCTTCAAGTAGTTGTCAAGTCTTCAGAACCTTGCCCTTGGAGCTTGTTTGAGGCCATATAAGAGTTCCTTTTTCAGTTTGCAAACATAATCTTTGTTTTTTTCTAAGAGAAAGCCTTCAGGTTGTTCAACATAGACTTCTTCTTCAAGATTTGCATTTAGAAATGTATATTTAACATCCATTTGATATAATTTGAATTTTTTGTAGCATGCAAAAGCCAATAACATCCTGATTGCTTCAAGTCTTTCTATAGGGGAAAATGTTTCTTCAAAGTCAATACCTTCCACTTGAGTATATCCCTTGCATACCCATTTGGCCTTGTTTCTTATTACTTCAACATATTCATTTAACTCATTCTTGAAGATCCATTTGGTCCCAAAAACATTCTTTCCTTTAGGTATTGGGACAAGTTCCCAAATATAATTTTGGTTTCCTCATCTTCACTTGATTCTTCATCTTCACTAAATTCCATGGTGTAAAGGATCTTTTTCTTTTCATTAACCTTCTTCTTGTTTGTTGTTTTTCTCTTCTTGAACTTCTTATATGTTTCTCTATAATAACTATCATCCATTTTAGGATAGGGACATTTTGAGGCAAAATTTCCAATTCTTCCACAGTTAAAGCACTTCAGGGGTAGCTTTCCTTTGTACTTTCTAGTACCTCTTTCAAGTTTCTTGATGAAAAGATCTTCATCATCTAAGTGGTTCTTGGGTAAGACTTCGGATTTCTTTGATTCTTTTGTGCCTTTAAATGATGCCTCTTTTCTTGTTGGTTCATTTTGAGATGTTCTCATCTCATAGGAAGTGAATATCCCATGTACCTCATCCACTATCAGAATTTCAAGATCATCTCGATCTTCTACAATAGACACTTTGGGGTTATATCTTGTTGGTAAGGTTGTTAGTAATTTTTCAACTACTTCTTTCTCCTTTATTTCTACTCCAAGACCTTTAATAGAATTGACAATTCTATATACTCTTAGAATATTTTCTGCAATATTTTCTTCTTATTTCATTTTTAGAATTTTGACCTACCCTTTGTATGTTTGCAGTTTGGGTTTTTTTACTTTGGAAGCCCCTTCAAAAGATTTTTTTTTAATTTTTCCCAAGCATCTTTGGCTGTCTTAAATTGCATATATTTAACAAACACTAAATATGCTAATCCTTTGAAAATTTCATTCAAATATTTTGCATTGGATTCATATTCGTCTAGTTCATCTCTATCTATAGGTAGGTTTTCTGGTATTTTATACCTTTTTTAACATAACTCCAAATTTTGCATCCAAGAGACATTAGAGGGCATCTCATTCTTACACTCCAAAATGCATAATTATGGGTAAGTTTTGATTTCATGTTCCACAATTGATGGATCGATGCCTGGCATCTCCTCGTAAGACTAGGAAAAAACGTCGTGAAATCCCTTAAATAAGGCAGTGTAAGTGATAATCTCTTCTGGAGAAGAGTTTTCTCTGATATGCGCATTTTTCACAACATCCAATTTTATAGATATATTGATCGGTATGGTGGAAAATTGTTTTGTCATATCCCCCTCATAAAACACTCCCTCCTTCATCAAAGGATTCACAGTTTGATCAATACCTTCATCTAGTCTCACATGGAACTCATAATTTTCTATCTTGCTCAAATAGGGAAGGAAATAGGACTTGTGATGTAAGTCTTCACAAATATTCTTGAGTCCTATCATGGATTCCAGAATGGGTTCGTCAAAATCCAAAACCATATCCAAGCAGTCATAAGAATATGTAGATTTCTCTGCCCATGCGGGCAAGTAAGTTTCATCTGACTCCTCTGAGATGGAAGGATTTACAATGGAATAAGCAGTACCATTAAAAACAGTTTGGTATGGTACTTCTACTATTGACAAGGGCACCCGAGGCTCCTTTTGTGAAGGGAGAACCCATGGATCCGTTCTATCTACAACTGTGCAGACGTTCTTCCCTACACTCGTCGAACCTAAGTAGTTTATAGGAGTGGGAATATAGAAATTTCCCATCAATGATGTATACATCCTGACTCCCAAACTTTCGTTCGATGGGCGCGGCTTGTCAATGAATGGTACACTAAATTCTGAAGTCTCCATATGACCTTTTTGAGTATATGTCAGTTGGTCAACATTTACCAAATTTGCTTCCTGTGGAAACATAAGGACTTGAAAAATGGGCGATAGAATAACGCACATCGTGTAGGTCCAACTTCTCCCCAAAAATAAATTATAGTCCAACAGAGCATATACAACTTCGATTTCTACAGAGGCTGCTTTCCCTGCCAGTTTTATTTAAAAATATGGTAGGATACCATGTGGACGGAAATATATTCTGTCGAAAGAAGTCAACAAAGTATTAGATGGGACCAACTCAGGGGATCCCAAAGCCTTCCAACATGAAATGGACATCACACATGTGGACGCACCTTCATATATTACTGTTCGTCCGATGGTTTTGTTGCCATGGACTACATCAATCGAAAGGGTCACATGGTAAGGTAGGCATGGTTTTACATCATAAATATTAAACTTAGCTAGTAGACTCACAGATTCCATACTGCCTATGGATGCCAAAAGTGCATCTTGTTGTAAGGACAACTTTGGAGAACTTCTAAGGTAGACATTCCACATGGTTTTTGGGATAATTATTCCACTACCAAGTAGTTAGAAGCATCCCTCACATTAGGGTTGTGAAACGTATTTTTGAAAACACCTTTTAGTATTTTCGGCATAGGATCACCCGATTTTTCAATTGAAAGTGGGGCTGAAGATTCAGCAGTTTGCTTATCCTTCTGCGTAGCCTCTGTTTCATAATTCTTGGATCTGGTTTGTAATAAAGTATTGGATCAAACCATATTGATATATGATTGATCAGTTCCAGGATAATTTTGTGTGCCCCCTATTTTCTTTGGATCACTAGAAGTTGCATTCTGTCTTTGTGTGAACAGATCCATCAGGATTACAGGTTGTTGTTGTTTCAAAAACTTCTATTCTTGATCCATCAAGGGGAATTTATAGGTTATGTGATATTCCTGGCACAACTTACAAGGGAAATTTGCCTTATTTTTATCTTTTTGACTCCCCTCAGCATTATTGGCAGGTTTCTTCTTATTTTTATTCCCCTCACCCTTCTTACCCTTGTTCTTTTTACCATCAGGATGTTGAGTTCCCTTTTGGGTATATTGTGCAAAAAAATTTGCATTCTTGAGTGAGGTATCGACACCCTTAGATGCCTCTTCTACAGATTGCTTCACTGGCAATTCATGTATATGTTAAGCCAATGACTCTACAGTTAGTGTCTCCACTAAACCAACCACTCCATCGGCATGTGGTCCAGGATTCTATTTAGAAAAGTATATGTTGGACCTTGGCACCTCAGGAATTATTTCATAAATAATCCCAGATTGAGCATAGATCAAATCTAGTTGTTGGGCCCTGAGTATGGAATCCTCCTCTAAGGTCACTCACAATGTCAAAACATCCTTCGAAATGTAAGGCAATAAATACTTTAAAAACCACTCCGAAAGGAATTCAGGAGAAACATTTTCCTTGATGGGCCTCTTCCTTCTTCGCCATTCTTGAATATGATCATATATGTGAGTGGCTTTATTTTTCTTAACGGTTGACAGAATTTCCATACCGAAATCATACTAGACAAAAAGTTGGATGTGGTTCAAGAAAATGGTTGCTAAGTAAAAAAAACTATCATAGTAAAAAGACAGAAGCTCTATGTACCTCTTAGTTGCTACACTGGTTAGAGTTCATTGAAATAGCCTCATCCGAATCGAATCATCATTCAACAATTTTGAGGAGCACCACAAATGGAACGTCATGACATGGTCATCAAGGTCCTCTCCAATTTTCCCTTCAAACTTAGGGATGTCAGAAGGTAATTTAATTGGGACCGGTGGCTAGGTTGGATTGTGGCACACAAGGTCATTCATGAGTTTTGATAATTATGGCAAGTTTAAATTTTCCAGAAAGGGAAGTCGTGGCCTAGACTGAGTTTTATAGTGAGGAGTTTGGGGTGAGGAAGTCCCACGCTAGGGTTCCCAAAAGAGAGGTTGGGGTTTCCCTCAGCCACCGACTGTGATTAAGTAACAAATTTTTGAGATGGATTCCATCCAAAATCAAGAGGATTTTTAACTTGTGGTGTGTCATATTTTGTTTGACCAGTTCCAGCCGAAACTGTAGTTGCAGACACATGAGCTAAGATTCCCCCACTAAAACGTGAGAAAGAAGAGCTTCCAAATAGAGCATCTAACACTTGACTAGAAGTCTGAAAACTTAACCCTGAAACAGGATTCTGGTTCCCAGATGACACACCAACATAAGTAGGTGAAGGGCCTACATAAGGTGCAGATGGAGAATTGTGTCCTCCATACCATGGAAATCCTTGAACAAATGAAGTGGAACCACTAGGACCACTTTGAGTGTTTTGAAAAAAGGGAGAAGAGGTAAAAGGTGCACTAGTTATCCTAGTAACAACCTCACTAGACAGACCAGCAGTGTTTAAAGGTTTCAAGGGACTAGCTACTCGAGCACTTGGAGAAACTGGAGTTGAAAAATTCAATGACACTATAGGTGTAGTGGGTGCATTCAACAGTGGAGCATTCACCTGCGAGGGAGAGACTCCACTATCCATCATAGATGAGGTGGGGGTAGACATGCCCCCTAAACCTTCTCCTAAACTAGACGTAATGGAAATCAAAGGGACAACAACCTCAGGTAAACCAAAAGGATGAACTTGAACCAACACAGGGTCTCTTAGGTCAGCAAGAGGTATGATTGTAATTTCTTGCAAACTCGCCATCTTGCAAGTATTCAATCTCTATTGATGGAATATCAGTATGATTATCTAAGTTCCATCTCACCTAGAACTTCACTAACACCAGAAGATTCAAAAGAACCATTTGTGTCCATTCTCTGCCTTTGAGGTGGCAGTGGAGTCTCCACTACTGAAAGTGGAGGAAGGTTTTGCAACCTTTTATACCTAAGGGGAGGTTGATCCTCCATAGCTAAAAATTTAAATCACACACCTAAAGGTCATACTAGATCACAAGCAGACCACAGAGCACACTAATAAAAAATCCTAAGTATCATAAATACAGGCAAGTAAAAGATACACCTTCCAATGGATCTTCTGGGATGATTAGGCCCCAGAAAAAACCAATGAATATTGGAGAGAAATTACCCAGGGTCCTGTGATAATTTTTCTAGGTGAAAACATTTGAATCACCAAATCGACCTCCCAAACTGTTATCTGGGGTTTCCTCCCACCTATTCCCTAGGTACAGTGGAAATAACCTTCCACCATCACTTACGAAAGTACCCTAAAGTCTGGATACTAAGGCTACCAATATTACAACAATATTCCGGTGGAACAGTCACATGTCTGACTGGTGTGAATAGGTAGGGTAGCTAAGCCCAAAATTCAAGTAGCACTGACACCTCACGGGGTCCAAGGTGGTACTGAATGAACCCCCGTATGCACAACAATCATGGCATTTGCTCGAATGAATTATTGGAGGGGTATCTCTGCAACTAAGTCCTTGCATGACCTCGTGCTTAACTCCTGTGTTAGAGGAGCTTTCTGGTTAATCTCTTGCAAAATTGGATTTAACTAACTATAAGCCACTAAGTCTGAGTTCAAAATGATCTTAGATAGTTAAAAGATCTCCTAGTCCAAGATCCTAGCCTAATCTAGTTGATGTAGACCCTAGAAAGAAAAATGTTGCTAATAGATTTTAGTTTATAACATTCTTTTAAAGGTTAATATTACTCAAGGTGGAAAAATTCCGACTCATGGTGTTTTGACTAAACTGAAAGAAAAGACGATGTAAAAATAAATAAAAAGAAAATGTTATTCAAAAATTTTTTTCACTTTGTTTTGAAACAAATGAAATTTTCTTAAGAACTTTAAAAACAAAAGACTTCTTTTAACTTTTTCTTTTTGAAAATAATGGAAAAAAACAAGTGTACAATGAGCCTAAGCTAGGGATAACAATGCAACTACAAGTGCTTTGTTTTATTTTATTTTCAAAAATCAAAATCTAATGCAAACTAATATAGCTAATCAGATTAATAAAATTAAACATGTATAAATTCCATAAAAGTAATCATATCTATAATTATCAGCTTGAAAGACTCAACAAGACTGGACCCAAAACGTTATTTGGGCTGAACTACTGAATTTGGAAATCAATGTATATCAAAACAATTGACAAAGGAGAAAAGTTCATATCACTACTACAACAAATACTCAAAGAAAATTGGATCAGAGAACTGACAGAGATCACAAACTCACAGAACCACTTACACTCGAGCCAACAAAGGTAAGAGGAAAGACCCAAATAAAAATATTGCACACGTAACCAATATAACCTACTCAACAAAAACCTTGTAAAGACAATATATAATGAAATGTGTCTATAAACAGATCAATCCATACCAAGGAAACAACCTTAAAAAATCATATAAATACCAAAAATGCTTGAAAAGGGACAAACCCTAGAGCTTGGACATGAGCCTACAGAAAATTGTGATTGTCTATTGAACAACCCATGAATCACTTGTGATTGTCACTAAGGAAACCCATGTTTCCAACCTAAAACTCATGACTGTTACTACAACAACTTGCGAGTGGTTGAAAAAAAATTCAAAAGAAAAAATCTCAAGGCTAGAAATCCTACAGGCCTAGAAGAATTGACTGAAAATTAGATAAGTGCAAATCAAAACAGAAACAAATAGAGCAAAACTGGACCAAAAACAAGGTAGGATAGGCCTCAAAATAAACTAGACTCCCTAGCGAAGTCGCCAGTTCTGTTGTGAGGAATATATACCTTATGAAATGGGGTCCTAGGTTCATCAACATACTAGGGGGTGGTTAGCATACATTAAGGTTTTGGAACATAAACTGATAGAATAAGGGTTATCAAGACAAGTACCTTTTTCAAATGGTTGATCCTAGCTTTCAATCCCTTTTCCAAATACTCCAAATCCCTCTGCACTTCAATAACTGCAACAAAGATAGATGCTTTTCCACATTATTTCTTATTGTTATATAAATGAACATTAATAGACTACAATTGCATTAAATATAAATGGAAACATAGATCGTGATTCATAACAACAAAAGCATGCATAACAACATAATTCGAAGGAAAACTTTCTTTATTACTGAAGGTTCTAAGAACATTAAAACCCTATCTGAGGCAAGCCTTCTTCTACAAACCAGGAACTGAGTCCTCCTTGCTCCTCTCTCCAAGATATTTTCTCTGGGATAACCTTGCTCTCCAAAGTTTATTCCCCTATCTTATACCCCTCCCCTCTATTAATACTTGTTGTCGAGGAGAGGTTATGAGGCCTAGTATGGTTAGGCAAGTTGGGGAAGTTATGATTTCGAACCCAACTACCCCTAGACTGATCATGTTTTATTTTTTAATTTTTTCTTAAGGAACTCATGGGTGCATATAAGGGTAACTCGCAAGTGATTCGCAACTTCTATGAAGGAAACTCACAAGTGCAACATTTTATAGTTGACTCGCGGGTTGTATATGAAAATACCCGCGAGTGACACATGACTTGTCCCACGGGGGGACCCGCGAGTGAAATTCAAATTTATATGAAGGTGGAAAGGCTAGAGAATACAAGTATGTATCGAGGCTTGGATTTATCTATAGTTTTTAGGCTACTTCAATCCACTTTGTCCTTTTGTGTCCTGACACATTTGGTGTTAGTAGTCAAACAGAGAAGTGCCATTTCACTGTATAATAGTTAGTAGCTAACCCTTCTTGATGATCCATTGTATTTTTTATTGGTTTCTTCCTTCCAGTGGTTTAGAATGTAGTGAAGTATCCTACTTTGATACCAATTGTTGGTTTATACAACAATATTAAGAGGGGGGGAGGGTGAATCAATATTTCCTTCTTTTCACTTTATTAAAACAATTAGTATAAGATAAACAATGAATCAAACAAGTTAGGACACATAATTTTATCATGGAAACCTAAAAGAGAAAAACACAAAATAAATTCATTAAAATGATGATTTTTACAAAAATAATTTTTTGCTACTATAGAAAGGATGCCCCAACACCCTATTTTCTTCCTGCTCCAACAGTCAAGGATGCACCAACATCTTGGAGTTTTCTGTGTGCACTAACAGATAAGGATGCTACTACACCCATGTACTCTAGCCACTACTAGAAGGAGGATAAAACATCCCTACAAGCTTGCATCATGCCCTAGCACCACCCTACCTCCCTAATTTGATCTTTTTCTTCAATTATGTTACTGATTATTATTCAATTCATTGGTCTCTATCTTCTCTTATTGTTACATTGATCTGGATTGCTAAGACATCTTTCTTCCACTTAGAACTTTTGTTTAAATACTTATTTCACCATGTATTTGAACCATTGTGTATTTTCATCACTATGTCCCTTCATTAAAACCTTTTCACCAATGCATCTCTTCATTATGGAAATGTGTATTTTCATGAACTTGTGCAAAACAACCTGAAAAACCCTGTTTTGGTAGACCTATAACTTTGTCTCAAAGCACCTTTTAGGAGAAATAAGACCTTGGTCAGATGCACACATAAACAAGATACATCATGATGGTCTTGGATTATTTTTATCAGTTTCCTACAAAATATGGCAGGCCTTTTACTAGGGCAACTTAGACCAATTTTTCAATTTTCAGCAAATTTCCCAAAATAGTTTGAAACCTCATTTTGGTAGACCTGGAATTTTTTCTTCAAGCACGTTTTAGGGGAACTAGGACCATGGTCAGATGCACACATCAACAATATAAAACCCGATGGTCTCATTTAATTTTCATTAGTATCCTACAAAGTATGGAATCCATTTGACTGAGGCCACTTAAGCAGATTTACCAGAACTGAAACAGTGCAAATCATGCTAGAAAGCACTTTTGGCAGACTAATAACTTCATCTTCAGAGACTGTATTGAAAAACCAATCATATGGTTAGATGCACAAGACAACAAAATAGATTATATATCCTTAGAATCATTTACTTCATCAAATACAGAATATGGAATGTATTTTACAGAGGCCCCTTAGGCATATTAAGAAGAATTTATACTTAGTCAAATTTTCCAAGTTTCAGCAAGTTGCCATACTTTTACAAAATGGTGTCAAATTGTAACAATGAATTCATGAGAACACTATAACACCATCATATGAATTTTCAACCTCGTCTCACATGCCACATTCCATGTCATCACTTCCTTTGTTATACCTTTGTCATTAATGAACTCTGATTTTCCTATACTTGTCAATTTTCAGAGTTTCAACAAGAGTTTCAACAAGTTGCCATATTTTTATAGAATGGTGTCAAATTGTAAAAATGACTTCATGGGAGCACTAGAACATCATCATATGACTTTGAAACCCCATCACACATGTCACATCATCATACATGTCATGTAATTTTCTTTGTCATTAATGAACTCCTTTGACATCAATGGCAATTATACTCAATATTCCCCCCCTTTGGAATTGATGGAAACAATTCGTCAATTTTCTCCCCCTTTGACATTAATGACAAAGGTCTCATTTTGACATCTCCTCCTCACATAATGTCTTCTTTATTTTTCTTTTTATATATCTATTGTAGGGAGATTACTCCCAAATTTTGTCTAAGATGCTCAAATTCTTCTTTGGGTAGTGGCTTAATGAAGATATCAACTATTTGTTCCCTTGTATCAACATATTCTAGTTTCACCACCTTCTTTGATACTTGATCCGTCAAAAAGTGATTTTTTATAGGGATGTGCTTTGTCTTGGAGTGCATAACATGGTTTTTGGATATGTTTCTGGCACCAGTATTGTCACAATTTATCACTATTGGATGCTCATACTTTGCAAGTAAGTATTCCAATGTATGTTTCATCCAAGTGACTTGAGTGCAACATGATGCAGCAACAATGTATTGAGATTTTGTTGTAGATAGTGAAATGGAGGATTATTCCTTGCTTAACCATGATACCAAATAGTTTCCCATGTAGAATGTTGCTCCACTACTACTCTTTCGGTCATCAACACTTCCTACCCAATCCGCATCAGTGAATTATTTTAAAATGAAGTACTGACCTCTTGGGTAACATAAACCATGCTCTATAGTACCTTTCAAATATAGGAGAATTATTTTCACTGATGTCACATGTGTTTATTTGGAAGCTCATTGGAATCTGGAAACGTATCCTACAGCTTGCACCACATTCGGTCTTGTAGTTGTCACATATAGCACGATTCCTATCATAGATCTATACACGGTATGATCTACTTCCAAAGACTCATCATCCTTTATTAGCTTACAATTAGCGACCATAGGATTACTAATAGGATTGGAGTCTTCCATATTAAACTTATTAAACATGTATTTAATGTACTTGGTTTGAAAAATGAAGATCCCATTGTCTGATTGAGAAACTTGTAATCCCAAGAAGAATGTTAATTCACCCAACAAAGACATTTCAAATTCTTTCTTAATATATGAGGAAAAGTTTTCACCCATGATTTGTAGATCACTTCCAAATATGATATCATCTACATAGACAACAATAATGATCATATTCTTATTTTCAAAATTAATGTATATATTACTGTCAGTGGCCACTCTTCTATATCCTTTCTTCTTCAAGTAGTTGTCAAGTCTTGAGAACCATGCCCTTGGAGCTAGTTTGAGGCTATAGTGTCTTTTTCAGTTTGCAAATATAATCTCTATTTTCTGCTAAGAGAAAACATTCAGGATGTTCAACATAGACTTCTTCTTTAATATTTCCAATCAGAAATGCAGATTTAACATCCATTTGATGTACTTTGAAGTTTTTGTAGCATGAAAAATCCAAGAACATCCTGATTGCTTTAAGTCTTGCTACAGGTTCAAAAGTGTCTTCGAAGTCAATAACTCCCATTTGATCATAGCCCTTGCTTACCAAATTAGCCTTTTTTCTTATTACTTCACCATTTGATTTAACTTGTTCTTGAAGATCCATTTGGTCCCAATAACATTCTTGCCTTCAGATCTTGGGACAAGTTCCCAAGTTTGGTTCTTCTCAATTTGTTCCAATTCTTCATTCATGGCCTTGATCCAATTATCATTTTTCTTGTATTTTGTGAGGTTCTTAGGTTCCACCACTGATAGTAAGGCTTGATCATTAAACATTAGTTTCCTTCTTGTACTGACTACAACATCTTTGTCACATATTATTTGTGTTCCAGGATGATTCATTTGTATCCTTCTAGATGGAGCTCTTGTATTAGGTCTTGGAGAGTCCTCATATTCACTTTCTTCTCTTTTCTCTTATTCTTATTCTTCTTCTTCATCATGAACATTTTCATTCTTTTGTGAGACTTCATTTTCTTCTTCATCATGTGTTCTATCATCGTCATCTTGGTTGCTTACTCTTCTTGGTTTCATGTCATCTACTCTTACATCTACACTTTCTATGATTTTGTGTATTCTTTGATTGTAACATCTATACACTTTCTTGGTGGATGAATATTCTAAAAATACTCCCTCATCGGTTCTAGAGTCAAACTTACCAAAGACATCCTCATTCCTCTTTATGTAGAATTTGCTGCCAAAAACTATGAAATATTTGACTGAGGCAGACCTTCCATACCATAGTTCATAAGGATTCTTGTCATTTTTTACTCTGATTTGTCCTCTATTAAGTATATAGACAATTGTTTATAGTGCTTCTCTTCAATACCCATTTGACAGTTTTTCCTCATTAAGCATAATTCTGGATGCTTCTTGGACTATTCGATTCTTTCTTTCCACAATGCCATTCTGCTTAGGAGTATTTGGAGCTAAAATTTGTCTTTTAACTCCATTCATCTCACAAAACTCATTGAATTCGTTTGAGGTAAACTCTCCTCCATTATCTAACCTTAGACAACTGATTTTCTGATTTGTCTCATTCTCAACTATTGCTTTGAAAATTTTAAACCTTTTAAAAGATTCTGATTTTTCTTTGAGAAATGTCACCCAAGTCATCCTTGTATAATCATCAATGAGAAACATGAAATAATATTATCCTTAAAAACTTTTAGTTCTTATTGGTCCACAAAGATCTGTGTGAACTATTTCCAATGGCTGAGAGGTTATGTCCCTTGAATTTGAATATGGCTTTAGTCTACTTCCCATGTTGGTAGTGTTTACAAACTAAGTTTAGAGGCTTTACAATCTTTTTCAAGTATCTTACAACTTCCTTCTTACTTACTTTCATAATATTGTCAAAGTTCAAGTACCACGTCCTTCTGTGCCAAAGCCAACTTTCATCAATCATACTCATGTAGCACTGCTCTTCATTTTCTAGGATATATACATTGCTTGAATTCCTTACAACACTCCCAACAAGTTTTCTTTAGTCCTTTTATCTGATTTCATATTTCTCATAATCCAATATGCATATGTTCCCTTGATCATATGTTTGACTCACACTGAGGAGATTAGGCTTTACATTTTCTACTAGCAAGGCATTTTCAGCTTTGATTTTGTTATCTATGATAGCAATTGTACATTTTCCAATTATCTTGGAGGATATATTATCTCCAAAGGTGACTTTCCTTTTTGATATATTCTTAGGCTTATGAACTTGTTTGGGTCTTATGTCATGTGTTTTGAACATCCACTATTAATATGTCATAGATTTTTCTTTTCTGTTGCACATAAAGAGATCATAGATTCAGTCTTCTTCTCCACCGCTTCCTTTTTCTTACAATCCTTTCTTTGTTTCTTGTCTTGAAACTTAGTTATAGTACCTTTCTGTGTAGGATTAATCAATTTACATTTTCTATATACATTTCCATCTTTATTTCATTTGTAACATTCTATGGCATATCATTGTAGAGGTAAATAGGAGTTAAGGTTTCTCTATTTTCTATTGTTACTAGGTGCATTCTTCTTATAGGAAAGAAGATTTCCAGTTGCTTTGTAATTTATGGCTTTATGTCCACAATTATTAAAATATTATAAATGACCAAGAAATGTTTGTTGATACCTACTTTGCATTGGTCTTCTAGGCATCATATTTCTTTTATGTAAAGGAGGAGCAGATTTCTGACTCTCTTTCTTTTTAATTGGACCCATAAGTGCATCAACATAATTATTTATGTCATATCCTAATCCAATTTTGTTACTTTATGGTCTTTGGATTTTTAGGATTTCATCTAGAGTATTTGAGTTGTTCTAAAAATTTGATTTAAGAGGTTCTTCATCAAGCTTCTTTCTAAGTAGAGTTATTTCTACTTCAAGTCTTTCAAAGTCTTGTATTCTCTTATTGCGCTGCAATTCTAGGTCCTCTTCAATCTTCTTGGCCTCTTGAATCTGGATCTTCAAATTAATAATGATTTGGTTTGACTCTTTGTTCATAATTCTTCTCTTTCTCAATTATTCAAGAGCACTTATGAGTTCAGATTTTAGGTCCACAATTGATTCATCATCTTGAGTCTCTATACCCATGAATAGAATTTCATTTTCATCATCTTCAATTGATTCTTCATTTTCACTATCTTCCATGGTGTAAAGGATCTTCTTATTTTCATTAACCTTCTTCTTGTTTCCTGCTTTGATCTTCTTTAACTTCTTAGAGGTTTCTCTATCATCACTATCATCCATTGTAGGATAGGGAAATTTTGAGGCAAAATGTCCAATTCTTCCGCAATTAAAGCACTTCACGAGTAGATTTCCTTTGTACTTGCCAATACATATTTCAAGTTTCTTGGTGAAAAGAGCTTGTTCATCATCTGAGTGGTTCTTGGGTAAGACTTCAAATTTCTTTGATTCTTTTTTTGTTTTAAATGATTCCTCTTTTCTTGCTGGTTCATTTTGTCCTATTATCATCTCATAGGAAGTGAATATCTCGTGTAGCTCATCCACTGTCAAAAGTTCAATATCATCTCGATATTCTACAGTAGGCACTTTGGGGTTATACCTTGTTGGTAGGGTTCTTAGTAATTTTTCAACTACATATTTCTCCTTTATTTCTCCTCCCAGACCTTTAATATCATTGACAATTTCATCTACTCTTAGAAGATATTCTGCAATATTTTCTTCTTCTTTCATTTTTAGAATTTTGAACTTCCCTTTGTATGTTTGAAGTTTGGATTTTTTTACTTTGGGATCCCCTTCATAAGCACGTTACAATTTTTCCCAAGCTTGTTTGGATTTCTTACATTACATGACTTTAAAAAACACTAAATTTGCTAATCCTTTCAAAATTTGCATTCAAATATTTTGCATTGGATTCATATTCATCTAGTTCATCTCTATCTGTAGGTAGGTTGTTTGGTATTTTATACCCTTTTCCAACAGAACTCCAAATTTTGCATCCACGAGACATTAGATGGCATCTCATTCTTACACTCCAAAATACATAATTATTTCATGTAAATAGTGGGGGTCTATTAACAGCTAACCCTTCTTGATTATCCATTGTAGTTTTAATTAGGTTCTTCCTTCCAGTGGTTTAGATTGTAGTAAAGTATCCTGCTCTGATACCAATTATTAGTCTATCCAATAATACTGAGGGGGGGGCGTGAATCAATATTGCCTTCTTTTTACTTTATTCAAACAATTAGTATAAGAAAAACAATGAATCAAACAAGTTAGGACACCAACTTTTATCCTGGAAACCTCAAAGAGAAAACCAAAAAATAAAACTCATTAAGAAGATAATTTTTACAAAATTGTTTTTTCTGCTACTACAGAAACAATGCACCAACACCCTATTTTATACCTTCTCCAACAAACAAGGATGCACCAACACCCTATATTTTTCTGCCTACACCAACAAATAAGGATGCTACAATGCCCCTGTGCTCCAGCCATTGCTGAAAGTAGGATAAAACCTCTATGTATACTTGCAGGCTACCCTAGCACCACCCTACCTCCCTAATTTTATCTTTTTCTTCAATTATGTTACTGATTATTCTTCACTTCATTGGTCTCTTTCTTCTCTTACTGTTACAATGAACTAGATTTCTGAGACATCTTTCTTCCACTTCGAACTTATGTTTAAATACTTATTTCATCATGTCTTTGAAACATTGTGTCTTTTCATCATTATGTCCCTTCATTAAAACATTTTCACCAATGCATCTCTTCATTATAGAAACGTGTATTTTCATTAACTGGTGCAAAACAACCTAAAACTTTGTTTTGGCATACCTATAACTTTGTCTTCAAGCACATTTAAGGAGAAATAAGACCATGGTCAGATGCACACATCATCAAGCTACATCCTGATGGTCTTCGTTTATTTTTATTAGTTTCCTACAAAATATGGAGGCCATTTTACTAGGGAAACATAGATCGATTTTTCATTACTTTGTCAATTTTCAGTAAATTTCCCAAAACAGCCTGAAACCTCATTTTGGAAGACCTATAACTTTTTCTTCAAGCATATTTTAGGGGAACTCGGACCATGGTCAAGTGCACACATCAACAAGCTAAAACCTGAAAATATCATATAATTTTTGTCAATATATTACAAAATATGGTGGGAATTTTACTAAGGCCACTTAAGCATATATACTAGAACTGAAACAGTGAAAATCATACCATAAATCACTTTTGGAAAACTAATAACTTCACCTTTAGAGACTATCTTGACAAACCAATCATATGGTTAGATGCACAAGACAACAATATAGACTTATATATCCTCGAAATCATTTAATTCATCAAATACAGAAGATGGAATGTATTTTACAGAGGCCCCTTAGGCAGATTAAGAAGAATTGATACTTAGTCAAATTTTCAGAGTTTCAACAAGAGTTTCAACAAGTTGCCATACTTTTATAGAATGGTGTCAAATTGTAACAATGAATTCATGAGAGGACTAGAACACCATCATATGAATTTTCAACCTCATCACACATGCCACATGCCATTTCATCACTTCCTTTGTTATTTGTGGAAATTGAACCCAAGTGATAGAACAATTGCACTCACAAAATTGCTAATCAAACATGCAAAATTACAAACAAATTAGACTGAAATTGGAGCATAACACTAATCTGTATTGAATAAATGTACAATAGCCAAACTTGTGAAGTAATATATTACTGCAATATATAACTACATGAGAGATTCGAATTCATAAGGATTCCATTCGAAATAGTAAAAAAGTAGGCTTACTAAATCTAGTCAAATCCCCCATAGGTGCATAAAGTAGTTTCCAAATCCACTTAGAGGCTCACGAATTGGAAAAGTCAAGTAGGCAAGATAATAAGGGATGGAAAGACAACTCATACATGATTTTATTAGGAGAAAAGGATGGAGGATGATGAGGGAGAAAAACAAGTCAACTACACCTAGTCTTACTTTCCCTTTTGCCATAAATCTCAAGAAAGCAGGCAACTTCGCAAAAAAAATAGATATGTGCTAGGGAGGATCTGGAATAAAGTAGACATGCTGAATATGGTTTTCAAGAGGTTTCCCAAGTGCTCCATGACTCAGTTTTATCAAGTTTGACTTCTAGGACATGTGGAAGACAACTTGCATAGAGTGGAATATAGGAAACTAGGGAAATAAGACAAAAATGGATTAATTAATGTCACGGGTAGATAACTATGGGTTGATTATTCTAAAACCCCCCCCCTTAAGCTTGAATTTATGAGTAAATATCAGAAAAATGTAGGGCCTAGCAACAAGGCTTAGTCACCCTTTACATACTGCATGTCCATTTAACCAAGGAAAGAGGAAAAACCCCAATGGGAAAATCCTCCCTTAAACATGGACAGTAAAACAAAATTTAAAAATCTTTTCATCAATCATGATTCATAGCATGATCAGCAATCCCAAATAGTGATTTGAGATTGCTGAATTTCTTCTCACAAAAAACTTTGGTGAAGATGTCTGCTACTTGTTCTGAAGATGCACAGAAGAGTAGGTGAATGGTGCCATCATGCACAAGCTGTCTGATGTAGTGCATATGGATCTCAATGTGTTTGGTTCTCTATCTTTGAACTGGATCATTGTAGATTCAAATGGTGATCTGATTATCACAATAGATAATAGTTGAAAAATTTGATTCAAAGCCACACTCACCAAGTATCCCCTGCAACCATAAACATTGAGTTGTTGCATTTACAACTCCTCTGCACTCTGCTTCTGTAGATGAGAGTGCTATGGCACTCTGTTTCATGCTTGACCAGCTAATTGGTCCTTCAACAAGCATGAACACATATCCTGATGTTGACTTTCGATCTGTGTTGTCACCTGCCCAATCACTGTCAGTAAACCCAATCAAATCAAGATCAAATTTAGCTTTGTAGAAGATCCCATGAGTTCTTGTTCCCTGAACAAAGTTAAGGATCCTTTTGGCTGCTCTCCAATGGATCTCATGAGGCTGATCCATGTATCTTGAGGCCACACTTACTACATAAGAAATATCTGGTCGAGTGTGTGTAAGGTAAATCAAACACCCAATCAACTGCCTATACAGTGTATTATTTACCGTGGGAGAAGAACCTGCTTCTTCAAGCTTAACTCCTGAAAGGAAAGGAGTCTTGCTTGGCTTGTAGTGTTTCATGTTGAACTTGTTCAAAAAATATAAAGCATACTTGGACTGATGTAATTTTATTCCATGTTGGTATTGAGCAATTTTGAGACCCAAGAATTGGCTCAACAACCCCAAATCAGTCATAGAAAATGCATGGTTCATTGCATCCTTCAAGGAGGCAATCTCTTTCTTTGAACTTCCTGTAATCAGAAGGTCATCCATATACAAGAAAATAATCATCAAGGAACCATGAATCAGCTTCAAATAAACATTAGGATCATACTTGCATCTAACAAAACTAAATGACAGCAGAAAGTCATCAATCTTGGCATACCAAGCCCTGGGGGCTTGCTTGAGCCCATACAATGATTTCTTTAACCTGCACACAAAAGATGGATTAGACACAAACTCTTGAGGTTGCTGCATGTAAATAGATTTAGTAAGATCTCCATTTATGAAATCACACTTCACATCCATGTGATGTACCTCCCACTGCTTCGAAGCTGCAATGGCTAAGGCTAGCCTTATGGAGTCCATATTTGCCATTGGTGCAAAGGTCTCATTGTAATAAATACCATGTACCTGTGAGTAGCCCTTGGATACCAATATTTAATTGTATTTCAAAGGTGAACCATCAGAAGAAAACTTAGTTTTGAAAACCCACTTACATTGAACTAGCTTCCTCCCTGGGGGAAGATCAACCAGTTCCCAAGTGTTGTTCTTCTGGAGTGAGCTGAATTCTTCTTTCATGGCTATTTTCCATCTTGGATCATGTGCTGCATATTCATACATTTGTGGGTCTGATTCAACTATCATATAGCACTTCTCTGCAAACAAAGGGTCTTTCATACACAGGCCACTCTCAAACTGAGATCTAGTCCTCCTAGGATCACTAGGATTTTCAGCTAGTTCCCCAGCTGCATGAATGGTCTTTTCTGCCCATTTTGGTCTTGTAGGACTATCAGGATATGCAATTAAATCATCATTATCAGACATATCAGAATCAACAAACTCATTTGTCTCTTCACTTACATTCAATGTGTAACACCCCGGTTTTGACCCCGTTTGCATGATGTATATAATGTAATTAATCGTGGTGAGGAGCCAAGGGCAAAATCCCCACCATCGATTCAGTTGTGTATGTTTTGGAAATAGGGATAGTTGCCGATGGTATATCATGCTATCTGGCACATTATAGTTTGGCATCATGTAAATATGCACATCAAATAAAATAAACCACAACCAGCTATGACGAGGCAACGTTGAATGAAAAGGGCATGATTCCTAAGGTTAGGGGGGGGGGGGTTGTCTAAGCCATGGGAGCTATAGGGAGTTTTCCATGTGTCAACCACCCATTTAAACTTCTGTTGTTTGTTAGTTGGGGGAAGTTATTGCTGAGTAGTGGTGGGTGTGGCAGGACTGTCAGTCCTTGCCCACGTGCCCACTCCACCAGCAGACTCTCCTCTTCACATCGCGTGGGGCAGAAGAAACATTCACTCCACTCTCCCACGATTCCACCCTCTGGAGGATTTGGTCCTGCTCATTCTCACGTAGAGGGATGGTTCAACTTCCTCATGTGCACCATTTGGGGGAATTCTTCATGGACTAATCACAAAGGGTTGTTCTCTCTCCTTCTCTCGCACAGGAATTCTACGTTGGTTTTACTCACGCAGGGAGCAGGAGAATCATGGATATCACTTAGGATTTTCGGGTGTAGGAGCCATTCACGCTCAAGGCTGTGTGTCTGTGGGTTCCATACCGGTTTCGATGGTACGTGTATGTCCCCTTGCCAATTGTGGCCGTGTATGTTGTCTATTGTGGTCTGCGTTTGTGTTTTCCCCTGTCAATGCTAGGAGCTCGTTCTCTCTCCCATTTGTGGACTGTGTAATGCTGCCGTGGTTTCATTGTGCGTTCGGGGCTGTTGTCTTCCCGCTGGGTTTTCTTCCACATTCATCAGTTAAGTTTTGCCCAGTCTATGCTGGGAGTTTGGTTTCTTATCCATTGCAGACTGTGGATTGTTGCCATCATTCATTGTAAGTTTGTGGTTGCTGATGTACCCTGGTTTTGGGTTGCTGTTGAGTTGTTTTGGCCACGCTAGGGCCAAGAACAACTCTAAGTTGTCTTGTGGACTTGAGCTGTGTTTCACTTGTTGGTTGGGATTGTCACCTGGTTGTCTTTGCCTTCTTCACAGAGCTGTGAATGGGTTGTTTTGCTGCAGTATGCAGTGGTTGGTCTTCGGACTGTTGTGAGTGGGATTAGAGGCTGGGTATGCATGAGAAGACTGGTGTTGAGGCCACCAGCTTGGCATTTAGCCTATCCTAGCTCCTTGATGACCTGGTAAAATCCTACTATGTGGGTTTGGCTGATTGGAAAACCTTGGCTATGTGTAAGCCTGCATTGACCCTTAGTCCTTGAGGAATCATGCCCAAATCGGGGGTGGCAGTGTTGCTGAGATATTGATGAGCACACTGGCCTATGGTTGGGTGGAACGTTGCAGCGACGTAGCTGGTTGCGGGGCTAGTTCTTCATCAAAAGATAAGTACTCCTGATTGTTTCATCTCTGCAATTATATCTATTGTTTCATGAGAATGATGAACATGCTAAATGCTGGAATGTATATGTTTTCTTCTGCTGAATGTTGAGTAACCATGTATCCTTGTATGTTTTATGCATCTTAGTATGTATTATGTCAAGTTTTTTAATTTCAGCATTAATCCCTGTTCATGTTCATGGGGCTGTTTGCCCGTTTGTTTGGTGTTAGTAGCGTCCTTTTTCCCAGTCAGAGGGTCAGGGACGTTACAGAGTGGTATCAGAGCTCATGTTGCAGCATGGGCCTGAATAAACCACAAAGATGCAGTGACAGAAGCAAAATTGCTTTCTGCCCAGCAGAGACCAGAATTTTATGACAGAAAACTTCCACAAAAATTTGCCTAAGTGTTTGAACTGTCGGTTCATCGGAACACTTAGTGGGAAGGACTTCCGCTGTAGCGGAAGAGCTAGGTAGAAGCATACCCGATGGAGGACAGTTGGAAGGAAATTGCGAGAAAACTTTCTAAGTTTTCGTCGGCCATCGGCAGAACTTAGTGGATTTGGGAGCCGCAGTTTCGGCAAAGATCAGCCAAAGGCCGCTGAAACGCCGGCTTGCTGTAATTAAAGAAACATCCGATATTGAATTTTGGTGTCAATGAAATTTAGTTATTTGGACCGTCAATGCTGTCGGCGAAAAATAGTTGTTGGGTTCGCCAAAACATAGTGCTTAATGGTTCCGACCGCCAACAGATGCTATGTTCCGTAAAAGAAGAAGAGAAAAATTTTGAAAAATTTGTCTAAGTGTTGAAGACCATCGGCGATCGGCGAAAGATAATGGTTTGGATCGCCGATACTTAGCTGATTGAGTACCGCCATTGCAGATGGCTAGACCACTATCTTCCCGACGAGTAGGGCCTCTGGCCATCGATGCAGTAAAGAAAGTTCAGAATTTTTCTAAGTAGTGAAAACATCGGCCGGGAAGCAGAAAGTTGTTCGTGCGCCCACCGTTGCGGAAGCCTAGATCACTAGCCTTTTGACAAGGAGAAGTTCCAACTGCCGATGCCAGTCAGAATCAGTTCCTCGATCGGAAGAAGATCAAGGATGATGGGTCGTCGTTGCGGTTGCTGATGGAACTATTTCGCCAATTAAAAGAAGAGAATGGAGCCGATCAAGCGGTGAAAGGGAAGAAAAAAAGGAAAATCTCGAAATTTTTTCTAAGTCCTGGAGTTGTCAGCCATCGGTGATGGTTAGTGGATAGAGCTTCCAACATCCGATGAGCTACGTCAGATAAAGTGAATGGATTGAACGTCCGCCATTGCGGCAGTCTAATGGACTATCCTTCCGAAGGTTAGAGGATTCGATCGCCGACACAGTAACGCTTAGTGGATCCGATCGCCGATGAGCAGTGGAGAAGTTAGTTGTGTTGACCACCGAAACATCGGATTGATAGTTGGAATGAGATCCGATTCTGCAAAGAGGAAATTTTCAGTTTTTCAGTAGGATTTCCCAGCAGTTTTTCAACTATTTTCAACTGGACTTTCAGGGGTTTTTCAGTGGATTTTCAGGGCTAAATAGGAGAAAAGTGGCAGTGATCTTATGCACCATATTGCACGAAAACCAATGATTTACAAAAACAAAAAAAAACGAGGACGTTGCCCTTGACCCACCCTACAGTGGCGTAGGGAAGCCACAAGGGGGAAATCCCCCTTGACCCCTGTCATCCCCTGAGATAGTCGTTCATGTGAAAAGAAAATTCTATGTTTTGGGAAAATTAGTCAAACCAAGAATTCATAAAAGATGAATGGTGCATCGGAAATGAGACCTGACAGGGAGAAAGAAAAATTGGGGTTTCAAGTGGATTTTTCAAGCAACTTTCAACTGTTGCAGTGGAACCTTCAACAAATTCCAGCTAGTGTTCTAGCGGGTTTTGCCGTGAGTTTCTCATTGGGGTTTTCAACAGTTTCAGGACTGAAAAGGAAGAAAACCCTGGGTGACTAAAATTAACATTCCTGGCCTAAATATATTTGAGGTGGTGTGGTTTTCACACCCGAGGTCAGAATGAAGCATATGGATAGGCGTTGGAAAGCTTATCTAGCAGGGAACAAGGGATAATCACCTGAATATGAGAATGGAGCAGAAAAGTGCTAGTAATTGCTTGAAATAGAAATGTCCTGCTGTCAATATGGACAAATCTGAGAATTGCATGCCTAGAGGTAGCAAGACCATGAATTCAAACCAGCTATTATGTGGAAGAGGAATTCCATGCAAAGATGAGGGATTTGAAAGGGAAAAATTTCTTAACCCCCTGTCTTGCTAACTATATTATATTTTATAATTTTTATACCTGAAATGTATGAGGATTTTCCTCACATGCATAAGATATTACATGTTGGTAAGAATAGTGAGAATTATACATTTATAATGAGCTACTAATGATAATCATTGCATTGGTGTTGGCACTAGTGGAAAAAAACCAACGACAACATGGGCCTGGATGAATATGTTGCTGATGCTGACAAAGGTGACTAGCAACCCTCTAGGGAAGGGATGAGGCAACAAGTCCATAATCAAAAGTTGGTGAGCAAATTTTGCAATCTCCTGCAAAGGACCAACCAAACTAGTAATGCCAAGGGTGTAAGTAGGACCCATGAAGGTAAGAGTTTGATTATGATGAATTCCAAGGAGTGGTAAAGGTAAGAGACCTCATACCATGTGGATATTTGAATGTTATACTACGTTCATATAGAAAGGTGTCATGCCTATATATGTTGATGATCTTGATTATAGTAATGTATCCTATATGAAGTAGTCATGGTTATGCCATGCATGGTATGTTGAATGCATAGTATTCCTAAATCAATGCAAGGTAGCATTGAATGGATATTCACTAAAAATGTTTTATGAATCTTGTAGTCATGCATTGAATGGATACATATGAAGGGTGTGAGTGACTGATTGCATAAGTATAGGTGCAAATGTTGTGATGCATTGCATGAATGCATTGAGATGAGTGCATGTGATATTATGAAGAACTAATGGCTGAAATGATGAATTGATGACAATTCAGGAGCCATTTCAAAGATTGTTATGAATGCAGGATTGCAAGTGCATAAAGAGGATAGTCATGATCAATTGGCTACTGAAAATGCTCTATGGAAGGTCAAGGTGGTACAAATGATACGCTTGTGAAGTAAGGAGTATCTAAACATTTCATTTAATTTGCATAAATGATGTGACTATACCTTGAAAATGTTAGTATGATAATGATTACATGAAGTAAATGAGCTTTGGTAATATTGATGTGATTAACAGCTGGAAGTATTTGAATTTTATAAATTCTGAAGATGCTTCAGTGATGGTTGCAGCAATGAAAAGGTTATATGCATCTAGACTTACCAGGTGTTTGGTTGATTGAAGCTCAGGTTTCAGGTAGATTATTTAGAGCATGGAAATGAGAGTAAGACCATGACAAATGCCGGAATCTACCATGTGAAAGAGCCAAACCTTATGAGAAGAGTCTCATGGCTATGAAAATAATTGGTATGCATAATGAGTTGTCAAATTTGAATTTGTGAATTTCAGATTTGAGAAATTGCTGACAACTACTAATCACTATTGGATTGCATAGAATTGTGTCAGGAGGATGCATTGTAAGTGGGTATTCATATTATGCTAGAAGCATTAAATTATAATGGGCATAGTAGTGCTACTTACAAGAGACCCACAAATGAGGATCACCTCATTGCTAAGCAAATCAATTTATGTAGTAGACAGAGTTGCAAATTCCTATTGAATTTGATTACTGATGTCATTGCTTGGTTATGGAACAATCAATTGGATTGTATTATCAGATAATGATTGACTGTTTGGCTATTTGATGAATGTGCCTGGGGTACACATTGCAGGAAGATCATGTGTGATGGCCTGCAGGAGCCAAACTTCATTGGAAGGTTTTCCCTTATTTTGGAAATGGGTTTTGGGTGAAACTCCATTGGACATTTTGGAAATGTCTCATCTACACTACATGTTTGGAAAGCAACATGAGTGAGATGGTATAAATTATGTCGGTAAGACATGTGTGTATATGAAATGTAAGAAGGAGTTGGGATGTATAACTGAGGGACTGTCAACTCAGAGAAGGGAGCCCCATTCCTCCTTAACGAAGGAATACTGCGTCAGCAAATGGATAAGTGTTATGTGACCCTTGCTAATAATATGCATGTCAAATTATTAAAATTCCATATGCAGAACATGTTTTGATTTTATTTCCATTATGACCGATTGCTTGAGTATGAATAGGGCCTACATGGTTCACACCGGAAAAGAGTGCACACTTTCCCGATGTCGGATCATGAAAGGGTTTTCAATATTGATTACACCATAGGGAGTGGACGCACTCCTGGTGTCTCAATACTTGATAGTGAATGATATGAAATATGATTACAGTTTTAGAGTAATAATGCTGATGAGTTTGCTTATATTGCTTGTGTTGACAGGCTAAATAGATGCAATTGGGTGTTGCACCCTAAAGAGAAAAGGCAAACGATTGTTGTGAGGGGTTGCGGAGTAAGGGTTATTGTTGGTATAAGTGTATGTTGGTATAAGTGTATGTCGGGCTGTTATATGCCTAAGGATCCATAGTAGATCCTAGACCTAGAAATGGTCATGGTAAAGTTCCAAGCCCAGTCAACATGTGGGTGTACTAGCTGGACATTAATTATTTGATGTTGTGGAGCAGCCTGCGTGCTAGCCTAACATCCAATTCCATAGGCGATCCCAAGGCTTGCAAAGCGAAGTAGGATCCTGTGGACCAATGAGGAAATGCACAATACAGATAAGTATTGGATTATTTTGCTTATGAATGTACATGTGTATATGATTTGGTTATGATGTTTTAAACTCTTGTTTAAGAGATAAAAACTGATGAGAATAAACTAAACATGTGAATCTATTCAATGTTTGGATATAGGTATTGCTGGGAGCGAGGACTATGAGAGCATCCTAAAGGTGCATGTGGACATGTGACTGTCCTGGAGAGCTCGGGATGAGCGGTAATGAAAAAGGTGCTAGTAAGACTATGGGGGTCCTAACAGCCGAGAAAAACCATGTGGAGAGACTCCATGGTTTGGGGGTCTGGAATAGACTGAAGACACTAAGTGTCATGACCAAGAGGGATTGGTCTAGCATTCACGGTGAACTGAAAAAGGCTGAGAGCATGAAAATCCACAGCGGTGGTGTGGGTTCCAGGATGGAACAAAACAAAGAGGGGAAAAAATCTTGCTGCTCTCTCTTGCCCTTTTAATTATATATACATATATATATTTACACATTGTGAAAACAAAGGATTGTTGAATGCATGTATGGCTGAAAATGGAATGTGTGTATTTGCTTAAAGTAATTTGTGAATGCTGGAATAGTTAATTCCCTGCCCAAGAATGGACATGAATGAGCTCGTGTGCCTGTTGGGAAGGCATGAAAAATATGAAAGTCTCCTTGATGAGGCTTGGACTGTCATGCCAATTGGGTAATTAACTGACAGATTTTAATGTCTATATTATGCTTGGTCTGACAGAATTTCAATGGTGCATTTCACAGGTGAGAAAAGTGAAACCTGGTGATGCACATTGATCATGGCAGCAGATCAAAAGTTGTTGGACTTAGCTGGAAGTCTCCTTCAAATGATTGCCAAGACCCAAGAAAATCTTGGAGAGATGCTCAAGATACAGAAAAGGCAGAATGAAATGAACCACCAGATTTTGCAAGACTCTATTGGTTTGCAAATGGAGGTGAAAAGCCTTCTGGGGGCAATCGGCAAAAGAAAGGAAGGTGGATCAGTGATGGGACATTCATCCAAGCGAATCGTTAATAAATGGTCCAGGCATGAAGACTCAAAGGAAATTGAGCAGGTAAAGATGAAGCAGCCAGTGAAATGCTAGGAATGCGGAGGACATAATTTACGCTAGGACTGCCCAATGAGGGAACATGATGAGCGCAACAGTCGCAAAGTTCCTAGGCTTCGGGATAAGCTGAGAGCTGAGAACCAGCAGGAGCAGTTCATGCAAGCCGAGGGGCTTGGTCTTGAACGTTCAAAGTAAATGATTGAACATGGGACAGATCTGCAAAATTTTGAAATTTTGATGTGCAATTGTATATGTATTCCTATGTATTGGAACATCGAGGACGGTGTTATTCCAAGGGGAAGGGGAATGTAACACCTTGGTTTTGACCCCGTTTGCATGATGTATATAATGTAATTAATCATGGTGAGGAGCTAAAGGCAAAAGCCCCACCATCGATTCGGTTGTGTATGTTTCGGCAATAGGGATAGTTGCCAATGGTATATCGTGCTATCCGGCACATTATAGTTTGGCATCATGTAAATACGCACATCAAATAAAATAAACCACAACTAGCTACGACGAGGCAACGTTGAATGAAAAGGGCATGATTCCTAAGGTTAAGGGGGGGGGGTTTCTAAGCCATGGGAGCCATAGGGAGTTTTCCATGTGTCAACCGCCCATTTAAACTTCTGTTATTTGTTAGTTGGGGGCAGTTATTGCTTAGTAGTGTTGGGTGTGGCAGGACTATCAGTCCTTGCCCACGTGCCCACTCCACCAGTAGACTCTCCTCTTCACATCGCGTGGGGCAGAAGAAACATTCACTCCACTCTCCCATGATTCCACCCTCCGGAGGATTTGGTCCTGCTCATTCTCACGCAGAGGGACAGTTCGACTTCCTCATGTGCACTGTTTGGGGGGATTCTTCATGGACTGATCACAAAGGGTTTTTCTCTCTCCTTCTCGTGCACAGGAATTCTGCGTTTGTTTTACTCACGTAGGGAGAAGGAGAAATCATGGCTGTCACTCAGGATTTTTGGGTGTAGGATCCATTCATGCTCAGGGCTGTGTGCCCATGGGTTCCATACCGGTTTTGGTGGTACGTGTATGTCCCCTTGCCAATTGTGGCTGTGTATGTTGTCTATCGTGGTCCGCATTTGTGTTTTCCTCTGTCAATGCTAGGATCTCGTTCTCTCTCCCATTTGTAGACTGTGTAATGCTGCCGTGGTTTCATTGTGCGTTCGGGGCTGTTGTCTTCCCGTTAGGTTTTCTTCCACATTCATCAGTTAATTTTTTCCCAGTCTATGCTGGGAGTTCGGTTTCTTATCCATTACAGACTGTGGATTGTTGCCATCATTCATTGTGAGGTTGTGGTTGTTGATGTACCCTGGTTTTGGGTTGTTGTTGAGTTGTTTTGGCCACACTAGGGCCAAGAACAACTCTGAGTTGTCTTGTGGACTTGAGCTGTGTTTCACCTGTTGGTTGGGATTGTCACCTGGTTGTCTTTGCCTTCTTCACAGAGCTGTGAATGGGTTGTTTTGTTGCGGTATGCAGTGGTTGGTCTTTGGACTATTGTGAGTGGGATTAGAGGCTGGGTATGCATGAGAATACTGGTGTTGAGGCCACCAGCTTTGCATTTATCCTATCCTAGCTCCTTGATGACCTAGTAAAATCCTACTGTGTGGGTTTGGATGATTGGAAAACCTTGGCTATGTGTAAGCCTGCATTGACCCTTAGTCCTTGAGGAATCATGCCCAGCTCGAGGGTGGCAGTGTTGCTGAGAGATTGATGAGCACACTAGCCTATGGTTGGGTGGAACGTTGCAGCGACGTAGCTGGTTGCGGGGCTAGTTCTTCATCAAAAGATAAGTACTCCTGAATGTTTCATATTTGCAATTATATCTACTGTTTCATGAGAATGATGAACATGCTAAATGATGGAATGTATATGTTTGCTTTCGCTAAATGTTGAGTAACCATGTATCCATGTATGTTTTATGCATCTTAGTATGTATTATGTTAAGCTTTTTAATTTCAGCATTGATCCATGTTCATGTTCATGGGGTTGTTTTCCCGTTTGTTTGGTGTTAGTAGAGTCCTTTTTCCCGGTCGGAGGGTCGGGGACGTTACACAATGGTTCTGTTGGTGAAGAAGACTCTCCAACTTCAACTGTTGCTAAAGGCTCTTCTTGGAACTGAACACTCCTTTCAATGAAGGCTTTGTTTGTGCTTAATTTTATCATATTGTACCCTTTTGAATCTTCAGAATATCCAACAAATAGGCACTCTTGGCTTTGGGGCTGCAAATCCTTTCTCTTTTCAGTTGAAATTCTAGCCCAAGCCTTTGAGCCAAAAATCCTGAAATGGGTCACATCTGGCTTGTGCCCACTCCAAGCTTCGAAAGGAGTCATACCATAAATCTGTTTATGAGGCACCCTATTCTGGATATAGGATGCACATTTTATAGCCTCGGCCCAAAATTTTGGTGGCAAAGTCTTAGCCTCCATCATACAAGTTTCCATCTCCTTCAGTGATTTGTTCTTTCTCTCAGCAACACCATTTTGTTGTGGTGTGTAAGAGATTGAATGCTACATCTAAATACCTGCATCTTTATAATATTGAATAAACTCAGACTTGACATACTCACCACCATTGTTAGTGATCCGGTGGATTATTCATCTTCAAAATTACACTGATCCAACATGGTACAATAGATATTAATCCGTGGTTCGAAGAACATAACATATGCTAAACATAGTGCGCGACTAGCCTTAGGGGCCGCGTTGTCCAACATAACATCACACAGCTTGTATGGGCTGCGTAGCTTGTATCGGCCGCGCAGCTTGCGTAGCTTGCATGGGCCACGCAGTTTGTGCACCGTCAAGAGGTAATCTAAAATGGTTTGTGGCAAAGCCCACGTGGTCACATATGCTGCGATGCTACAACATTGGTCATATGCTGCGACATTGGTCATATGTTGTGATGCTGCGACATTGGTTATATGCTGCGACGCTGCGACATTGGTCATATGCTGCGATGCTACGACATTGGTCATATACTGCGATGCTGCGACATTGGTTATATGCTGCGACATTGGTTATATGCTGCGACATTGGTCATATACTGCGATGCTGTGACATTGGTTGTATGCTGCGATGCTGCGACATTGGTCATATGCTGCGATGCTGGGACATTGGTCATATGCTGCGATGCTGCGACATTGGTCATATGCCGCGATGCTGCGACATTGTAAAGTTGGTGGTGACATCAAACGGTTACATTACATGTAGCATAGCCCGGTTGCAGGTTATTGCAACGTGTTGTGAGTCAACACATGTGCGTGGAGTTAGTTGCAACGTTTCGGGGATATGGAACGTCATGGTAACATAACGCTTGTGTAGCGATTTGGCGGGATTGCATGGTTTAGTTTAGCATATGGTTGTAACGATAATAAAGAAGATAACAGCTGTGATGATAAAGACGAATCAAGACCCGTTACTTATCCTCAAACTGAACGTTAAATAGAGGATTTCTGGCCAACTTGGGGGACGACAGAGGAAGTGATTCAGATTGTGTTAGAACACAGAGCTTCGTTTTTTGGTTATGAGAAACTTGGGGAGTTTCTATGAAGTGCGCAGACGCTGTTCTTTTGAAGTCGACATTCTCTGTTATAATTTAGCTTTCTTTTCCTTTCGAAGGCTAATTGTAATTTCCAGAAGAGAGGTCTTGAAGACTTTGTACAGCATTCTGTTTGCAGTTGTTGAAGTTGATTCTAGAACCATTTTTGTACCATCTTAAAGAGATTAATTGGATCGGTACCCATTGGAGAGGGACCCGAAGACGTAGCCCAGTGGAGGGGGTGAACTCTATTATCAACTTCTATTTGTGACTCTCTGTTTCTGTGTTTGTTTTTCCCACAACTGTTTATCAATGTTTCTTTTCATTTCTGGTTAGGCATTAAATTTTCTGTCAATGTTGTTCCATGAATTAAGCAAACTGGAAAACGCATTCTTTAAATACACTTTTAATGCACATAAGTTGAGGTCCGACAGATCATATTATGGTATCAGAGTAGGTTAACTGTTGGTGCAAGTTTGTGAATGCTTACCAGGTCCAGGTTAAAGCATGGTGAAGGAGGATTAATTAAAGGAGATCCTAAGATTGGATCGAGGAGAACATTCTCAAGAACCATGTCTTCTCCACGAGGGGAAGAAGAAGGACATACGGAACAGGAAAAACCTGTTATTTCAGAAACTGAGTTTTTGGAGGCTTTTATGAGCATGAAAGCCATGATGGAAATTCTACTCGATGAGCAAGCAGAAAGGAAGAAGAAAGAAGAAGGATATTCATCCAAAGATGCAGAAGTGAAGAAGGAAGAAAAGGGTAAAGGAGTAGGAGGTGATGGTGATCCTCCTAAAACTAATCAAACTTTCTCTTCTTCTCATACTTCTCATTCGACTAATGCAAATCCTAATATGCCTTATTTCAAATTGGATGTTAAATTTGAATTGCCAATTTATAATGGAGATTTAGATGCTGAAAAGTTAGACAATTGGATCAAGCAGCTTGAAGTATATTGCAGGGTGAAGGGCATTAATGATGACCATTCCAGGATTCAATTGGCCACTTTGAGAATGAGTGGTATGGCTCTTACTTGGTGGGAGAGCAATATTCAGCAAGATCTTCGAAAGAATGGTAAAATTATTTCAGTTTGGGATGAATTCATTGAAGTATTAAGGAAGCAATTTTATCCTTTAGGCCATATTCAGCAATTAACTATGAGTTGGAAAATGTTTAGACAAGCTAAAGGACAAAGCATTCAAGATTATACTCATGAATTCAGGAAGAGGGCTATTGCATTGGATGTTTCATTAGATACACAGGAAACTCTTCTTAAGTACATTGGTGGTTTGCATTCTTATTTGAAGCATACTTTGTTGATGTTTAACCCCAGTAATTTGGATGATGTATGTGTTCAAGCTACACATTTAGAAGCCAGTGGCAAGCATGCTAATGATACTTTTATGAAGAAATCCTTTAAATTTGACAGCAAGTCGAAAGGTAAAGATCAGGGGAAAAAGAAGATGGCTACTGTTAAGAAAGAGGGTGAAAAGACTACATGTTCGCATTGTTAGAAGGGACATGATGTCTCTAAGTGTTGGAAACTTCATCCGGAGTTAAGGCCAAAGAAGTACGAAGGAAACAAAGATAAAGGCAAAGCAAAAGCTACTGCAGCGGTTATTCAAGACTTGGGATCCGACTCAGGTGATGAAACAAAGGTTACAGTTGTCGAAATCCAGGGTAAGAATAAAAGTATCTCACTTCCCATTGATGCAAAATCAAGTTCTAGTGCAAGTACAAATCTACCATCTACTTCTAAAAAAATGATAAAAATAGAAGTGCATTGTTTCATGTTCATGTCATTGCAAATCACACAAAGATTGATACATTGTTTGATAGTGGTTCACAAGTAAATCTGATATCAGAAGAAGTGGTTAAGAAATTGCATTTAGTTACTATGCCTCATGAAAAACCCTATCCTCTTGGTTGGGTTACTAATGATACACAATTGCAATTTACAAAGAAATGTGTTTTGAAATTTGCAATCATTGAAAAGTTTATGGATGAGGTAGAACTAGATGTAGTACCACTTGACATTTGTGGAATAGTACTTGGGAGTCCATATTTGTATGACCGGAAAGCAGTCTTTTATAGAGAGCTGAATAAGTATCATCTTTTTAAATATGGTGTGGAATATATTGTACGAGCACATAAGATAAGAACAAACCTAGCAATAGTTTCTATAGGACAAATGAAGAGGCTGGTAAATGCTAGTAAGAATTTTGTGTTAATGATGGTTAAGATGAAAAATGATGAGATCTCTAAATCTTTTGAGGGATGTGATCCTAAACATAAATCTGAAATGATTGAAATCATTTTTGAGTATGATGATTTGTTTCAAGATCCAAAGGGGTTACCACCAAAGAGAGAGATTCAGCATGAGATACATTTGCAGCAGGATGTGCCACTCCCGAACATAGCCATGTACCGAATGTCTATAATGCAGAACGAGGAAATCAAGAAGCAGGTTCAAGAGTTGATTGAGAAGGGGGTCATCCGGCCAAGCACTTCTCCTTATGGCTCTCCTATAGTCTTGGTTCCGAAGAAGGATGGGTCTTGGAGGATGTGCATTGACTATATGGCCCTTAACAAAATCACCATTAAAAATAGGTATCCTCTTCCCTGCATTGATGATTTGCTTGATCAGTTGAAACATGCAACTTACTTTACAAAATTAGATCTGCGTAGTGGGTATCATCAAATCCGGGTTGCTGAAAATGATGCCTGGAAAACAGCGTTTAAAACAAACAGGGTTTGTATGAATGGCTTGTGATGCCTTTCGGGCTCTGTAACGCACCTGCTACTTTCATGCAGGTCATGAATGATGTCTTTCATCCATTCATTGATGATTTTGTAATTGTATATCTAGATGATATCCTAGTGTTTAGCAAAACTTGGGAAGAGCATATTGTTCATGTGAAGAAAGTTTTAGATGTACTAAGGAAGGAGAAGCTTTCTGTAAAAATGTCTAAATGTGAGTTTGCTAAAACTTATTTAGTATATCTGGGCCATATTATTGGTGGAGACCACCTGCGAGTGGACCCAGCCAAGGTTGATGTCATTGTAAACTGGCCACGGCCTAACACTGTTACTGAAGTCAGAATTTTTCTGGGTGCGGTTCAGTATTGGAGGAAATTCATTTCTGGGTTTTACTCCATTGCTGTGCCATTACATGCGTTGACAAGCGTCAAAGAGATTTTCCAGTGGGGAGGCAAGCATCAGAGAGCCTTTGACACTTTGAAGGAAAGGATTAGCATAGCCCCAGTTCTGACGTTGCAGCAATTTGAGATCGAAACCGATGCCAGCGGGTTTGCCATGGGAGACATTTTGATGCAAGGGAGGAAGCTAGTCTGTTACCATTTAGAAACGTTCTCTACTGCGGTAAGTAACTATCCGACTTATGACAAAGAATTGTGTGCTTTAGTACAGAGTGTGAAGAAGTGGAAACATTATATAATGGGAAAATAAACAGTCATACATACTGATCATCAGCCACTTCAATATTTAGAATCTCAAACTAAAATACAACAAAGTAGGCATCTAAGATGGATGGGATTCTTACAACAGTTTCATCTCGTAATTAAGTACAAAAAGGGAATTCATAATAAGGTAGCAGACATGTTATCAAGGCCTCCTACAAATGCTTCAATCATTCTTCAAAACAGTTCATTAACACATGAAAGTTATATTGAACAGTATGCAGAAGATAAAGATTTTAAGAAAGTATATGCATCACTAATACATGGTAAACAGGAAGAGAACTATTATGTGCATAATCAACTCTTGTATCATCTCGGTAAACTCTGTATTCCAGAAAAAGAGAGAGTGCATGTGATTCGAGAAGCACATAGTTCATTGATTGCGAGACATTTTGGAGTAAGCAAAACACTGTCGTTATTGCAGAATCATTGTTATTGGCCTCAGATGCAAGAAACTATAGCTAAATATATACGAGGATGTGTTATGTGTGCAACAAGTAAGCCTAGCAATAGGAAATTGGGTTTGTACACACCTCTTCCAATTTCTTCTCGTCCCTGGGAAAGCATTTCTATGGACTTTGTAGGAGGACTACCTATGTCTAGAAAAGGTCATGATTATCTATATGTTGTTGTGGACAGATTCAGCAAAATGTGTATCTTAATGCCATGTAACAAATAGATCACTGTTGAACAAACAACTCATCTATTTTTTCAGAATGTTTGGGTACATTTTGGGCTACCCACGTCTATTGTATCTGATCGGGATTCCCAGTTCTTGGGATAATTCTAGTCAATCTTATGGGAGCTTATGGATACCAGACTTAAGAAAAGTACAACTTTTCATCGACAGACCGATGGGCAAATAGAGATAGTAAATAGAACAATGGTTCAGCTACTCATGGGATATTGCAGTAAACATCCTAAACTTTGGGATGAGCAGTTGCAATATATACAACATGCTTACAATCATGCAGTCCATTCTTCCACGAAAAGATCTCCTTTTGAAACTTGTTTTGGTTATCTACCAAAAACACCAATGGAATTCTCTTTTGGCAAAGATGCAGTGGATGGACATCATGATGCAGATAAAGCTCTAAGATTCATTCAGAGAATCCAAGCGGTACAGCAGGCAATTCAGGAACGGTTGGAGAAGAGCAAGACAAATTACAAAGCCAAGCATGACAAGCATCGGGTTGATCATCAATTCCAGGTTGGTGACAGAGTTTGGTTACATATCACCAAAGAAAGAATGAAAGGTGAAGGTAAAAAGCTTAAGCCTATCAGGTATGGTCCTTTTGAGATCTTGGAAAAGATTGGAACTAATTCTTTTCGATTGAAGTTACCTCCATACATGCAAATTTATTCAGTTGTTAATGTTGAGAATCTTAAATTGTATGAGCCTCCTATGATCATAGATGAGGAAATTAACATGCAGATTCCTTTAGTTGATGATATGGCACCTAAATATATGAAAGAGTTGTAGGATGATGTTATTCTTGACAGGTAAATATGGACTTTGCAAAGGGGGAATGTTGAGTACCTTCGCATGGGGCTTAAAGGCATTCATCCGAGCAAGGAAATATGGATGGATATTGGAAAAGTGAGGGAGTTGCACCCTAACTTACTTGCAGAATGATTCAGGATTTTGGTGGTCCAAAAGCTCTCCAATGGGGAGGGATGATCCGGTGGATTATTCATCTTCAAAATTACACTGATCCAAAATGGTATAATAGCTATTAATCTATGGTTTGAAGAACATAACATATGCTAAACATAGTGCGCAACTAGCCTTAGGGGTTGTGCGGTCCAACATAACATCACGCAGCTTGTATGGGTCGTGCAGCTTGCATGGGCCGTGCAGCTTGCACAGTATGGGCCACGTAGTTTGTGCACCATCAAGAGGTAATCTAAAATGGTTTGTGGCAAGGCCTGCACGGTCACATATGTTGCGATGCTGTGACATTGGTCATATGCTGCGATGCTGTGACATTGGTCATATGTTGCAATGCTGCGACATTGGTTATATGCTGCGATGCTATGACATTGGTCATATGCTGCGATGCTGCGACATTGGTCATATACTGCGATGCTGTGACATTGGTTATATGCTACAATGCTGTGACATTGTTTATATGCTGCAATGCTGCGACATTGGTCATATACTGCGATGTTGCGACATTGGTTATATGCTGCGATGCTGCGACATTGGTCATATGCTGCAATGCTGCAACATTGGTCATATGCTGCGATGTTGCGACATTGGTCATATGTCGCGATGCTGCGACATTGGTAAAGTTGGTGGTGACATCAAACGATTACATTACATGTGGCATAGCTCGGCTGCAGGTTATTGCAATGTGTTGTGAGTCAACAAATGTGCGTGGAGTTAGTTGCAACGTTTCAGGGATATGCAACGTCGTGGTAACATAACGCTTCTGCAGTGATTTGGCAGGATTGCATGGTTTAGTTTAGCGTATGGTTGTAACGATAATAAAGAAGATAACAGCTATGATGATAAATATGAATCAAGACCCGTTACTTATCCTCAAACTGAACGTTAAATAGAGGATTTTTTGCCAACTTGGGGGACGACAGAGGAAGCGATTCAGATTGTGTTAGAACACAGAGCTTCGTTTTTCGGTTATGAGAAACTTGGGGAGTTGTTGTGAAGTGCACAGATGCTGTTGTTTTGAAGTCAAAATTCTCTATTATAATTTAGCTTTCTTTTCCTTTCGAAGGCTAATTGTAATTTCCAAAAGAGAGGTCTTAAAGACTTTGTACAGCATTCTGTTTACAGTTGCTGAAGTTGATTCCATAACCATTTTTGTACCATCTTAAGGAGATTAATTGGATCGGTACCCATTGGAGAGGGACCCGGAGATGTAGCCCAGTGGAGGGGGTGAACTCCATTATCAACTTCTGTTTGTGACTCTCTGTTTCTATGTTTGTTTTTCCCACAACTGTTTATCAGTGTTGCTTTTCATTTCTGGTTAGGCATTAAATTTTCTGTCAATGTTGTTCCATGAATTAAGCAAAATGGAAAACGCATTCTTTAAATAAACTTTTAATGCACATAAGTTGAGGTCCGACAGATCAGTTAGATATGAGGATCTTGATTCTCCTCCCAAACTGGTTTTCAACCAAGGCCTTAAAGACTTTGAAGAGGTCAAAAACTTCAGACTTATGCTTCAGAAAGTAAACCCAACAATACTTGGAAAATTCATCTATGAAGTTCAATGCATATTTGGCTTGACTCATTGTCATATGAGGAAATGGACCAGAAACATCACTGTGGATCAACTCAAGAGGTGCATAGGTTCTCTCATGACTAGATCTCTCAAATTTATGCTCTAGGTGTTTTCCTAGGATACGACCTTGACAGACTCCCTTGGAAAACTTAATATTTGGTAAACCTATGACCATTTCTTTTTCACTTAGATCAGAAAGATACTTATATTTAATATGTAAAAATATTTCATGCCAAAGCTTGCTTGCCTCATTAGCATGAATCATAAGAGCATAGGGGTTTGAGTAGGGTAGAAAATGTGAAAACATGTATACCTTCGAAGTGTGATCTACAACTCCTTTTGCAATGAATTTACCATTCGAGATCTCTATGATCTCAACATCATTAGGGGATAAGATGACCTTCTTTGGAGACCCTATGTGAGTCATTTGATACACTGAAAAGAGGTTAGAGGCAAGACCTATAACATACAATACATTACTGAACTTACCATGGTCAAGATCAATCCTTCCTTTCCCCAAATTGTCAGTGAGAGAGTCATCTCCCAGCACTATTAGTGGACCTTTCGACATGTCAAGAGAGGATAATGCATCCTTGGTCAAAACCATATGTCTTGAAGCTCCAAAGTCTATGATGAAGCTAGGTGAGCTTGATGTGCCAGCAACCAAAGCATGTATTCTCTCTCTATCCTCTCAATTTGATCATCCTTCCCTCTTCTTTGAGCAATCAGGAAGGGAGATGTTATTCTTATCTAGGAGTTGGGTCAACATGTCAATTTGCTTCTTCATGCAGGAGCTTTCAGGATGATATCCCTTACTGCAGTATGCGCACTTGCTCATTTTTCCTTTGTTCTTCTTCTTCTAGAAGTTCTTCTTGGAGCCTTGGGGCTCCTCTTGAGACTTGTTCTTGTCTCTCTTTTGCTCAGGTGGCTTCTTATATTTCTTCTTGCCTTTTGAATCCACCCTCGAATCTCTAGCAACCAAAGCTTGGTCTTTGGAAGGTTTGATGGTGCCCACCATCACCAATTTATCTTGTTCTTGTGTGAGGGATTCCATGAACTCTGCAATCTTAGGCATCTTTCAGGCTCGAGCTGCCAAATTGGTGGCATAAAAGGTCAAAACAAACACTGAATAGTCAGGGCCAAGCTTCGAGAGTATGGCCAAAACTAGTTTCTCTTCCTTCTTTTCAATTCCACACTGTTTTAGCTGCAAAACAAGGGCTTTAAACTTGGAAAATTAGAGTTGCAGGGATTTGAAGCTGTTGGAACTCAAAGAGATCAATTCATTCTCAATTTGATGTCCTCTCATCTCATCTATCTTACCAAAAATCTCTACAAACTTCTCCCATACTTCATTAGGTGATTCCAATCCATCAAGATGGAAGAGGAGGTCTCTTGATATGCTCAGACACAAAAGACCATAGGCCTCATCCCTCCTATTGTCCCATTTAATTTTCTCTGCAGCTGCATTGGGATCTGCCTCAGTTTCCATCGCACCTTGTAGAGACCTTTTCCTCTCAATAGTATCTCCATCTCTGCTTTCCATTCAAAGAAATTAAATGGAGTCAAGATGATCTTCTGAGATTGATCCATAGCTCAGAACTGTGCCCTTCAACCAGCAGAATGTGCTCCCAGTCAAGATGTCAAACCTGCAATAACAATATGGAAGGAGATAAATCAATTTACAAAGTCTCTGATACCATGTGGAAATTGAACCCAAGTGATAGAACAATTACACTCACAAAATTGCTAATCAAACATGCAAAATTACAAACAAAGGAGACTGAAATTGGAGCATAACACTAATATGTATTGAATAATTGTAAAATAGCCAACCTTGTGAAGTAATAGGCTGCTGCAATATATAATTACATGAGAGATTCGAATGCATAAGGATGCTATTCGAAATAGTCAAAAATTAGGCTTACTAAATCTAGTCAAATCCCCCATAGGTGCATAAAGCAGTTTCCAAATCTACTTAGAGGCTCATGAATTGGAAAATTCAAGTACGAAATCTAATAAGGGATGGAAAGAAAAATCATACATGCTTTTATTAGGAGAAAAGGATGGAGGATGATGAGGGAAAAAAATAAGTCAACTACACCTAGTCTTACTTTCCCTTTTTCCATAAATCTCAATAAAGCAGGCAACTTAGCAGAAAAAGCAGATATGCGCTAGGGAGGATCTGGAATAAATAAAACATGCTAAATATTGTTTCCATGAGGTTTCCCAAGTGCTCCATGACTCATTTTTAGAAATTTTGACTTCTAGGACATGTGGAAGACAACTTTCATAGAGTGGAATATAGGAAACTAGGCAAATAAAATGGATTAATTAATGTCTAAGGTAGCTAACTATGGGTTGATTATTCTAACATTATTCTTGTCATTAATGAACTCTGATTTTCCTATACTTGGTCAATTTTCAGAGTTTCAATAAGAGTTTCAACAAGTTGCCATGTTTTTATAGAATGGAGTTAAATTGTAAAAATGACTTCATGGGATAACTAGAATATAATTATATGACTTTACAACCTCATCACGCATGTCACATCATCATACATGGCACTTCCTTTGTCATTAATGAACTCCTTCGACATCAATGACAACCATACTCAACACTTAGTATAAAATATAATAATTATTGTGGCAAGATTATTATGGCATGTCAATATTGAAAATACATAGGTCAGGGTGTATGATATGTGTGTCTATATTTAATATGAATTTCTAACATTATGGAAATATTCATTTACGCTAACTATGTTAATATTAACTAGTAAGTAATAAGAGAATCTTAATATTAATTCAAAATGCATAGTTCATTTACAAATTAATTACACTTAAAAAGGACATTTATAATATGTGGAAGCATTTTATTTATTTGTTAAATAATACTAACACACTCTATTGTTAGATTTCATTCTATTAATTTATATAATAGTAATCCCTTCCCTAATCACAAAACAACTTTCAAACTCTAACAATGCAATCACATTAAGTTTTTTCTAAATCAAGTTATTTATAACAATTCACCAACTCATTTTCACTAGCATGATTAATATTTTAGCATGACATGAGGTATATCCATGAGTAATCTCCTTGCAAAATGAAGGGAAGTGTGACCTAGAGTATTGACCGTAATCTACACACATAATAATCTATCCTCCACAAACTCTTTATTGGGTTTTTACATGGAAAGTATAGTTAAATTCATTCATCTAGTCAACCTTAATTCATGTCTGGCAGTTATCCCCACAAAAACACATGCACTATCGAGACTATGCCCTTTTGACAATTCGATGCATAATAAACTTGTACCCAGGAAGAGTATACATCCCTGTAATGACTAATTTCTCTCCATTCTAGTTATGAATTAACAGAGTCCTCATATCTTTTTCACAACAAACTTGTTCCATAATGACATCTGTACTTTATTGAACTAATTATATACTTCTTAAATCCTCATATAAAATTTAAATGTAATAATTAATATCCAAGTGCACAATGATTGTAATATTTGCATCAATAAAATGTACCTTATTTAAAGCATATATTTTGACATCTATGTTGATAAAAACGAGAAATGTTTAAAAGAGGACGGATACATTGAAATTAACATGGCTAGACTTATTGTCATCCTTCATAGATTACATTATTATTTTTATATTTAAACTTTTAAATCTCTTTGTGAATAAGAAACTTAAACTTCTCAGTTGTTTTACAATTTTATAAACTTAACATTAAGATGGATAAAATCAAGATTATGATAATTAAACCTAAGAGAAAAATATATCATCTTATTTTCTATGGTGGTAACACCCTACATAGGCATCAATTTAAATTGAGTTTTAAAATACAAGGACAATACCGAATTCATTAATAAAAGGAACATGGATACTACAAAGATTTTATAAATCCTAAATTCAATGATCAGACTTATTTTTCCATTTTATAATGCATAAAGAACAAAATTAATACGGTCAAAATTATAACCAATGGGACTCATAACCTCGATAATAAAACTACTAAAAAATATAACCAAAAACAATAAATTGGGATGATTGATTTTTTAAAATTTGTGATAAATAGGAGGAAAAGAAAGAATAAAATATCCTTTTCACATGGCCCACATTTAATAATGTAATTAGAAATTTTACTTGTTAGAATATTCAAAAACCCATCATCATACTTAGGATATCTTTATTAGTCATCTTGATTAATTTCCTAGGTGTTAGACTTGGTAGTTGGCCACAAATTGCATCTTTTGGTCAACACTTTCCATGATTATTCTTAGGAGTGCACTTATATTGATTCCAGATAAGATTCTATCTACTTTATTGACTATCCAGTTTAGGAAGGGCACATATCCTATTTTTTCTACTTTGCTCATATTTGCATGGATTTGAGTGGAAAATCATAAAGCTAGTCACATGGCAACTACATCCTTTTTTTCCAACACGTGCTCCATTTTTCTCTCTCTGAAAAAGTTTGGGCAAAGCTTCAATATTTCTTAGGAAATATAGATGAATTGAGGGGCCATCAACTAGAGAATGAGTTTGTCTTGTTTATTCCAAGCAATTTCGATACATTATAAGACTATTTCTCCAAGTTCAAAGCTCTTGTTCTTCAACTGAATTCCTATGGGATTGACATGAAGGATGAGAAACTAATACTGGACATACTTTCAAATCTAGGCCATGATTATTCAGTGTTTCTTTTACCTTCTATGCTACCAAAATCATACTTTGAAACTAGAATATTCCATCACTTGTAGAATTCATGGAATCGTTGACTTAGGAGCAAGAAAAGTTGGTCTTGGTGGGTACCAAAAAACCTTCCAAAGATCAAGCTTTGGTCGTTGGAGACTCAAAGAAATTATCCATAGGAAAGAAGAAGTCCAATCCAAAGAATCCACTAGATCAAAAGGACAAGCAGAAGATTCAAGAGGATTCTTCAAGCTCTAAAAAGAATCCATAGAAGAAGAAAGGAAAAGGTGAAATGAGTAAGTGTGCATACTGCAATAGCGGCTTTAATATTGAGATATCCTACATGAAGAAACACATTTATATGATTCTTAACTCCTTTAGAAGAACGATATCTCTTTTTTAAATGGTGCAAAGAAGAAGGAGGGAGGATCAAACTCTGAAGACAAGGAGAGAGTTCATGCCTTGGTAGCAAGCACTGAAAAATCCTTCTTTTTCATCAGATATTTAGGAGCTTTAAGACACATAGTGTCCAAAAGGGATTATTTATCCTCTATTTATTCTTTAAGTAGTCCTATAATTATTTGGGAGATGATTTTGAAATTGAATCCAAAGGGAAAGGGTAGAATAGCTCTTGACCATGGTTCCTTTAACAATTTTTTGTTTGTCCTAGGGATTGCTACCAAACTCTTGTCAGTTTATCAGAAGACTCATACTGGGTCTCCTAATAATTTTTTCTTCACACACAATGATGTTGAAATCTCTAAAATATCCACTAGTAGTCATTTGCAAAGGTATTATTGATCATAGCTCAAAACTGTACAATTCTTCTCACTTTGTGTCTTTGTCAACCCCCTCTGTGCCACTATCGCATGGGAGGTTGGTCATATTAATTACAAGTACCTTTGTGATTTTCATGATAAGAATAGGGTCACAAGGCTACCAAACATCAAGTTTTATAAAGGAGTTTGTCAAGGTTGTATCCTAGGAAAACACCCAAATCACAAGTATGAGAGAGTGAGCCATGAGCAAACCTTTACACCACTTGAGCGTGTTCATAGTGATATTGTTGGTCCATTACCTCATGTGTCATTGAGTAATTCTAAATATTTCCTTATATTCATTGATGACTTTTCCATATATTGTTGGATCTTGTTTCTCCAATACAAGTTATAAGTCTTTGGTTTTTTCAAGGTTTTCAAAGCCTTACAAGAGAACTAGTTTGGTAGGAAGATCAAGGTTTCCAAGATTGATAATTGTGGAGAGCATATAAAAAATGAATTCATTCAACTTTGTGAAGACGCAAGTATGCATATGAAACGTTCTATTACATACACACCTTATCCGAATGGTGTTGCTGAGAGGAATAATAAATCACTCATGGATATGGATACTTGCATGTTGTAGGATAAATATTTTCCACCAAAGTTTTAGGATGAACCAATAAACTATGAAACCTATATCCATAATAGGTTTCCACACAAATCATTTGATGGATTCACTCCTTTAAAATATTGAATTGGACACAAGCCTGATGTGTCTCACTTCAGTATTTTTGGTTCAAAATCTTGGGCTATAATTCCACCTGAGAAGAGAAGGGGTTTTCAGCCCCAAATCTAAGAATTATTATTTGTTGTCTATAAATAAGAATCCAAGGGTGAAAAACTAGTCAATTTGAGCACTCAAAAATCCTTCATTGAAAGGAGTATTAAATTCAATGAAGAGCCCATGCCAGCAACTAAAGTTAGAGAATCCTCTTCACCACTACCTTCTTTTATGAGGATTTTCCTTTCCTTCCTAGGAATTTGAATGCCTGGTGTAATCATATATTTTGATAGCCATACCATTTCCTAAGTTTCATTAGTGTACACTTATTCAGTAGAAGTTTGTTTTATGCACCAATTTAGTCTCCATTTTTTAGTGAAAATTATGCATATTAGATGACAATTTTATGTCAGATCAATTATGCTAAGTCTAGGATGAATTTTCATATTACTTAGATGTATATATTAATTTCTCTTTCTCCTTACCAAAATAAATATGAACTTGGTCTTTCCATTTATTATTTCCCTATGTGTCGTGTTATTGCAAAATTGTAATTTTAAGAGTATTGTGTGATTGTACACTTCTAATTGAAATTGAAATTTGTAAATTTGCAAGTTATAATTTTGCAAATTTGTAAATTATTTTGTAATTTGTAATTTGTAATTTTTTAAATTGTACATCAATTTGTAAATGTAATTGCAAATTTGTAGTTGTAATTTTCAAGTTCTAATTGTAACTGTAATTACAATTTATGATTGTAAATTTGTAGTTGTATCCAATTTGTAATTTGTAAATATAACTAGTAGTTTCTTATTAAAATTGTAGTTGTAATTTGTAGTTGTGAAATTGTAATAATGATTGTAAATTGTATTTATAGATAAGATTGTAATTTGTAATGATAACTGATATTGTGCACAATTTGTAATTATAATTATGGATAATATAAAAGACATCGACATAAATACATAAATAAATAAATAAAATTGTATCACACACATGAATATCATTCTCATCGTCATAAAAAAATACATCATCCACATGAATATAAATATCATCAAATAGTTTGATAGTCCATTCAATATTTCATAAAAAAATAGTACAATGCAGTTATCAAATCAATGGCCACCACCACCACCACCTAATATCATGTAACATAACATCATCATCATGACCATCTAACAAACATAAACATCATCTAACATAACAATCACACACTATGAAAAAACATCATCTAACATACACATTTATCATTACCTGTTACAGAGAGAAATTGCTATGGCTTGGGGTACCACAACAGACAGCTTGACTCCAGAAATCAATCCTTTCCTATATGCAAGAGAAACCAAATATCTAACACTAAAGGATCTCGATTTGTACCTTATTCCATATGGTTGATGTAAATTCTCATTGAGCTTTCCAACTCCAGCTTGATTTGATAAATTGCTTCCTCAACATTCAATAAACAAGACAAGCATGCTATATATAATCGTGTTAGATCTACTATAGCATATATAATCAATAACATATAAGCATTTGAAATCATCCATGGATCAAATATTCATTCAAATACACATTATTGGGCAGGAAAAGATATTTCTATTAATATAAAATAGATATTACAATAGAGACAACCTCTATCAGCACGTCTGCGAATCGAAGAAACTGAGTCCCTCACTTGGGCCTCCATCTCTCGATAGCAAGCTCACAAGCAAAGGGAAATCTTGGGAAGAACACAAAATTGCTCCAAGGGACAAAGGGATGCAGACTCAAGTATAAGCTCCGACAACAATGGACTATAGTTTTCTTGCTCTCAATTCCTCATGACTTCAATGTATCTAAAGGGTTCCTTATATAGCTCTTCAGTGGGGTAATGAAAGGTCGAATCCGAGCGATCAGGCATAGGGAAGGCCAGGAGACAAGTGAGTCGGATCCACATCAAGAAAAACTCCAAAAGAATTTGGACTTTTGCACACATCCTGATGTACATGGTTTTAGGGTCAAACCCGCGTATATATGCGAGAAAGGGTTTAAAAGTTGCGTATGGCAAATTTTGCATGTTTTTAGGGATGATCTTGGAAACATCAAAGGAACAAAAATGGTCCATGGGGTCTAAGGAGTCTGCAAAGGGATAGGGAAGGCCATAAAAATGTGATTCACCATGTGTGGTAAAATCAACTATAACAGATGCCCCCTAATGTGTGAGGTCAGAGAGGTCATACGATGGAAAAAATACATTATAAGTCCATCCCAGAAGTGAAGTGATGAAGAACCCAGTGGAAGAACCAACCATCCAATCAGCACTATACAATGATACAACTCTGCACATAACTGCAAATACATATAGCAGTCCTGGATACATAATAGTACAATGGCCATAAATAGGCATGATACAATATGACATATGTGGTCATCACCACGTACAATATAAATAGATCAAAATCTCCAAGATGAAGATATACAAAGGATCATGATCTCCATGAAGATTGAAGATATATAATGGATCAAGATCTCCATAATGGCTGGAAATGTCTGACATATACTGGAATCAAGTCACGAGAGCTGAAATCTCATGAACACTGGCACAATCAAGGAGGTATCCTATAAGAGATGCCACCTGTCTGGAAGGTCTTCTACACAAACCGCTACGAGTACATGTCCTACTATGTGAATAGAGGTGTCGAGGTCAAACATAGTAGTCCATCATCTGATTACTAGTCATTGATGTATACCGTTAATAGATGCGAGATCACCCACCAATAATGAAAATGGGAGTCAAGGTACTAGAGTGCAAACTAACAAGTGTGAATAAATGTGTTGAGTTCGAACACTTGAGAGAATCCATCGATTAGGGGACATTGATGTATTCCCAAAAAATTGTCGATGGTGAGAGAACCTGCCATTGACGACTGCAAGTATCAAGGCACTTAAAAATGACTCTAGATTCCTATCCCAGAATAAATGATCTGAAGTCAATGGGATGAAATCCACTGGAAGGAGGGCATTAAGGCATCCCCCATCATCTAACACGAGGTACTCAACAATGCTATATAATGTGGAAGGACTGGATCATAAGGTGCACGAACCAATAACTGTACCGGGAATGGCTGACATGCAAAGTTAAGATAATTGAGGAATGGCCGACTCAGGTTTCAACTTCCTTAGAACAAGAGCATAAAGGTGAATGGTGACTGAATGTAGGCAGCATAGACTCGATATGCAAAACTAGGACATCTCTGCGACACAGGAGGCATCGACAGAGGCTCCATAGGGATTGGAAGCTTAACCAGTCGGTGGACATAAACTCAGATAAACAAGTACAACTCCTAAAGTCAAACTATTAACCCAACCAACGGATGTGATATATAGTGCTCTGTTCGAAGGCAGCATGACTCGACTGCTGCCAAAGATAACATCTTTTCTTGTCTGGATTTTTGGTATTTTAATTTTTTTTTGGACTTTCTCAAATATTTGAAAAGCTTGAAAAAGAATAAAATCGCTTTAAAGTTACAGACTAGGAGGAGATGATTGTCAAGGGGAAAACAAACTAGTTCCAAGCAGCAGAACATACCTATGCTCAATGTAAGGACACACGTGTAGGATAGTGACACTCGGGGGAAATTCCCCTCCCAGTAAAAGTAGGGAATTAAGCTACAAAGGATATATAAAATGTCTCTGCGTGGCTAGACATGAGACAAGCTCGGGCTATATGGTTGATACTCAAAGTCAGGGAAGCTGGCATAAGGCTCAATAAGGCAGGAAAAGCTCATGATAATGCAATTACAACTTGACATAAGGGAGTCCTGAGGAAACAGGCTAGAAAAAATATCAAGAGGAGTATGAGGCTCTTACGAAAAGAAATGGTGATACTATACAAAGGACTCCCGGACCTAAGAGAGGATTCACAGCATGGGTACCAAATACAAAGGGGATCTAACTAGGACACCCATGTATAGGAAATCTCTACCATTCACATAGTACCACTTCTAACAACAGCATGAAGGTTCTGTGATACCATGGAATGGGTTCGTACCTAAGGTTAAAATGAAACAGTCATAAGGTCATGCAAAATGCAAGCGGATGTGAAATCCTAACCTATATGCCAGTTTATAGATGATACTTGTGATAAGAATGAACAAGTCAAAACCTCAGAGAGAGTGTACAATTACTGGACCCTACATGACAACCATATTAGTCCAAAACAAACCAAAATAATCAAGAAAGAATCCAAACTATAGGATATAGGGAGGAATGATCATGACATCTAAACCCAAAGGAAACAACACGGTGAATGATGGGACATAAAAAGGAATGTAAAGTGTAGACCCAACATTCACGTATCCACTACCACCCCCGCGAGGGTGACCACTGGTGTAAAGACCGAGCGAAGGGAATAAAAATCCTCCACAAATGGAGTAGAGGATGGAATATGACCATTCCCAAATCTATGAGCATGGTAAGGGGCTATGATGCCCCCAAGTCTGACACCAGGGTCTGTACTAGGACCAAGGACGGGTGATAAGATACTAGGCATGCCGAAAATAAAAGGACTCGAACTTAAGAGAGCATAAATATACTCAAGTAATTGCGATCCTAAAGGCCAACTAGCGCACAAAGAGCACACTCCTAAGAAAATATACAGCCAAAATACAAGCAAACCAAAGGGAGGATATGTGAGCTCCCGAATGCAGCAGGTATGTCTCACCTAGGAGAGGCTCGAAACTCCCATACACTATAAGCGGAGGTATGTAACCAATTATAGTGGCCCTCAGCTTCAACGCATAAAGCGACTGTGGTGTTCGACCTCTACCTAGCCGAGACACCTACAGAATAACCTCTACAAGTACCCCCTGTGATAACCTAGGTAAGGAAACTAAGGTCACCCCAATATAACCAATGCTCAAGCGGACAGTCGCAGGTGGGATCGACCGTATGGGAAGGGTAGCAAAGCCTGAAACTCTTGAAAGAGCCCCCATATACGAATACAATCCTGGAAATATCTCCGGTGCTACTCAGTTACAACCAGGGGTCATCCCAATCATAACCGCTGACACTGCCTTGTGCTTAAATCCCTTGTAAGAGGAGGATATTGAGAAACACTAATTATACCAAGGAATTTCACACTCTCACCTGGACAGACACATACATGTTTCATTTAGTGGTCTTGGAGAATTTACTCACAATGAACTATTCCAAGACCCTAAAACCTAGTCTTGTTGGTACACCCTATAAAAGAAAAGAGTGTAATTCATTTTATTATGCGTTGATTTTAAGTGGTTGTAATTACTCAAAGGGAAATAATCGTGCAACTAATGAAGTTATGACTAAGTAGTGAAGTAAATATGCGCACCATAACAAACAATGCTCAGTGCAATCTTTGTCAAATGAAAAATAGGGTATGCCACTACATGAGATGCATAAATATATATTCCTTTCTGAATGCCAATGCAATCCTCCCTATATGAAAGCCTAAACACAACTCTCATCCAAGTAATCCAATGCAAGTACCTCCTCAAATCCATATCTAAGATGCAACTAAGAGTGCAACTACTTTGTATTTCTCAATATAAAAGAATGAAAAATGCAATAAAAGTCATCTAAAACTCTTAGTCTCCACAGCAAGTATAAAACACAAGCCCAGCAAGACACCAAGACAAAAAAGAGTAATGCATTAATGGAAAAACAAAAAGGATAACTGACTAAAACTACTTTCAAAGAAAAATCAATGAAAAGGTGGTCTCTAGTCATAAAAGAAGCATCCAATAGACAACATCAGACCCAAGGAAGACCCAACCACACTCACAACCCACCCAACAACTTCCAACAACATCAAACTCACGAAAAGGGAGGATGTACGCGAATGTTTAAAAAACAGTTGCATATATACGTGACTTTTGGCCAAAAAGCTGCATGTATACGCGGATTTTGGCCAAAAAACTGCATGTATACGTGACTTTTGGCCAAAAATTCACGTATGTACATGACTTTTAGCCAAAAACCTGCGTATACAGAGAAGACAATGGTAAAAAGTAGGCCAAGGGTCAAACCAATAAAGGGGAGTGTCAATGGATGAACATACTATAAAATGCAACACATAAACAAGGAGAAACAAAGAGCAAGTCAAGAATATCAAGCACATTGTGCCCCCAAACCCCAACAAAAAACAAGGAACATCCCCAGCGGAGTCTCCAATTCTGTTACGGAGAGAAATTCCTATGGCTTGGGGTACCACAACAGACAGCTTGAATCCATAAATCAATCCTTTCCTATATGTAAGAGAAACCAAATATCTAACACTAAAGGATCTCGATTCGTATCTTATTCCAGACGGTTGATGTAGATCCCCGTTGAGCTTTCCAACTCCAGCTTGAATTGATAAATTGCTTCCTCAACATTCAATAAACAAGACAAGCATGCTATATATAATCGTGTTAGATATACTCTAGCATATATAATCAATAACATATAATCATTTGAAATCATCCATGGATCAAATATTCATTCAAATACACATTATTGGACAGGAAAAGATATTTCTATAAATATAAAATGGAGATTACAATACAGACAACCTTTGTTGGCATGTCTGTGAATCGGAGAAACTAAGTCCCCCACTTGGGCCTCCACCACTTCAGTCCTCCATCTCTCTATAGCAAGCTCACAAGCAAAGGGCAATCCTGGGAAGAACACAAAATTTCTCCAAGGGACAAAGGGATGCAGACTCAAGTATAAGCTCTAGCAACAATGGACTATAGTTTTCTTGCTCTCAATTCCTCATGCCTTCAATGTATCCAAAGGGTTCCTTATATAGCTCTTCAGTGGGGTAATGAAAGGTCAAATCTAAGCGATCTCAAGGCATAGGGAAGTCCAAGAGACAAGTGAGTCAGATCCACATCAAGGAAAACTCCAAAATAATTTGGCCTTTTGCACACATCCCGATGTACGTGGTTTTAGGGGTCAAACCCGTGTATATACGCAAGAAAGTGTTTAAAATTCACGTATGGCAAATTTTGCATGTTTTTAGGGATGATCTTGGAAACATCAAAGGAACAAAAATGGTCCATGGGGTCTAAGGAGTTTGCAGAGGGACAAGGAAGGCCATAAAAATGTGATTCACCATGTGTGGTAAAATCAGCTATAACATTACCTATCAAACATAAGCACAAATTATCTAACACAATATAATATAAACATCAAACATCACCTAGCATACACATGTAAACATTACCTTCCATCATCTAACATATACATTTAATAGATTTAAACATCATCTAATGCACTAATCTAATAAATAACATATAACAAAACATAATTTGCATTCTCTAACATAACCATCATCGACACATCTAACAAATATCATCTATCATGCACATATATCAAGTGCACCTAGAAAACATATCTAACCTGACCTAACATACACATCACCATCAACATATAAATAAACATAAAAATCAAAATCAACATGAAAAATGCAATGTGTGTGTGTGTGTGCGCGCATGCACATGTGTATGTGTGAACAATAATATCAATATCATGATACATTCCAAAAGTACATCTCGAGTCTAATAAATGCTATGAAATATCTGGTCCACCTTCAGAAACAAAGACATCACTACCTCTTCCAACAAATCCAAAGGTATCGACACCTCCACCATAGAGCTAGAGGCATCAATACCTCTACAAGGAAACAAAGAAGCATGGAGAGTAGCATAGCCAATATCTCCATGATGATGTATCTGTTAATGAAATTTTCATTCATGCCAACATGGAATTGCAGTGGCCCCACAGGTTGTCATTGATTCCACCAAGTCCCACTTGCAATGCCTTGGACCCCTTATAGAGTGGGTTTGTTCCTTGAATTACCTTGTACCCAATTCGCAAGGCTGGATCTTGGAGCCACAAGATGTTGAATACCCTGTTGATGGTGATGAATACCCTACTAATGGTGATGAAGACTCTGGAGATGGTGTTGAAGCCCCTGTGGATGAAGGAGAATCTCTAGATGGGTTGAAGAAGCATTAATGACCAATTTTTTTGTCATTCATTCTCTGATGATGTCATGGTACCCCAGGAAAAGGCCTAGAAACCCCATTTTCTGGTCACTCATTCCTTAATGATGATGTATTGACCCTTGGAGGTCTCTTGGTGTGGCTGAGGTGGTTGAATAAGCCTTGAAGAAGTCCTTGGACCCACACTTGATGGCTTAATCATCCTTGTACACTTGATGAATATGATGTGGTCATTGATGACTTGATGAAGACCTAGAAACCTTGATGATGACCTTGATGCCCTTGGTGTGGTCTTAGATCCCACTACTTGAACTTGTTATGGTTAGATGGCATGATGAAGGCACCCACACACATATGATGGTGATTGGACACTTGTACACACTTATGATGGTCCTTGATACCCTTGATATGATGATCTTATGGGGAATACCTCCTTTTTTTATGTTAAATATGTGGATGTGAATACCATTGAATCCCTCATGCCTTTGATGATGTCCATTGAATCCTTTGACCTTGGAACTTATGCATAAGGTAACATGATCTTTGACACCTTTATGTGTGGAATCTTTGAAGTCCTGAACAAATTTAAGAATTTAAGGGAATTATACCAAGAATTTGCAAATAACCCAATCATAGGGATATACTCCTCATCAATCCATTTCCATTGATATATGGATCATCTTCTAACTCCTTACGGTTGAAGAGATATGAATTTTTGAATTTGGTGTACCCCACCTTTTTGGGTCAGCCGACCAAACAAAGAGAATTTAATTTTGTAATTTTGAATAACATGTCGGTCCAGTTTGAGGTACCAACCTTCCTCCACGACATATATAAATAGAGTATCAAACATTTCATTTTTTCATCAATCAATTATCTATTTGGTACTTCACGGCTCTTGGAGAAAAGTGTGAAACTTTGTGGAGGAGAAATTTTTGGGCATCTTCACTAAAATTGGCATAACTTTCTCATATGGAATCAGAATTATAAAATTCTTGGTTTGTTGGAAATATTGTTACAAGGGATATGTGGTGACAAGATCTAGAGTTTATTTTTATTTTCCTATTGTTTCTTAATATTTTTTCTTAGAAAAGGTATGGTCCATGCTTCTGGGTTTCTCTTGTGATGACACATCTCTCATGGATAGAGTTCATCTTTGATCTTAGTATGTGAGCCTCTATATTGGTATATATATTTGAAGTCATTGAATATGTTGTGGAGGATATTATGATGATGTTGCATACCATTATGCTATGATATGATACACTTTATGATGTTAATGTTTGTGATAATGATGTACACTCTATGATGTTGATGCACTTCTATACAATATGATGTACATGCATACCATAGTGTGATGATGCTCTCCTATGCACTATTATGTATAATTGATGCTGATGATGTATACATGGTGCACACTGAAATGATGATGATGTATATTTGATGATGAGGATGCATACCCTATGACGATGATGCATACCTATGATGATGATGCATGACGATGCATGCCTTATGATGAGTGAAAGCAGAGTATAACTACTTGATGATTATATGGGTATGATAAGGTGTACAAGGATGTACACGATCATACATGGTAGTGTTGTGACAGTGATGAGAAGAAGACCAGCTAGATTGACTAGAGATTGATTAGTTGTTTTGACCAATAGAGTGATGAGTAGTGATTGATGTGCAGAGTGAAGGTTGGTTGTGAAACAGATCTATATGATTGCTTGCAAGAAGAATCTTGCACTTGAGTATTAGACTCCTCAAACCCTTCTTAGTTGGAGCTAAGAAAACTAGGATGGGTCTAGTTATGAGAGTTGGTGCTCTTTTCATTAGTTGGTGCTTATTGTAATTGAGAATATTATTGTCTTCCATGTCCAATAAATAAAGATCAAAATTCCATATATTCTTGTGTCTCTTTTGATGTGATGTTTATGCTTATGACTCACAGTTGATTCAACTAAAGAATGTGATTATTTGATTAATGCTTGATATACTTTGATTGATTAAAAGAAGGTAAAAAGGTTTAAATTTATCACACACTAATTCACCCCCTCTCAGTGTGGAAATTGTGTCCAAAAATTGGTATCAGAGTCGGCCTTCATCACAAGCCTAGCAAACTTGAAGGAGATCCACAGAGACACAATGGAAGAAAAAGTAGTCATCAAGAAATGATGTGCCCATACTTGATGTGACATATTATTTCGATTGGAGGAGAAAGATGAAGGAATACCCGAAGAAGCTTGGTATTTGGGATATTGTGATCAATTCACCTGCTCCATCAAACAAGAAGGGAAAATCAACTGCACAGAAGGAAGCAAAGAAGGAGAATACTACAACCTTGAAATTCCTCATGGATGGACTTCCCAATTCAGTCAAAGAAAGTGTAGGGGACTACACTTCAGCAAAAGACTTATGGTTCAGAAAGCGAGTACTAGAAGGAAAAACCATAACCCGAAAAGATAAATTAGGAATTAGACAAGCCTGTGGAAGATATAAATCAAGAGGAAGAGAAGAAAGAAGAGAACTCCAGTAAAGGTATGGACTCTTGTGATTGTAATGGTAGCTTGTGTTATGAAATTGAGAAGGTTCTTTTAGATGATGATGATGAAGGGCTATCAAAGGTTTCATGGGAGATACATCTCACTTTACTGAATATTGATCTTAGAGCCAATTGGTTCATGGACACAGTAAATCTAAACCATAGTGACTTCATGAAGTTCAAAAACAAAATATTGGATTCTTTGAACGAATATCAGTAGAAGACCATGAAAATGAAAGTGTTTCTTGTGAAGCTCAAACACAAGGACAAAGAGTTGCGGGATCAGATGAAAGACAAGGATGTTGAAGTTGAACAACTAAAGATTAAATTGATCATTCAAAAGGAAGAACAAGAATATCCTATTTAAGATCTTGAAGAAACTAGGGGGGCTAATCATGATCTGAAGACTCGACTAGAGGAAGCCAAAAGGATAGAATAAATATTGAACAGTCAATTGGAATGAAAGGAGCAGACAATCCAGAAGATGGAAATGGAGGTAGTTGGTATTTGGAAGAAAGGTGAGAAGAATGATAGTTTTTTCAAGTTCAAGGATACTTCAGTTTTCCTAGCTAAGATCTTGGATTTCCAAAGGTATCTATGTGACAAGACTGGTCTTGGTTACAACAAGGAGAAAGAAAAATATGAAGATGGCACTTGGTCTCCTAAGACTCTAGAAGCAATTCCATCAACGTCCAAAGCTACTCCCCATGCACCTACACATGAAAACAAAAACCTTGGAAGTTCAAGAATGCAATAGGGAGTTAGGCCTATTCCTCAAAGCAAGCTTAGAAAAGAAACAAATCCAAGATGGAACCAAAGTCCCAGGTATGAAAGTGTATTTAATGGTTATTGTTACTTTTGTTATAACTTTGGTCATAAGGCTATGGATTGTATATTCTATGGAAGAAGAAGGGCTAGAAGCCCCAATGACTCAGTTAGATGTTGTACATGTAACCAAGTTGGGAATATTTCCACCACCTATCACACATTGAGATGCTACACATGGAGTGGTTTTGGTCACAAATCCCAAGAATGTGCAAGTCAAAGATGTCAACCAAGGAGGAGTCCTTCATACACAACAACAAGAATATATGAAGATCAAAAGACAAAGGCCTACAGTCAGGGACACCCTCAAGCATGGAGAAATGAAGTTGATCAAAGAAGTGTTGGAAGTTCCCACAACTCGATCAGGTGTTGGACATGTAACCATGTTGGTCACATGGCTACATATTGTCGTATGATGAGGTGTTATAGTTGTTAGTGGCTTTGGTCAAAAATATCAAGATTATTGGGGTACACATAAACAACCCATGATAAGGTTCTCATACATCTCATCAAGGAAAGCCAGTACAGATGAAGGAACAAATGATGAAAGGAAAAATGCTAAGAAGAAGGTATGGATGAACAAGACTGAGCAGTTATAGGTGGGAGAGGTTGATCAGAGAAGGAAGGACGAATTACATATGGAAATCCAAATGTAAGGTCTCTCAAAGACCTTAGCACACCTTGAGTTCATGAGGCTGGAGGATGAACTAAAAGGAGAAAGGATGGTTACTCCAGGCATACAGACAGGTCGTAGGATCGTGCATATTAACAAGGGGAGCAATGATCAGTGATCAGTGATTTCAGACGAAGATATGTGGTCACCCTTTTCCATTGATGCCAAAGGGGGATAGATGAAGACAAAAGGGGAGAATTCTCACAGGAGCATGAGTTGTTGTCATCAATGAAAAAGGGGGATATTGTTGATGAAATTTTCATTGATGCCAACATGGAATTGCAGTGGCCCCACAGGTTGTCATTGATGCCACCAAATCCCACTTGCAGTGCCTTCGACCCCTTATAGAGTGGGTTTGTTCCGTGAAGCACCTTATACCCAGTTGACAAGGCCAGTACCCACAAGTATGGATCTTGGAGCCACCACCTTGTTGAATATGTTGAACACCCTACTGATGGTGATGAAGACCTTGAAGATGGTGTTGAATCCTCTATGGATGATGGAGAATCCTTGTATGGGTTGCAGAAGAATTAATGAAAAATTTTATGGTAATTTGTGGGTTGGAGAAGCATTAATGACAAATTTCATGTTACCCCGGGAAAAGGCCTAGAAACCCCATAGGTGATCTCATGATGGATCTTGACCCTTGGAGGTCTCCTAGCATGGTTGAGGTGGTTGAATAAGCCTTGAAGAAGTCCTTGGACCCACACTTGATGGCCTAATGGTCCTTGTACACTTGATGAAGAGAATGTGGTAATTGATGACTTGATGAAGACCTAGAACCCTTGATGATGACCTTGATTCCCTTAGTATGGTCTTGTATCCCACTACTTACACTTGACATGGTTAGATGGCATGATGAAGGCACCCATACACATATGATGGTGATTGGACACTTGGACACACTTATGATGGCCCTTGATACACTTAATATGATGAGTATATGGTGGATGCCTCTTCCTATTGATGTTAAGTATGTGGATGTGAATAGCATTGAATCCATTATGCCTTTGATGATGTCCAGTGAATCCTTTAACCTTGGAACTTATGCATAAGGTAACATGGTCTTGGCACTTTTAAGTGTGGAATCTTTGAAGTCCTGAATAAATTGAAGAATTTAACTGAATTATACCAATAATTTTCAAATAAACCCATCATAGGGAGATATTCCTCATCAATCCATTTCTGTTGATATGTAGAGAAGCTTCTAACTCCTTATGGTTGAAGAGATATGAATTTTTGAAGTTGGTGTACCCCACCTTTTTCGGTCAGTCGACCAAACAAAAGAAAATTTAATTATTTGTAGATTTGAATTGCATATCGGTCCAGTTTGAGGTACTAAATTTTCTCCATGACCTATATAAATAGAGTATCAAAAATTTCATCTGATCATAAATCAAGTCTCTCTTTGGTATTTCACAACTCTTGGAGAAAATAGTGAAACTTTGTGGAGGAGAAATTTTTGGGCATCTTCACTGAAATTGGCATAACTTTCTCATACGGAATCAGAATTACAAAATTATCGACTCATTGGAAAGATTCTTATGAGGGATATGTGGTGGCAGGATCTATAGTTTATTTTTGTTTTTCTATTATTTCTTCATCTTTTTATCTTCAAAAAGGTATGGTTCATGCTTCTGGGTTTCTCTTGTGATGGCACATGTCTTTCATGGATAGAGTTCATCTTTGATCTTAGTATATGAGCCTCTATATTGATACATATATTTGAAGTCATTGAATACGTTATGGAGGCTAAGATGATGATGTTGCATACATTTATGCTATGATATGATACACTTTATGATGATAATGCATGTGATAAAGATGTACACTCTATGATGTTGATGCACTCCTATACAATATGATGTGCATGCATACCATAGTGTGATGATACTATCCTATGCACTGTGATGTATACTTGATGTTGATGATGCATACATGTTACACACTAAGATGATTATGATGTATATTTGATGATGATGATGCATACCCTATGATGATGATGCATGATGATGCATGGCTTATGATTAGTGAAAGAAGAGTAGAACTACTTGGTGAGTGACTAGGTATGATGAGGTGTACAAGGATGTACATGAGTAGACCTGGCAGTGTCATAGCATTGATGAGAAGAATACCAGCAGTATTGACCAAAAATTGATGAGCAGTGTTGACCATCAGAGTGATGAGAAGTGATTGATGTGCATAGCAGAGGTTGGTTGTGTAGCAGAACCATATGATTTCTTGCAAGAAGAATCTTGCACTTGAGGATTGGAATCCTCAAACCCTTCTTAGTTGGAGATAAGAAAACTAGGTTGAGTCATGTTTTGAGAGTTGGTTTTCTTTTCATTGGTTGGTGATGATTGTAATCGAGAATATTGTTGTCTTCCATGTACAATAAATAAATATCAAAATTCCATATATTATTATGTCTCTTTTGATGTGATGTTTATGCTTATGACTCACGGTTGATTCAAATGAAGAACATGATTATGTGATTGATGCTTGATATACATTTATTGATTAAAAAAAGGTAAAAAGGCCTAAATATCTCACACACTGATTCACCCCCCTCTCAGTGTGGCCATTGTGTCCAACAATGTCTCTCCCATTGTGACCATTGTATCTAGATCCTGGGAGATGGTTGGAGTAGGATATGGTGGATGGTTGGTTCAGTGAGGATCAAGAGAGGATAATCAATTGACATGTTAATCATAAGTCATATATGGTGAATCCTTTGGCTCAGTGTGGAGGAGTAGATATTCGTCAATTTTCATGGTGAGGAGGAGGAGGAGGTGGTGGATGAGATCTTGAGTCCATGTACTCATGGTGAGGAGGAGGAGGAAGTGGTGGACGAGGATGAGGATAACCACCCTAACTAGATATAGAATTGTGTTATGGACTCCAAGAATCTAGAAGGATGTATGAACTGAAAAATATACTACATTAAATTCCTCATATTATAAGGAACCATCCTATGTATCTCTACCGGGTCAATCTATCACATGATCTCCTGAACCCATACAAGTTAGACTCCACATCGAGCCAACAATGCATACAACTTGTATACCACATCCTATCAAAACCTATCATCTATCATGAGTCACAAACTAAGTCTATCAAACATAGTAAACTTAGGCACCTGCATATCCTCATCAACCTGAATTGGTGGAGGCCCCTCTCCGTTGTACATGTCAATTTCTAAAAAATATATAGTACACAACAATAATTAGATAATTTCATTAAATAATTTAATAAAACAATTTAAACAAAATGTTATAATAAATTTCATTTGCATTAAGTAAGACAATAAAATGAAACAATAATAATTTAAATATAATGCCAATATTACCTCTGTCATCCAATAACTCATCCTAGATGAAAAATATGTTGTGACCGAATCTCCAATCCAACCTCATGTACCAATATGGCATAAGGTCCAATGAATGGCCATCCTCATTGGCTAACATCTCTAGCACCACTAATGTGATCCCCGTAGGGAACACTTGTTTGTCCCTCTTAGGAATCACCTATCCCCACATGTGCATCTGCAACTTGATCATATTCCATGGAGAGTGGTGATCAAATAATGGAATTGTGACCAAAAACCTCTTTAAAAATAAAAAATAAAATATTTGAACCAAAAGGAAAGTTGACCATCCCCTCAATACATAGAAAACCAAAAACTACTGCAAAAAAATGGTAGACCACCTAATGCATCTAGGTATTTTCACTAAATAATATACATAAAATAAAAGAGGGAAAATAATGTGTTTCCCATCAATGGTGAGGTGTACGATGCTCATCACTAATGGTGAGAGGAATCTATCCACCTCTTAACTGAAAGAAGAAATTCGTAGTTTTCCATCATACACCTAAAAAGCACTAATATTATTGACATCCTCACTAATATATCTATGAGAGTTAGCCACTTGAATCTCTACCACAACACTATATGGGACATTAGGGAACTGGAGAATGTTGCTTGTGGATCCTGATCTTCTTGATTCATAGATGTTATTATTCAACCGTGTTTGTACACTATTTTTACTATACACTCATCCCATCAGGGAGGTGCGGGGGGACATTGTCCTCCCGTGGGGGTTCGGGGGCGAAGCCCCAAACATAATTTTTTGGGGATGTTTGTTGGCAAATAGTTTATGGGCCCATGGTATTGGGTGACCCATGGTATTTTCCCAATGTATTCCCTTTATAAAATGAAGGCATTGTAATAGAACCGTGTATTGTATTCTAGCATTATAAAAACAATCTATGTGATTGTGAGAGAGAGACAATGTGAGAGAGTGAAGAGGAAGTGCAGAGGGGTTGTTGCAGGTTGTATACCTTCATTTTACTGGATGGTATAATAATAAAAGACTGGAAATTTCTTTGTGGATGTATCCCATCTTGTGTGAAGAACATTATATTTGTGTCTCCCTTGTAATTTGTTTAATATTTACATCTTGTTTAATTAATTAATTATTATTTCTCTGCAACTCTATTTTTTCTTACAATTGGTATCAGATCCAAAAGGTCTATTTGGCTGGTAAAATTGCAAGAAAGAAGGGTTCTTGGTTCGAGTGGGAGAAATGGTAGGAAAAGGAAAGTTTAGGTTCAAGAAATTTAAGGGCCAAAACTACTAGCTATGGAAGATGAAAATGGAGGACTATCTGTACCAAAAGGATCTATATCCACTGATGTTGAGTGGAAAAACAAAACAGTGGATGACTATGAAGGACAAAGATTGGAAGGTTCTTAACAAAAAGGAACTAGGAACAATACAGTTGTTTTCGGCTTCATTGGCGGCTTTCAATATTTCAAAATAAAATACAACGAAGGGTGTGATAAGCGCATTGACCAAGCTCTATGAAAAACCATCAGCTTCCAACAAGGTAATTTTAATGAAGCATTTACTTAATGTGAATGTGTTAGAAGGTGGATATGTTTCTGACCATTTAAATTAATTTAATATGATTACTAGTTAGCTAAGTTATATAAAAGTGAAATTTGATGATGAGGTTATGGATCTTCTAATCCTTTTATCATTACCAAAAAGGTGGAATGGCTTAGTCATGGTTGTAAGTAACCGTGTCCCTGGTTCAAACACTCTTAAATTTGATGATGTTGTTGGTGTTATTCTTAGCGAGGAAATGCGAACAAAAGCACAAGTGAGACATCAGGTAATGTGTTGACAATGGAGGGCAGGGGAAGACAAAGGGAGAGAGGAAGGATCCAAGGTAATTGCAACAAGTATAGAAAGGGAAAATCCAAGTCCATAATGGGAAATATAGAGTGTTGGAACTATGGTAAGAGAGGACATCTGAAGAAATACTGTAGATATCCAAAGAAGAAAGGAGACAAGCAACAGGAAACTACTCTAGAAGAAAATGTAGTAGGTGATGTGTTACAAGATAATTTGATTCTTGCATTAGATAATACTAGTGATTACTGGGTAGTAGACTCAGGGGCTTCATGCCATGCTACACCCCATAGGAAACTCTTTCATGATTATGTTCTAGGTGATTTTGGACATGTTTTATTGGGGGATAATGAACCATGTAAAATTTTTGGAATGGGTAAGGTACATATTGAGTTAAATAATGGAAATGAATGGCTTGTAAGGCATATTCCTGCTATGAAAAGAAATCTGATCTCAACGGGGCAGTTGCGAGGCGTTTATTTTTCTACATTTGGAAAACGTGGTGGAAGATCACTAAAGGAGCACTGGTAATAGAAAAATGATATATGATAGGTATGTTGTATTTATTTCATCATAATATTGATTATTCTATATCTATGTCTTCCACAGAAACAGATGCAATAATGTGACATCATAGGCTTGGCCACATGAGTGAGAAGGGGATGCAAATTCTCCACTCAAGGAAATTACTTCCATATCTAAAGCAGGTAAGTTTTGAATTCTATGAGAACTGTGTTTATAAAAACAAAAGAGAGACATATTTCTCATTGTTGGGAAACAAAAGAAGAGTGAAAAGTTAGATCTTGTGTATACATATGTATGGAGACCGGGTCAGGTACAATTTCTTGGTGGCTATCATTATTATGTTACTTTTATTGATGATGCAACTATAAAAACTTGGGTTTATTGCATTATATAGAAATATGATATGTTTGCTACTTTTAGGAAGTGGAAATCTTTGGTTGAGAATGAGAGAGGGAAAATATTGAAGTGTCTTAGATATGATAATGGAGGTGAATACTACAGCAAGGAGTTTGATTGTTATTGTTCATATAATGGGATTTGCATAGAAAAGACAGTCCCAAGAACACCCCAAAAAAATAGTGTGTCAGAAAGGATGAATAGGACGATCATGGAGTATGAAAGGTGTATGATATTGCATGCTGGGTTTCCCTTACAATTTTTGGCAGATGCTATAGATATTGTTATTTATTTAATAAATAGAGGGACTTCGATCACTTTGCATGGTAGAATTCCATAGGAGGCATGGACAGAAAAACATGTAAACTATTCATTTATGAGAACTTTTAGTTGTGAAGCATTTATCCATATTGATAAAGAAAATAGAGCAAAGATTGAGGCTAAATCCAAGAAATGTATCTTTATTGGATACATGGTTGATGATTCTGTTTATCGCTTATGGGATTTTGAAAATCACAAAATCATTAGGAGTAGAAATATAGTATTCAATGCAAAGGTTATGTACATGTTAGAATAATCAACCCAAACCCACAGTTAGCTACTTTAGACATTAATTAATCCATTTTTGTCTTATTTGCCTAGTTTCCAATATTCCACTCTATGCAAGTTGTCTTCCACATGTCCTAGAAGTCAAACTTGCTAAAACTGAGTCATGGAGCACTTGGGAAACCTCCTAGAAACCATATTTAGCAGTTCTGCTTTATTCCAAATCCTCCCTAATGCATATCTGCTTTTTCTGCTAAGTTGCTTGCTTTATTGATATTTGAGGCAAAAGGGAAAGTAAGACTAGGTGTAGTTGACTTTTTTTTTGCCCTCGTCATCCTCCATTATTGTCTCCTAATAAAATCATGTATGATTTGTATTTCCATCACTTATTAGCTTTCCCATTTGACTTTTCCAATTCGTGAGCCTCTAGGTAGATTTGGAAACTGCTTTATGCACCTATGGGGGATTTGACTAGATTTAGGAAGCCTTCTTTTGACTATTTCGAATGGCATCCTTATGCATTTGAATCTCTCATGTAATTATATATTGTAGTAGCCTATGACTTCATAATTTTGGACATTGTACACTTATTCAATACAGATTAGTGTTATGCTCCAATTTCAGTCTCCTTTGTGTGTAAATTTTCAAGTTTGATTAGCAATTTTGTGAGTGCAATTGTTCTATCACTTGGGTTCAATTTCCACATGGTATCAGAGCCTTTGTAAATTGATTTCTCTCCTTCCATATTGTTATTGCAGGTTCGACATCTTGACTATGAGCTATTCTACTAACTGAAGGGACAATTTCTAAGCTATGGATCAATCTGAGAAGATCATCTTGACTCCATTTAATTTCTTTGAATGAAAAGTAGAGATGGAGATACTGTTGAGAGAGAAAGGTATCTACAGGGTGACTATGGAAACTAAAGCAGATCCCAATGTAGCTGTAGAGAAAATTAAATGGAACAACATGAGGGATGAGGCCTATTGTCTCTTGTGTCTGAGCATATCCAGAGACCTCCTCTTCCATATTGATAGATTGACATCACCTAATGAAGTCTGGGAGAAGCTTGTAAATATTTTTGGTAAGACAAATGAGATGAGAGGACATCAAATCGAGAATGAATTGATCTCTTTGAGTCCCAGCAGCTTCGAATCCCTGCAACTCTACTTTTCCAAGTTTAAATCCCTTGTTTTGCAGCTAAAATAGTGTGGAATTGAAAAGAAGGAGAAGCAACTAGTTTTGGCCATACTCTCAAATCTTGGCATTGACTATTCAGTGTTTTTTTCAACCTTCCATGCGACCAAGTTGACAGCTCGATCCTGAAAGATGCCTAATCTTGTAGAGTTCATGGAATCCCTCACATAAGAACGAGATAAACTGGTGATGATGGACACCATCAAACCTTCCAAAGACCAAGATTTGATTGTTGGATATTCGAGGGTGGATTCAAAAGGAAAGAAGAAATATAAGAAGCCACCTGAGCAAAAGAGAGCAAGAACAAGTCTCAGGAGGAGCCCCAAGGCTCCAAGAAGAACTTCCAGAAGAAGAAGAACAAAGGAGAAATTAGCAAGTGTGCATACTGCAATAAGGGCTATCATCCTGAAAGCTCCTGCATGAAGAAGCAAATTGACATGCTGACCCAACTCTTGGAGAATAATAACATCTCCATTCCTGATAGCTCAAAGAAGAGGGAAGGAGGATCAAATTCAGAGGACAGAGAGAGAGTACATGCATTGGTTGTTGGCACATCAAGCTCACCTAGCTTCATCATAGACTCTGGAGCTTCAAGACATATGGTTTCGACCAAGGAGGCATTCTCCTCTCTTGACATGTTGAAAGGTACACCAATAGTGCTAGGATATGACTCTCTCACTGAAAGTTTGGGGCAAGGAAGGATTGATCTTGACCATGGTAAGTTCAGCAATGTATTGTATGTTCCAGGTCTTGCCTCTAACCTCTTGTTAGTGTATGAGATGACTCACATAGGGTCTCAAAAGAAGGTCATATTCTCCCCTGATGATGTTGAGATCACAGAGATCTCAAGTGGTAAATTCATTGCAAAAGGAGTTTTAGATCACACTTCGAAGGTATACATGTTTTCACATTTTCTACCCTACTCAAACCCCTCTGCTCTTCTGATTCATGCCAATGAGGCAAGCAAGATTTGGCATGAAAGATTTGGAAATATTAACTATAAGTATCTTTCTTATCTAAGTGAAAAACAAATGGTCATATGGTTACCAAAGATTAAGTTTTCCAAGGGATTCTGTCAAGGTTGTATCCTAGGAAAACACCCAGAGCATAAATTTGAGAGAGCTAGTCATGAGAGAACCTCTGCACCTCTTGAGTTGATCCACAGTGATGTTGCTGGTCCATTTCCTCATATGTCAATGAGTCAAGACAAATATGCATTGACCTTCATATATGAATTTTCCAGGTATTGTTGGGTTTACTTCCTGAAGCATAAGTCTAAATTTTTTGGCCTCTTCAAAGTCTTTAAGGCTTTGGTTGAAAACCAGTCTAGGAGGAGACTCAAGATCCTCAGATATGACAATGGTGGTGAGTATGTCAAGTCTGAGTTTATTCAATATTGTGAAGTTGCAAGTATTCATATGCATCATTCAATCCCTTACACACCACAACAAAATGGTGTTGCTGAGAGAAAGAACAGATCATTGAAGGAGATGGCAACATGTATGATGGAGGCTAAGACTTTGCCACCAAAGTTTTGGGTCAAGGATATAAAATGTGCATCCTATATTCAGAATAGGTTTCCTCACAAAAATATTAATGCTATGACTCCTTTTGAATCATGGAGTGGGAACAAGCCAGATGTGGCCCATTTCAGGATTTTTGGCTCAAGGGCTTGGGCTAGAATTCCAACTGAAAAGGGAAGGGCTTTGCAGCCCCAAATCCAAGAGTTCCTATTTGTTGGGTACTTTGAAGATTCAAAAGGTTACAATCTGATCAATTTGAGCACAAATGAATCCTTCATTGAAATGAGTGTTCAGTTCCAAGAAGAGCCTTTAGCAGCAGTTGAAGTTGGAGAGTCTTCTTCACCACCAGAACCATTGAATGTAAGTGAAGAGACAAATGAGTTTGTTGATTCTGATATTTCTGATAATGATGATTTAATTGCAGATAAAGAAAGTCCTACAAGACCAAAATGGGTATCAAAGACCATTCATGCAGCTAGGGAACTAGCTGGAAATCCTAGTGATCCTAGGAGGACTAGATCTCAGTTTGAGAGTGCCCTATGTATGAAAGACCCTTTGTTTGCAGAGAAGTGCTATCTGATGGTTGAATCAGAACCACATACATATGAATATGCAGCACATGATCCAATATGGCAAACAGCCATGAAAGAATAATTCAGCTCACTCCAGAAGAACAACACTTGGGAACTGGTTGATATTCCCCCAGGGAGGAAGCTAGTTCAATGTAAGTGGTTTTTCAAAACTAAGTTTTCTGCTGATGGTTCACCTTTGAAATATAAGGCAATATTGGTAGCCAAGGGCTACTCACAGGTACATGGTATTGACTACAATGAGACCTTTGCACCAGTGGCAAAGATGGACTCCATCACGCTAGCCTTAGCCATTGTAGCTTCGAAGTAGTGGGAGGAACATCATATGGATGTGAAGTGTTCTTTCCTGAATGGAGCTATTACTAAAGATATTTACATGAAGCATCCTCAAAGGTTTGTTACTAATCCATCTTTTGTGTGCAGGTTAAAGAAATCATTGTATGGGCTTAAGCAAGCCCCCAAGGCTTGGTATGCCAAGATTATGGCTTGCTGCTATCATTGAGTTTTGTTCGATGGAAGTCTGATCCTAATGTTTATTTGAATTTGATTCATGGTTCTTTGATGATTATTTTCTTGTATGTGGATGACCTTCTGATTACAGGAAGTTTAAAGAAATAAATTGCCTCCTTGAAGGATGCAATGAACCATGCATTTTCTATGACTGATTTGGGGTTGTTGAGCCAATTCTTGGGTCTAGAAATTGCTCAATCCCAACATGGAATAAAGGTACATCAGTCCAAGTATGCTTCATATTTTTTGAACAAGTTCAACATCAAATATTGCAATCCAAGCAAGACTCCCTTCCTTTCAGGAGTTAAGCTTGAAGAAGCAGGTTCTTCTCCTATGGTAAATAACACACTGTATAGACAATTGATTGGGTGCTTGTTGTACCTTACACACACTCGACCTGATATTTCTTATGCAGTAAGAGTGGATTCAAGATACATGGATCAGCCTCATGAGATCCGTTGGAGAGTAGCCAAAAGGATCCTTAACTTTGTTTAGGGAACAAGAACTCATGGGATCTTCTACAAAGATAAATCTGATCTTGATTTGATTGGGTTTACTGACAGTGATTGGGCAGGTGACAACACAGATCGAAATTCAAAATTGGGATATGTTTTCATGCTTGCTGAAGGACCAATCAGCTGATCAAGCAAGAAACAGAGTGCCATTGCACTCTCATCTACAGAAGCAGAGTACAGAGGAGTTGTAAATGCAGCAAGTCAATGTTTATGGTTGCAGGGGATACTTGGTGAGTGTGGCTTCGAATCAGAGTTTTCAACCATTATCTATTGTGATAATCAGAGCACCATTCTAATATACAATGATCCATTTCAGAGACAAATAACCAAACACATTGGGATCCATATGCACTACATCAGACAGATTGTGCATGATGGCACCATTCACCTACACTTCTGCATCTTCAGAACACATAACAGACATCTTCAACAAATTTTTTTGTGAGAATAAATTCAGCAATCTCAAATCACTATTGGGGATTGCTGATCATGTTGTGAAGCATGATTGATGACAATATTTTCAATTTTTTTTTACTGTCCATGTTTAAGGGAGGATTTTCCCACTGGGTTTTTGCCTCTTTCCTTGGTTAAATGAACATGCAGTATGTAAAGGGTGACTAAGCCTTGTTTCTAGGCCCTATAATTTTCTGATATTTACTCATAAAATCAGGATTAATGGGGGGGTTTAGAATAATAAACCCATAGTTAGCTACCTTAGACATTAATTAATCCATTTTTTTCTTATTTGCCTAGTTTCCAATATTCCACTCTATGCAAGTTGTCTTCCACATGTCCTAGAAGTCAAAATTGCTAAAACTGAGTCATGGAGAGCTTGCGAAACCTCCTAGAAACAATATTTAGTAGTTCTTATTTATTTCAGATCCTCCCTAGTGCATATCTTCTTTTTCTGCTAAGTTGCCTGCTTTATTGATATTTGAGGCAAAAGGGAAAGTAAGACTAGGTGTAGTTGACTTGTTTTTTGCCCTCATCATCATCCATTATTTTCTCCTAATAAAATAATGTATGATTTGTCTTTCCATCACTTATTAGCTTTCCCATTTGACTTTTCCAATTTGTGAGTCTCTAAGTAGATTTGGAAACTGCTTTATGCACCTATGGGGGATTTGACTAGATTTAGTAAGCCTGCTTTTGACTATTTTGAATGGCATCCTTATGCATTCAAATATATCATGTAATTATATATTACAATAGCCTATGACTTCATAAGGTTGGATATTGTACAATTATTCAATACAGATGAGTGTTATGCTCCAATTTCAGTCTCCTTTGTGTGTAAATTTGCAAGTTTGATTAGCAATTTTGTGAGTGCAATTGTTCTATCACTTGGGTTCAATTTCCACAGTACAAGGATCACTTATAGGGAAATAAAGAGGAAAAGGAAAGCATAGAGTACACAATGCTTGATGAAATTAAAGAAAATGAAGTTCCAAAGGTACTAGAAAATCAAGAACAACAGGAGGTACCTCAAAATCCTGCAAGTGTAAGAAGATCTACCAGGTTAAGTAGACCCTATGAACAATTCTCTCCTTCACTGTATTATTTATTGATGATTGATTCTGGTGGATTCAAATGTTTTGAAGAGGCAACGCAGGTGTAAACTAAAAATAAGTGGGAGCAAGGCATGAATGAGGAGATGGACTCATTGGTAAGAAACTAGGCATAGGATTTGGTTGAGTTTCCTGTCAATAAAAGAGAATTGTAGAATAAATGGGTTTATAGGTTGAAGGAAGAAGGAGGATACAAGGATATATTTGTTGTAAAGGGGTTTGCACAGAAGAAATGTATAGATTTTGATTAAAAAAAAAATTTATTGTTAAAATGACTTCCATTAGGACTATTTTAAGTTTAGTTTTTCTATAATATTTTCATCTTGAACAGTTAGATGTAAAAATAACCTTTTTCCATGGGGATTTGGAGGAAGAGGTTTATATGCAGCAGCCACAAGGGTATGAGGTCAAAGGAAAGGTGAATTAGGTTTACAAGTTGAAGACGAGCTTCTATGGCTTGAAGCAAGGTCCAATGCAATGGTATTTAAAATTTGATAAGTTTATGACAGAACAGGGTTATAGTAGATGCCATTCTACTCGTTGTGTTTATTTCAAGAGGATATATAATGAAAGATATATTATCTTGTTATTGTATGTGTATGACATGCTCGTGTTAGGTTCTAACATGCAAGATATAAATGTGCTCAAAAGAAAACTAGATAAATTATTTGGATGAAGGATTTGGGCATTGCAAAGCAATTCTTTGGTATGAGAATAACAAGAGACGGGAAAAATCACAAATTGACATTGTCTCAACGTGAGTACATAGAAAAGGTGTTGGAGAGGTTTAAAATGAAGAATGAGAAACTAGTTAGTACACATTTGTCCAACCATTTCAAACTAAGTAAAGATATGTGTCCTAAGACATAAGAGGAGACATAATACATGTCCAAGGCTCCCTATTCATCAATAGTTTCTAGCATGATGCATGCCATGGTGTGCGCAAGACCATATATGGAAAATGCAGTGGGATTTGTGAGAAGGTAAATGAAAAATCCAGGTAAAGAGAATTGGATGGAAGTACAGTGGATTCTCAGGTACTTGAGAGGTACCACTTCGCATGAATTATGTTTTGGAGGTCCAAATGCAAATATGGTAGGTGATAAATATAGAAGGAGGAAAACCATAGGGTATGTTTTTACTATAGGTGGAACAATAGTGAGTTGGGTTTCAAAACTACAAAAGGTTGTTTCACTTTCAACAATGGAAGCAGAGTATGTTGCTGCTATAGAGGCTAGTAAAGAGATGATTTGGTTGTAGAGGTTCATGGAGGAATTTGGTAAGAAGCAGGACAATAGATCGTTGTACAATGAAAACCAAATTTCCATTCATATTTCAAAGAACTAAACCTTTCATTCAAAGACTAAACATATACAACTTAAGTACTATTTCATAAGATCTATTCTGGAAGATGAACTATTAAAGTTGGAAAAGACACATACTAGCCATAATCCTCTAGACATGCTGAAAAAGGTAGTAACCAGAGAGAAACTGAGTTCCTGCTCGGTTTCTATTGGCCTTCAAGCGTGAAGGTGAATATGATAAATTTTCTAGCTCCAAGGTTCCGAACATAGTCAAGTAAGTGCAACAACGATGGAGTTGTTGTGATCAGTATCCAAGTGGGAGATTGTTGGTTATGGAACCTGATATTCTTGATTCAGATATTTTATCGTTCAATTGTGTTTGTACCCTAATTTTACTGTACACTTGTCTCAGCAAGGGGATGTGGGGGGGAATTTTCACCCCCCTAGGGTTTGGGGTCCAACAGGTTCCCAACAGGTTTTAGGGGGTGAATCCACTGAAAGAAATATTTTGGGATGTTTGTTGGCCAACAATTTATGGGCCCATGGTATTGGGTGACCCATGGTATTTTCCCATGGTATTCCATTTATAAAAAGAAGGCATTGTAATATGACTGTGTATTCTATTGTAACATTGTAAAAGTGATCTTTGTGATTATGAGAGAGAGACTAGGAGAGTGTGAAGAGGAAGTGCAGCGGGGTTGTTGCAGGTTGTATCCCTTATTTTTGGTAAATGGTATAATAATACAAGATTGGTAATTTTGTGTGGATGTAGCCCATCTTGGGTGAACCACATTATAGATGTGTCTCTTGTAAAGTGTTTAATATTTGCATCTTGTTTAATTCTTTAATTTTTATTTCTTTGTGATATTTTTTTCCTAACAAAAAAAAAATCTTCCCCTCTCTTGGATAACCTCATGATGAATTAAATGTATTCCTTAATCGGTTGGGACCAATGATCGGGACTAATATGAAAGGATTTCCTACATTGATCTCAATGATGGATCAACAGTGTCAACAAAGATGAGTTCCCCTTAAGGTATGTAACCTTATGATAGAAATTTAAGAGGTTGAAAACCCTCAAGATGTCTCATGCATGATCAGTAATGGTTTTAGGGTACAAATACCTCTCCCTCTCTTTCCTCACTCTCGTTCAACCTTGTACAATTCAACTCGTGCCTGATGTTGTTATTGGGCCTCTTATCACTAACATCTCTAATTCATATATAACATCATCTAGTCTCATAAATAGACATAAGAAAACATTAAATATTTCATTAAATGAGCATGTTATTTTGTAACATCAAATTATAATTGTTTTCTCATACTAAATGAATTTAAAAATTAGTGCACATAAATTACAATATCACACCGACAACGATGCTCATATAATACAAGCACACTACTTAAGGTGCACTACAATAACTTAAACACATTGGGTACATAGATAGAATAAATTTAAATTTAAATATTATGAATATGTGGTGTGTTAAAGTGCTAGAAGCAGTGAAACTGGTGTGCTACATTGGGTGTTGAATTTTTTATTGAAAACAAAAACAGTGTGCTTTTACTACAATAGAACTAATGCATGTGTTCTACTCAAGTGTACTAACAATATTTTATAAATCTTAAAAATAGAGCTCCCATCAATAGGAATCATCAATGTGATGTGGACACGTCAACTCAGCATAGACTCTACTCAAACATTTTTAGAGAACACTGTATTAGGAGAAACTCTTTTTGATATTTATAATTATTTTTTATCGGCATCATGGTGTGATTTTTAAAGGTAAGCACACCAACACATCGTTGTGTACTTGTTAATAAAGTGCACCAGTTAACATGGTTATTTTGTTTTTAAAATTTAGTGTGGTGGTGTGTATAAAAACATCACAAGCACCAAAAAATGATGCTTTATGTCACTTACCAGCATTAGTGCATGTGTTATACTAAAGTGCATGGACAATATTTTATAATTCTTCAAAATAGTGCTTCCACCAATAGGAAGCACCGATGCGGTGTGGACACATCATCATACTGTAAACATTTTTAGATCCTATTGTAGTAGGATTAATGCTTTGTAAGATTTATAATTATTTTCCATCTGTATCATGGTGCGCCTGTTAAACGTAAACACACTGAGGCATTAGTGTAGTGTATCGAGACCCCAATTCACACCACTAGGTTTGCGTCGAGACTCTAAAAATGAAATGGATGATTCTAAATAATTCAAAATGGAATAATGTTCTCTAAATATATTACAACATGCCACAATCCAAATAAAATAAAAACAATCAACCATTAAAAGGAAGACGACCCTTCCAATATAATGCAAAATACTACCCAAATGTACATGTAATGCAATGTATTTGTAACATGAGTACAACCATGTATAAGTAACATTTTCACATGTAATTTAAATATTATCATCACATCTATGGGAATCCACTCGTCGCCATTTAACTAAATAGTAAATTTATATCTACATATGTTAATAAAATTTAGCTTTACGACAACAAGCAAATAAATATTTTGACTTTCCAAAAAAGAAAAATTTTAACACCATAATACACCATATTTGCAACATTAATCCACACAAATTAAACCCATAATTTTTGTTTAAGAGAATACAACCTTATAACCTAGGGTCTCTGGGGTTACCAATGTACTAAATAAACTTGCAAACATTCAACCATTAAATAATTTGACAAAGAAATAAGGAATAAATTAGGTGTACCTTGATTATGATGATTGATCCTAGATTTCTTCTTCAATACCAAATTGATCCAACAGCTTCTAAGGAATCTCCAATACCTACAAAGAACCATACCTTTCCTACAATATCTTACATAACATATATATGATTAATGAAATAAAATTCTTGCAATGAAATAACAAGACAATTCATAGATCATAATACATATGAGTACCAAGACACATATTGGAAGAAACACTATATTCATTAATAAAAAAGTGGTGGAAGATTACTACCAGTATCTGAAACAAGTGCTCCTCTGCTAGCCAAAGGAACTTAGTTCTGTTGCTCCAAGATCTCCAAAGGAAAACCACCAGCATAACTTTGCTCTAGAAATTATCATGTTTATCCTCAACCTATACCCTCTATTTATAAATGAGGAAAGAGAGAGATTACAAAGGTTGAGATGGTTGGGGAAGTTGGGGTAGTTATGATTAAGAGCCCAACTGTCATCAACTAAAATTGTTTATGTTTTTTTTAATTTTGGATTAAGGCATTCGCAACTATTAATATTAGCAAGCCACGCATGATACATGACTTTCATAAGGGAACCCCGTGAATTCCAACCCTAATCATGTATACGCGAGTTGCAATGTCAATACTCATGAATGATATGCGGGTTGCAATGGAAATAGTCATGAATTCACCTTAATGACCTTATAAAAAATAGGGCAGGCTGGTAAGAGGATGATTCATAAAAGCTCATGCACATCTATAATGTTTCTGGCCACTTCTATCCATCTATAGTTTTGAGAGTATGAAAACTATGAAGAATACTATAGGGAGATAATTTTTTGTACAATTTAGTCTCATGTGGCCAGAAAAGTATAGAAAAATCCATAGAAGAACTCTCTCAGCTCCTGGAGGACTAAGGTATACCTTTTTCGTATTTAGTCAGCAAGGTCCAAAAAAGGGGTAAACTAATACCAGACTCACACACCTTCAAAAGCAGTATATAGCCTAAGTTTAACGAGTGTGAAGGAAGGAAAGATCACTTGGAAATCTCCATTTGATTATGAGAAAAGAGGCTTACAACAATAAACTTGATGCTTTGTTCTTTAGGTTTTGTGAGCATGAAAAAGACATAAATTTCACTTGAAATCTTTTTCATGTTTGGGTCCAAAGCACGAAAAAGAGAAAACTAAGCTCATACCAGGAGTTCCTTTTCCGTAAATTTATTCCCTTGGTTCCAGAAAAGAGATAAACCTATGCCTGAAGGTACTCTTCTCAATTCCGCAACAAAGAGAGTATTTATTTCGCGTAAATAGTCTACATGGTCCGAGAAAGAGATAAATTACCACCAATGTAGATCGTTCACTTCTTCTTAATGAGTCTAAACGAACAAGTTTACTTGGTATTCTAGTCTATTTTGGGGAGTCAAACCAGGGCCTAAAGAAAACTCCATAAGTGCAGGGATCCTTATAATCGGGTATAGCTCATAAAAAGATGCAAAATGAGATTCATTTTGTCAACTAAGAAGGCTCCTGCAAACCTAACACAACTGCGGCATGGGTACCAGAAGGACAATAAAGTGTTCTAAGCTAGGATACCCATGAGAAAGAGGCCCTATCCACAAAAGAAAAATGATGTGTACGAGGTAAAAGTAGTTTTACACCATAGTCCATGGACGAAAAAAGTGATCCTAGGGTTTAGTGACAGATAAGGTATAAGTGTAAAATATGCAATGAGGACCACATCCTACCCTATGTGCGACAAAAAACAACTTTTCAATGATCCAAAACCTGTTACAACTAGAAAAAAGACCATGGTATTAGTCCATACATTAAAAACTCTTTTTAAACTATATACAATGGGTAAAAATTTGAAATTTTTATTATAAATAGTTGAAAAACCCAAAATAGACATACCATTTGAAAAAATTACTATATTTGGTAAGTTTTACCTTCAGACTTCAGTTGATCACCGTGGACAAACCATTGTACTAATTGTGATTCCGTAAGTTACATGTTGGCTATCTCTCTTTTCTCCTTCTTTCCATCCATTCAATTTTTATTTTTAGTGTAAAAATTCATGTTTTATGTGTGCCCTAAGAGCCTCATGCAACATTCGTGAGTCGGCTTCATAATAGTCATGAATACATGTTTTATTTGTGGTTTGTTGAATTGCATTCCACGTATGCTTTGTGTTGTGTTGAAGCATAGTCACGAATACTGCACAGCCTCTAAAAATTAAAAAATGCACCCATAAAACATAATTTTGATGGATTATAGTGATTTGATATGTGCATTGGGTAGGAAAAAAATGGTAATAGAGTGGAGAGAGAGGGAACATGAAGACATGGACCAAGAAGCAATGCGGGATGCCCCAACCTTGCAAGCATTACAACGAAGTGGCTTGCTAAAATTGTATTACAGGTCCAATATTAGAGCGTAAGTCCATCTATTGGAGACTCTAGTAGACTACTGGGACCATGAGCTCGAACTTTTTAACCACCATGGAGAGGCTTTGGAACTTACAATAGATGATATTTATTTCATCACATGACTTTCTCGTAGAAGCATACCTGTAAACCTTGAGGGCACTGGCAGGGGTGGTGACCCTATGAGCATATAAGATTGTATTGATACATACTTCCTACCTGGTACACAGAAGTCAAGGACATGCATCCTAATCTCATAGATAACTAGCTTCCCAATCAAATTGATGGTAAGCATGGTAGCTAGGGTTGCTGGTTCTTTTGCTTTACAATTGGACACACAGACCCACATGCGGGTTGCAGCGGAAGTATGTGGGGCACATTATTTTAATGGTGTTCGGTACTGATCCTGATAATGAAAAAATATCTTTCTAATTGTAAGAGGAGCCAAAGAAATAACTTTGGCTATGCTAGCATCTTGGTAGAGTCCTTCTTCAAGAGGGTTCATTCCCTCATCCCTACATTACCATTACAACTGCTCTCACCTCGTTAGCCTAGACTTATGAGATGGGGAGACATATTTCACCATCAAGGTGATGGAGGCAGGGTCCAAATTGGTTATGATGACAATTTCTATACCTAGTGGCAGAGACAGGTGCCTAGTATTGACTAGTTTCCATATGCCGGACTAGATTTCCAAGGAGACCATGAACTTTTCCTCCCTCAAGGGGAGGCATGGGGAGAGATAGGTAAGTTTTTTATTTTTATATTATTTGATTTTTATGAGTTTTTATTCATAAAATTATATATACATATGTATAAGATCTTGAACCTTCTTTGTGTTTTATATGCAGGTGTTGGACCAGTGCGCCCCAATGGGCATCCCATGACATTCGTGCAGCCCATACAAGGTGGGGGTGACAGTTTACTACGTGTCATTAAGGGGAAGTTAGCCAGGATTACCCAAGATGTCCCTACACTATGGATAGATCAGATCCCTATGATCATGCAGGAGTATGTTGTTGGGGTTCCGTCGACCTGGCTATGCCTTCTCAAAAGGATGGCTAGGGTCGTTCTTCATTACGAGGAGGATGTAGAGGCAAGCGCAGCTGAGGAGGCTGAGGAGCAGGCCTAGACTTAGGAATATATGGATTATGATCCCATTTTTTGTATACTGATACACTTATGACAAGATCTATGGATCAAAAAATAGTTATATCTATGGACATATTTTACACACACACACACACATATATATATACTTCTGGTTATATACATGTGTTTCAAATGTGTCTGTTATATTTATTTTACAATATGTGTATTAAGTTCCAGTAAAGTATGCAATTCACGTATGCATCAGTAATTATGTTTTCATTTATTGAAATGTGATTGAATGAAATATACTCAAAGTTTCTTTGAAGTAATCTAACATGTAAAAAATGATGTAGTAAGTTAGGGTTTCACACCTGATGATCACCATTGAGTTGGGAAACTACCAGGTGAGAGTCAAGTCTGAATTCTAGATGGGTAATGCCACACAACTTATCATCCAATAACAACTCCATAACTGCATTGTACTTAGCCACATTATTAATCGCAGGACCCAAGCAGGTGCCACCAGAGGCAACCAGTTGTCATGTGGGTGAAAATATAACCCAGGTGGCTGAAGCCAGATTACAAGTATGGAAGCTAGCACCATCAGCAAAACCCATGAACCACTCAGATGACATCTGAAACAACCAAAAGATGGTATAAGAAACTCTAACAAGATAATGACCTATTGTACATAAAAATACATACAATAAAAATACAAGAACACGTACCATGCCTAGGCGTAGTACTTCTTCAAGTAGATCCTATCTCTAGGATCTAACAACTTGTTTCCATCATAATCAGTTAATTCATAAGATCCATTTTTCAAAACCTTCAACACCACATAGGGACCTAACCACATCAACTTAAATTTTCTTGCCCCTAGGAGTTCCTTGTCTTGATCCCAAAGCAAAACAAATTCTCCCTCACAAAAAACTCTTGGTTTGATGGCTTTGTCATATTGGTTCTTGAACCTATTCTTATGAGCTTCATTTGTAGTCAATGCATCTCTGCGCTACTCATCTAGATGTTCTAAGTGAATCAAACGTTCTTCTAGATCCGTAGTGTCGGGAAGCGCATGAATAACTATTTTAAGGGATGGAATCTCGCACTCAATCGACGTGAATTCCTCTACTCTGTGGATGAGTTGAAACGGTGAGAAACTAGTAGCAGTCTTGACATTATTCTAGTATGCCCAAAGTGCAGGGTACAACATAATGTGTCAATTTTACTGGCTCCTGTTAATGGTGATATTTAGAATGGTTTTTAAGGTTTTTTTAACTTCCTCTACTTTTACATTCGCTTGAGAGTAAAAGGAAGATGAATGATCTTGCCTAAACCCTAGGATGGTGGTCAACTCGGTCATCATGTTGTTCTGAAAATGACTGCCATGGTCAGTGACAATATGCTTTGGTATACCAAAATGAGCAATGATTTGGTTGAATACAAGTAATTTGTTTTTTCACCATCGGCTTTGAAGGTAGGCATTTCCTTCGCCCACTTTGTGAAGTAGTCTATAGCGACAATGATGTACTTGTTCCCCCCAATAGAAATTGGATTGCACGCCATTTAATCTACCCCCCACTTGGTGAAGGGACCCACCATGATGATGGGAAACAAAGGAGAAGGCTACAACCACATCTTTCTGGTATAAAGCTGACAAGGATAACAACTCTTTACAGCTTCCACACAATCTTTGAAGATAGTGGGCCAAAAATAAACGACATATAAAATTTTCTAGGCCATTGCTAACCCAAATAGATGACACCCACACGCTCCTCTATGGGAATCATTTAGGACACGCTCAGCCTCCTCATGGGTGAGGTACCAACGCAAGATCAAATCTACCCCTCAAAAATATAAAGTATCATCGATGATCAAGTAGTTTTTCGCATTGACATGCAATTTACGTCGATCTTCCCGTGATAAGGATGCAGGACACTTAAGAGTCTAGAGATACATTAAGATATCTCCATACTAAGGATCATAGGTGGAAATTAGAAAGATATACTCATCTAGAAATAATTCTTCTTCCTCCAGTACAGTCTCTTCCGTAGGGAATTCTGAGATTATTTCTGCGTGAAAACTAAGTATTTTTTGGATTTGGCCTATTGAAAATCCAAGTCAAATTCTTGGAGGAAGACTATCCATTTGTCGAGTTTGGCCCCGATTATGCATAGAAACAAAATATACTAAAACATATTAACATATGTAGTGATGTAGCCTCTGAACAACATAGACTTCAAGTAAAGACAACTTCTTGATGTGGGAGTACCTAAGTTCAAGACCAACTAATGCATGACTAAGGTAATAGACAACATGCTCTTGAAGCTTTTCATCCTCCTGAACAAGTACTACTCCTACAGTTGACTCCAATGCAGCTAGATACAATATAAATTCTTTTGTGTAATTTGGTGGGCATAGTAAAGGAGCCGATAGTAAATCCTTCTTTAATTCCTCAAAGGAGAGTTGTGCAGTTTCATCCCATAGGAATGGGGTTTCTTGCTTCAGCAAGCACATGAAACCCTTAGTGATCTTGGCATAATTGACTACGAAACGTCGAAGGAAATTGGACTTCCCTTGTAGACTCTGAAGTTGCCTGATGGAATGAGGAGGAGGAAGATATACAATAGCCTCAACTTTCAAAGTATCCACCTATATTCCTCCATTTGACACAATAAGCCCTAGTAACATCCTTGACTCGACACAGAAAACACACTTGTGTGGATTCAAGTGTATCTTATAATGTCTACATCGTTCAAATATCATATGAAGATGGTCTGGAAATTCCTTCCTCCTGCGAGAATGGGCAGGAAGATCATCCAAGTAAGGTTCTAAAATATTCTTGACATTGTGGAAGGAAAAATTCATTTCTCGCTGAAAGGTAGCTACGGCATTTTTCAAACCAAATGTAATTTTCTTGTACACGAAGGTCCCCCAAGGACATATGAAGGTTGTTTTATGTTGGTCTTCCGACTTAATTTGAATTTGGTTATACCCAGAAAATCCATCCATAAACGAGAATACCTCGCTACCCGCACAAGCATCAATAATCAGATCAATGAAGGGCGTGGGGTTGTTGTCCTTGGGACACACTTTATTTAAGAGATGGAAATCAATACACACACATATGGTCCCTTGTTTTTTATCAAAAGGAATGATATTGGATACCCATTTCGTCAAAGCAATTGGGTAAATGAACCCTGCTTTTAGCAGTTTCTCCACTTCATCCTTAACATCTATCGTTTTTCACGGATTCACAAGTCAAAGTTTTTTTCAAATAGGTTTAGCATCGGGTTAAGTGCAGATTTCTTGTTCAAGGATAGATGGATCTATGCCTGGCATCTCCTCATATGACTAGGCAAAGACATCGTAGAATTCCTTAAACAAGGAAGTATATATGGAAATATCCTCTAGAGAGCAGTTTGCACCAATATGCACATTTTTAATGACATTGGAGCTTACAAAGATGTTGATTGAAATGGTAGCAGATACATTTTCCATATTCCCCTCAACAAAACTAACTCCTTTGGTAAAGGATTAATCGATGAATAAACACCCTTAGCTATTCTCCCATGGAACTCTTGATTCTCAATTCTGCTCAACTCTGGAAGAAAGAAGGACTTATGGTGAAGGTCTTCACAAGTCTTTTCTTGTCCAATAATAGCTTCGAAAATGGCTTCATCTAAAGAAAAATGATGTCTAAGAAATCATATGAATACAAATAGTTCTCCGCCTAGGAGGGAAGATAAGATTCATCTGACTCCTTTGATACTATGGAAGGAGTCGCAATGGAATCGACCATGGCATTAAAAATAGCTTGATAAGCCACTTCCACTGCAAATAAGGGCACTTGAGGCTCATAATGGGAAGAAAGGACCCAAGGATAATTTCTATCAACAACCATCGTGATAGACTTCCCTACACTCATAGAACCTAAGTAGTTAATAGGGGTTGGTGTATCAAATGTGCCCATCAAAGTTGCATACATTCCAACCCCCAAGCTCTCATTAGTTGGTTTGGTTTGATCTATCAAAGGTACTGTGGACTCATTAGTCTCTAAACGACCCTTCCGAATGAAACTGAGTTGTTCAACAGTAACCGAATTCCCTTCATGTGGAAACACTACCACTCGGAGAACAGTCGAGGTGATCACACACATAGCATAAGTCCAAATTCTCCCCAACAGCAAGTTATAATCCAATGGGGCATCAATCACTTCCACCTCAACAGAAACTGCTTTTCCTACCAACTTTATTTTGAAAGCTGGTAGGACACCTTGTGGACGGAAAGACCTTCCATCAAAAGTAGTAAGTAGATTGTTCGATGGAACTAGCTCTGGGGATCCCAAGGATTTCCAATAAGACATCGACATTACACACATGGAAGCACCTTCATCAACCACTGTACATCCAATGGTCTTACCTCCATGGACAACATCAACTGAAAAATCCACATGGTATGGAAAGCGTATTTTAACATCAAATAGATTAAATTTTGCCAGCAGGCTCGATGAATCCATGCTACCTATGGCTACTAACAGGGAATCCTGCTGAGTAGGACAACTATGTAACACCTTCAATGCCGTCATCGAACAAGGAGTTTGATCTAAGTATTCAACTACAAAGTAGTTAGAAGCAACCCTAGAATTAGGGTTTTTAAATGCTTTCATAAAGATACCTTTTGGTATCTTGGGCATTGGATCAGTTGGTTTTTCAATAGTGAGAGGGTTTGAGGTTTTAGCAGTAGGCTTACCCTTCTCCAAAGCCTCCGATTCATAATTATTATTTATTTTTTAGAGTAAATTGTTGGATCGTACCATATTGATATAGTTTTGATCAGGAAGAGCACTAGAAGTGCCCCTGGCTACATTCGAAATAGAAGCTGCATTATGTCCTTGGGGAAAAGGATCCTTTAGGACAGTCAGTTGTTGATACTTCAGAAACCTCTTAGCTTGTTCCATAAGAGGGAATTGATAAGTAAGGTGGTATCCCTCTCACAACTTACAAGGAAACTTGACATTTTTCTTGTCTTTTTTTCCCCCATCAGCATTGTTTGTGGGCTTCTACTTGTTTTGGTTACCCTCACCCTTCTTCCCTTTCTCCTTTTTCTCACCAAGCTGCTAATTCCCATTTTGAGAAGACTGTGCAAAAACATTTGCATTTTGTGGTGAGGGGGTGGTATCCTTAGCTGACTCTGTTGCATATTGTTTCACTGACAACTCATGGAGTTTCTTAGCCAGTGATTCTACAATAGGAGAACTAACTGAACCAACCATGCCATTGGGATGTGTTCTAGGCTTGGGTTTCTATTGATCATTCATAGACCTCGGTGCCTCAAGTATGATTTCATACAGGATCCCAAACTGATCATATATCAAGTCTAACTAATGGGATCTGAGGATAGCCTCTTCTTCTATGGTCACCCCTAAAGTGGATACATCCTTAGAAATGTAAGGTAGTAAATATTTTAAGAACCACTCTAATAGAAACTCGGGAGGTATAGTGGCTTTAATAAGCCTCTTTCATCTTCGCCACTCTTGAATATGATCAGAAATATTTGTGGCCTTGTTCTATCAAAAAGGAGACAAAAATTCTATGCCAGCATCATACCAAACAAGAAGCTGAAAGTGGTTAGGGAACATAATTGCTAAATCCAAAAAACTATCATATGCAGCAGAGGGAATTTCTATGTACCATTTTGTTTCCACATGAGTCAATGTTCTCTGAAATATACTCAACCAAATGGAGCCGTCATTCAGTGAGTTTGAAGAGAAGAAAAGGTGAAAATTGGTAATGTGCGCACCTAGATCTTCGTCAGCTTTTCCTTCAAACTGAGGAATGTATGATGGAAATTTAATAGGTATAGGTGGCCATGCCACATTGTGTTGCATGAGGTCATTCATTAACTTTAACAAATTTTGAAAGTTTAACATTTCCAAAAAAGGGAGTTTCGACCTAACCGGGGTTTGATAATAAGGAGTTTGGGGTGTGGAAGTACCTACCCCTTGACTCCCAAACGAAAAGGTGGGGTTTACCCCAGCCACTAGTTGTGAATTGGTTGCAACCTTCTAGAAAGGATTCCACCCAAAATCCATTGGATTACTAGTTTTTGGCTCATTATAGGTGGTTTTAACTTCTCCAGACGAAACTAGAGTTTGAAACATAGGAGCAGGAATCCCTGCACTAAAAAGTGAAAAGGGAGAGCTCGTGAAGGGAATCGCAACCTAACTAGGTGTCTAAAAATTATGTCCTATAAAGGAATTTTTGTTTCCAGATGACATGCCCACATATGCAGGTGTAGGAACTACATAAGGAGTGGATGGAGAAATATGTCCTCCATTCCATGGGAAACCCTGGACAAACAAAGTGGACCCACTTGGAACACTTTGAACAGTTTACATAAAAGAATGGGAATTAAATGGCACACTGGGAATCCTAGTGACCACCCCACTAGAATGACCTACCATACTAAAAGGCATTGAGGATTGAACCACTCTTGCACTTCTTGAAAGAGGTGTAATGGATGCACTAGGTCTAGGAGCACTCATCGAGGGAGGTGAGACTCCACTAGCCAAAATGGTTGAAGTCGGGGTAGACATACCCTCTCCTGAGCTAGACATAACTCAGCTCAAAGGAACACCAAAACCAATTGAACTAAACGGGAGGAGCTAGACTATCACAGGATTGTTCATATTAGTCAGAGCTAGATTAAAATTTCTTGCAAACTTGTCAGTCTACAAGTCTTCTATCTCTACTGTTGATGTTTCTTCCTGATTAAGTCTAAGTTCAGGTTCGCCAGAAACTTTGCTAACACTAGTCGGTTCAAAGGAATCGTATGTATCAAGTCTCTGCATTTGAGGTGGCAGTGGAGGCTCTATTGTAGGAGATGGAGGAAGGTTTTGCAACCTTCTGCATCGATGAAGAGGTTGGTCCTCCATAGCTATAAATTTGACTAACACACCTAAAGGCCAACTAAACACACACAAGCCAAACAACACTCACTATAAATGTCATAAGTAACACTGACACACCAGATAGAAGATACACCTTCCAAAGGAAATCCTGGGATGATTAGGGCCTAATTTCAATCAGTGAATATCAAAGGATGGTTACTTGGAATCTCGTGAAGATGTTTCTGGGTACAAGCACTAGAATCACCCAACCTCCCTCCCAAATTGTCTACAGAGGTTACCTTCCAAGTTCATCCTAGGTGTATTGGAAATAACCTTCCAATACCACCTGTGTAAGATCCTAGTGTTTGGAGACTAAGGCTACCAAATTTACATCGAGAGTCCGGTGGAACAGTCACAAGCCTAATCCTTATGCATGGGTAGGGTAGCTAAGCATGGAACATTTTCAACACTGGCACCACATGGGGCCCAAGAGGTGGTATTGACAAGATCCCCAAATGCATAAAAATCCTAGTGGACTATTGAACAAGGAAGTGGAGCATTATCTCCTCAACCAATCTCTTGCATGGCCTCGTGCTTAACTCCTGTGCGAGAGGATATTTACAGATTGTCCCTTGTAGAAGAGGGTTTACCTAATGAAAGGCTACTATGTTTGAAATCAAATGCTTTTGGAGGGTTTAAATTCCTATTCCAAAAACCTAGCCTAGGCTAGTTGATGTATGAACCTATAAAACAAAACTTACTAATAAATTTTAATTAAACATTCATTTTAATGGGTTGTATCAGTCAAAGTTAGTGAAATGAGACTAAATGGTGTTATAGACTCGACAAAGTGAAAGCAAATGATGTATAAAAATTTGAAATGAATGCAACTTTTTCTTTGTAAATGAAAGCTAATGAAAATTTTAAACAATATGAAACACTACAAGACTTAAAACGTTTTTATTTTTCTAAAAAAAATAGTGAAAAGAACAACTAATGCAACCTAATGCAAAATGCAACAAAAAAAAATTGTCTTTCCTTTTTCAAAAAAATCAAAAGTTACATGAAACTAAATGCGCTATGAGCAAATTAACATTCTGATCATATAAAGTGTAAAACGATGGCAGTTAAAACCTACACTAACATTCTTCAACCAACACGCAAAAAAATGACTCAAACCCTAGACTTGAATAACTATCGACTTGCAAAGACTAATAGATCTAAAAGATGGAAAGAATGACTCGCTCAGACAACCAGAAAAGAAGTCCCAAGTATCTTAGTGTCTTAAAGGATTGATCAATGACCAAAAAACACAAGCACTTAGACCAAGAAACCAATTAGGAAGGATCCAACACATTCACACGCGAAGAAATCAAACCAAAATTACTCAAAAAACTTGAATTAACAAGCAAGCAGTGAAAAGTATACACCTTAAGTTACAGTATCATGCTAAATTAGAACCCTATCAAGCTCCTGAAGGATCAGAAAATGAAGGAAAATAAAACCCTTACTGACCGACAGACACCTACAAGAAAAGTGTGATTGTCATAAAGGCATCCCGCGCACCATGTGCGACTATTACCGAAGCAACCCGCGAATACAATTGATAATTCACAACTATATATACTGACAGGTCGCGATTACTGTCAAAAAAAAATTAAAGAGAAAAATGAATGACACCAAGGTTCTCAGCATGAAGCACTGAAAATCAAAAGCAAACACTGAACAAATCACTAACAGTATCAATCAGAGAAAAAACTGATAGAAAACCAAAAGAAAGGACCCACAACAGGTTGGACTCCCCAATGGTGTCGCCATTTCTGTTGTTCAGGAGAATACAACCTTATAACCTAGGGTCTCTAAGGTTACCAACGTACTAAATAAACTTGCAAAAATTCAACCATCAAATAATTTGACAGAGAAATAAGGAAGAAATTAGGTGTACCTTGCTTATGACAATCGATCCTAGATTTCTTATTCAATCCCAAATTGCTCCAATGGCTTCTAGGGAATCTCCAATACCTACAAAGAGATGGACCTTTCCTGCAATATCTTATATATCATATATATGATTAATGAAATACAATGTTTGCATTGAAATAACAAGACAACTCATAAATCACAATACATAAGAGTACCAAGACACATATTGGAGGAAATACTCTCTTTATTAATAAACAAGTGGTGGAAGATTATAACCAGTATCTTAAACAAGTGCTCCTCTACTAGCCAAGGGAACTAAGTTTTTTTGCTCCAATATCTCCAAAGGAAAACAACCAGCATAACTTTTCTCTATAATTGATCATGTTTAGCCACAACCCCTACCATCTATTTATACACGAGGAAAGAGAGAGGTTACGAAGGTTGGGGAAGTTGGGAGAGTTATGGTTAAGATCCCAACTATCCTCGACTAAAATTGTTTATATTTTTTAATTTTGGAATAATGCATTTGCAACTACAAATATTAGCAAGTCTCGCATGATACACGACTTTCATAAGCACAACCCGAATTCCAACCCTAATCATGTATACGTGGGTTGCAATGTCAATACTTGCGAATGATAAGCGGTTTGTAATGGAAATAGTCACAAATTCAACTTAATGACCTTATAAAAAATAGGTCAGGATGGTAAGAGGATGATGCATCAAAGGTCATGCACATCTATAGTGTTTTGGCCACTTCTATCCATTTTGTCCTTTTGTGTACCGACACATTGACTGTTAGTACTCAGATGGAGAAGTTCCATTTCACTAGATAACAATAATATATAATATTCTGAAAAATTTATCTACATCCATATAATTAACATAAACACCATATCTACTGGCTTCCACAAAACATAAATAAAAAAGTATATACTAGTTGCAATAAAAAATACACAAATCTACTCTACGAGCTACCAATTTAACATTATTAATTTAGCCATATAACAAAATATGTAGCTTAAAATATCAGAGATAAACCCACCCTCCATGGGAACATATGCATCATAAAAACATAATAATTAATTTCCAAATAAAATACTTATCTCTAAATGGTGCAACTAGCTTCAATAGGACAATGTTCCACCCTTCCTTAGACACATCCAATAAAAATACTTGAATAGGTCACCCCCAAGCTGATTCCATCGATCCATAAGCTAAGGAACTCTCAAATCAGATCTCAACATAGAACAATTAGGCCTTAACCTGAGAAACACAACAAATTCTATCACCACTTATTTTCTCTGCATCAACACTTCTCGGTGCATTGGTGTTCCCTTCACTGATCTAGCTCCGTATGAAATCACCATCCACCTTCAGGAATCATGCAACCATATCATATACAAATGATTTTCCTCAAGTTACTTCTGTGTTCAATAGAAAATATAACTGGTCTCCTCACTGGAATAGATTTGTGTGCAATTAGCCTCACTAGTATCCAAGTTTCCCTACACACAAAAGAGTGTGACAACTATGTGCAAAAAGGAAATTTCAAATCCATCCATAGGATTTTAAATTCATGAGAGAGAAACTCTCTAGAAACATTAATGATGAGTGAAATCCAATTCAAATCCCTTCGTAGAAATTTGAATTCATTGGCATAGTCTAGCTTAGGTTTAGTAGAACACAACTTTAATTCACTAAGGCTTTTTCCAAAATAATTGGATGACCATTTGAGTTCTCAAGAGAGAAACTTGAATCCACTTAGACTTACCCTATTTCATTGGAAAAACACTCCCAACCACTAGAGGTAACTCGTATTCACTAAGACTTACCCAATTCCCCTAAATCACTCCCATGCACTAGAGGTAACTCAAATTCACTAAGATTGAATCAATTCCTCTTAAATCACTCCCATGCATTGGAGGAAACTCAAATTCACTAAGAGTAGCTCAAATGTCCCCAAAATCATTCCCATTCTTTGAAGATAACTAGATTTCACCAAGAAGGACTCAAATTCTGCTAAAATAACTCTCACTAACCGAAGACAGCTCAAATTGTCCCAAATTCACTATGATTAACATAAGAAAACTTGAATTAGTGCGAGGATAACATAAATTAAGAACATGGTGGAAAAAACAATCAAATAGGGCACATAATACATTATATATGGGAGAGTGGGTCTCATGGGCATCACATTAGGAATATTCTCATCAAGTAAGGGTGCAAGGGTGCATGGGTGCATGGTGAATGGTGAATGGTTCATGGTGCATCATGAGTGCATGCAAAGAATCAAATAGGTGTAATAGAACCTCCATGGTCCAACAAAATAAAAATTAGGAAACATAGATTATTGTTAGGGAGAACAACAACTCCTAACCCCAACACCCTCGCATGTGGAATCCATGACCCCCAACCACATTAGTTTTCCATGTTGAGTTTTTTATTTAATTAAAATAAATAATAATAAAGTATCGAGGAGTTGACTCAAAGAGGTATAATATCAAGCATGGTATAATAAACCATATAGTCAATTCCCACTATGTCTAAACTCACCAATTAGGAATGTCTACAATAACAGTAGTTCTTAACATGTCTACAATGGAGGAAATGAAATAAAGGTTGTTATGGATGACTTTTTACAAGATACAAGTGGCATGGACTGTAATGTCCCCGACCCTTGAGATAAGGCCAAAGGTGCTAAAATTAATACTAACTTTAGTTTAAGCACAACGAATATATATAAATTACTATTAAGATGACTAACCATTCACCCAAATAATTAAAACTTTTAACTCTAGAGATTGAATTATAACTAAAGTTGTGACACTTAATTATTTAATTACAACACTTAATTAAATAATTAATTGCAACACTCAATTAATAATTTCTAAAGTGAAATATAGGGGTCGTAATTGAAACAAGAACATGAATAATATATGATAAACATCATCTTCGGTGTGAATAACTAATTCATGTACTTTTGGTTTGTTTAATAGCATAGTTTATAAATAATCAAATATTGATGTCGTTGATTATTTGCAAATTAATCTATTTTTTTGGTGATGTTATGGTATGTTGTTCGTGAGGATAAGAAGTAAGGAAAACAACATATCATGGAACATCCATAGTCTACAATCTACAACCATGTTGAAACCATAGCAAGTGAAGAACATCGGCCGCAACTACGGCCCTCAAAATTTTCTCCTAATGATTGTCCCCTGCAGTCATCTCTCACTAATAACAATCAGATCGTATGGCTTCCACCCTCCATCCATCAAGTACTTTTACATATAGAATACATCACTCATCCTCATATATTGAACTAAGAAAAAATATGTAAACAAAATATTTACAATCAAATGACAGGTGCACTCATTTTCACACCAGAAAACTGTCGAACCAAAACAAACATATATTGGTCATCCATAAAACTTTTTCAATGAAACGAAATGTGTTTTTCACTAGAAATACTATTTTGGGTGCAATGGAATAGGTCTCAAAATATAGAAATGAGCATATATGGGAGAACCATATCATATGGTTATTCCCCTCTCAATACAATAGAGCCAAAATTACAATTCCTGATTGAGAAGGAGAAGAATATAAAGAAGGTAACGAGCATAGAAACTCAATTCCATATTATATGAAACTCATCCTTCTTGCATGAAAATCCTAACATTTAATACATAAACAATCAAATAACGAATCAGCCACCATTTCACATATACCAAATAAAATAATGCAATGAAAATATAACATAAGAGAAATAATTATCTCAGCTTATGGGAAATTAGCTATAACGGGACAAATTTCCTCCTAACCATAGACACCGTCAAGCCTTACTCACTTGAACATGTCACCCCTGAGACAAGACCACGTATCCAAGGGTATAGGCTCACTTAGTCTCACTACTCTCGAAACTACCTCTTTTGATATCCACAATGCTTCCCACTACTACTTTCATGTCTGTTTCCATTGCCTATGGGATGTGGCCCACCTAACCATTCCCATTTCCTGGATTCTTGTATGAGAACCTGGATTAGTAGAGTGATATAATGGAATAAAAATGAATCAACTAGACTCATTCTAAGTCTCAACACACGGTCAATACTATCAACATTCCCAATATTGTTTGATAGCATAAGTCACATGGTCTAAAGCTCAAAATTACCTTGTGACAAGGATAGGGAATACGAATTTATAGCATAAGGAGGCCAAATATAACCTAATGGGATCATATTCAATTAGAAAGAAGTAAGGTTTAAGATTCATCATGGATTATTAACTCAAATTATTGGAGTGGTGTCTTAGTTAGGAGATCCACTTTCCCGAATCACCACCATGAGGATGAGTTACCAAAAAACAAGGAGTGGATCCATGATGAGCACAAGGAGGCACACTAATTCATAAGGGAGGTTAAAAAACATGAAGGAGGGAAAAAAGTGATATAAGGGATCCATTGGAGTCATAAATACCTTGGAATCACCAAAATAGGGTCATCAATGCATTGTCTATGAGTGGAATCTAGAAAATAGCTTGCAACCCCTAAAATTAGGAAAAGGTATCATATATCACCAAAAATATATAAATGTGAGGGAATATCCTCAAAATGATGCATCCCTAGGATAGACGGTCCCACTAATGCATTCACAAGATTCAATAATAGCTCCATAGTCCATAAATATCAAGAATAAGGTCTGTTGTACAAGGTTTGGGTGACCATCATTGTTAATGTCACCAAGGTACAATTTATGAACTAGGATGGACAAATTCAAGCCAATAATAAGTTATAAAGTGCTATGGATGTCCCCATTCCCCCTCACTTTTTGAATCCATGGTATTTGATACTCTTTAAGTTTCCTTTGTTGAGCCAATTATTTATTTAATAGAAAAAACCATTAATGACAACAACAATAACAAATATTAAGATTAATATTAATGCCAGCCCATAATTCACATTATCAAACAACGATCACAAGTGATTAATCACTCTAACATGCAAAGGAACATAATTACATAAAATACCATAAGTCCATAATGCAAAAGAACATAATTCGTATGAATGATCATAAGTTCGAGGCTTGACAACTGGGGTATTACATCTCCTTCCCCTTTCAACTGATGCATCATCCTTGATGCATATAACATACATGTTGCCAAAATTAAAAATAGATGAGGGTATGCTTCACTCATCATATCCTCTAGCTCTCAGGTCGCATGCTCAAGACTGTAATGGGTCCGTTGGACCTTTACCTGCCTTATTTATTCATTCTGAAGCGGTTTGACCTTGCTGCCTAAAATGGCAATAGGTTCATACTGAAAATCCCCTTTTGGTTCCACCTATATCATAATCTAGTCAATCAAATAACTAGTACCATGTTCATACATGTATATATATCAATAAAGAAAATAAAAGCACTATAATTACCTGGATCACATTCCAATAAATCACATGGTTAGCATTAGGTATATACTTTTTCAATAAAGAAACATGAAACACATTATGTACTCTAATGCAGGTTGGTAGAGCCATCTGATAAGAAATCAATCATATCTTACCTAAGACCTCAAAAGTTCCACAATATATGGAATTTATCTTGGAGCAATTTCCCAAGTTTAAGAAACTCTTCTTGGGTCTAACTTTCAAAAACACATGGTCTCCAACTTGAAACTGTTTGGCAATTCTGTTTTGATCTGTGTATCTCTTCTGCATGTTTTGAGCTGGATTCTTCTTTATCTTAACCATCTGATCCTCCATTTCATTTAAAATAAAATTGTCCAACATTGACTCTGTCTGTTGGGTTGTCCTGACTGATGGGATTATTTCACTTCCTTCCATACATGGCCTCTAAAGGACTCATATTCAAAGAGGAATTATATCCATTATTATAATAAAATTCCACCAATTGTAGATAATATTCCCACTTATATGGATGATCCATCACATACATCCTTAATATATCTTCAATTACTTGTTTAACTCTTTATGTCTATCCATTTGTTTGAGGGTGGTATGCATTACTCATGTTTAGACTTGTGCCAAACCCTTTAAACAATCATTTCAAAAAGTTAGAAGTAAATTTTGAATCTTTGTCTAATATTATATCCTTTGGAATACCATGTAATATAGCTAGTTCTTTTATGTAAATATATGCAATATTAGTTGCCTTGTGAGTCGTATTCACTGGAGTAAAGTGTACTTCCTTGGTCAACTTATATACCACAACCATGATAGCATCATTTTTTAATCTCCTCTTAGGTAACTTGGTGATGAAATACATCATCACTACATCCCATTTCCATTCTAGTATTGGCAAGGGTTGCAACAATGCCGCTAGATTTCAATGCCCAAATTTAACTTTTTGACAATCTATGCACCTAGCTATGTATTATGCAACATCATTTTTCATCCCTAGCCAATAGTATGGTTTCCTTACTATTGCTAATGTTTTCTGATAACCTAAATTCCTGACATAAGGAACATCATGCATTTCCTTCTAAACCATCTTCCTTATATCTCCAATATTGGGTACATAAACTCTATCTCTGTGCATAAGGATCCCATTTTATTCTAACTTATACTTATCAAATTTCTATGGAATTTTCTTTTGTTACAATCCTTGTTTTACCTATTGATAACGTGCATCTGTAACACTGGCTTCAATTATATTATCCTTTAAATCTATTGTACTAGTGTTGATAGCTTCCACATACATCACATGTATCTTCCTACTAAGTGCATCAGGTACTTTATTTTCCTTACCTTTGATATGCTTGATTTCAAAGTCATATTCACATACTAACTCTATCCATCTCCTCTGCCTTGCATTCAAATTGGGATGCTCAAACAAGTATTTGAAGCCATCATGATCAACTCTTAACTCAAAATTCTTTCCCATTAGATAATGTCTCCACATATTTAAAGAATGGATGATAGTTGCAAACTCTAAGTCATGGGTGGCATATTTCAAATAAGATATCAATTGAGTATTAGTTGTGATAAAACAAGTTCATTTAATTAAGGAATGAACTCCTTAATTTATGTAAGTGGTTGTTGGAGATGACTGATGGAGTTATATTCAGTTATGTTTAGTTACATCCAATTACATTCAGTTCTGTTCAGTTACATTCAGTTCCATTCAGTTACATGTAGTTCAATTTAATTTAGTTCAGTTCATTCAGTTAGAAACTCAGTTAGAGATAGTTAAACTTGGTGAATTAATGGAGGGTGCATATATTATTTGTGGGATATAATTATGAAGTGCCAACTTGACACCAAGTCTATGGGGATGCATGGTTGAATATGAGGCAGTGTTCTCAGTGTTAGCAAGTTACTGAAGCATGCAAATACTTGCTACCTTCTTTGTATAATTGATTTTTTCTTGTTATTAAACTGATATGCACTTGGAAAGGCCATTACAGTGTTCCATTTGATCTCTCCTCTCTTATGCTCTCAAAAAAGAAATCTTCTATTGTGTTGTAATCATCCTTTTCCAATTATCAATCATACTCTAAGATTGTTTGCTGGTTTTTTTATCCTGTGAATTGGTGGAGGGTTTTCCCATGGTATATCATGTGTTCTATGGTTTGATTTATTTAGGTCTTTGGATTATTGATGAGATATATATGCACTGTAATTGTGGATTAAAGTTTTAAATTTCAAGGTTCTTCATATTTTCTCAAACACTAACATGGTATCAGATCAAGGGAATGCAAGAGCTTAGTTTACGCAAGCAACTAAAGCCTACGTAGATCTTAAAGTATTGAGCAAAGATATTGGTGTCATGGCATCGATCTTTGTCCAACCAGAAGACCGACTTGAAGGTGTTTCCAAATTCAAAACATGAAAGAAAATGGTGTTAAGAATTCTTGAGGAGAAGGATCTAGATGTTTGTGTGACCTCAGTTAGTGAGGAGTCTTTATCCAATGCAGGGCGAATTAAAGAGAAAGTCAATATGCACCATTTTTGTCACTTTTCAGGAGACAAATTTCATGGAGATGTTCTGATCAACCCGTGAAGAAATAGACAAAATGGTTGAAAACCCACCTCTCAAATGAGATTATTTATATTAAGTAGTGCTCCTCCTTCAGGAGGAAGCACTAAGTAAATTTCATTCCTACGATTTTGATGTGATCTCGCTCTTTATGAGTCTATTGAAATAAATAAATAAATAAATATGTTTTTTGTGGAATATCTTTAATTCACTATGTAGGAGCTAATACAGTACTGAAACATAAACATGCATGTAAATTTAGAATTTGCATTCAATAGCTTAGTCATTTAAATATTTAAATAGGGACTCAAATTAGGAACATAATACTAGTAAGGTAACATACATGTATAATGAAGGGTGTAGTCGATCCCTTAGTTCTCGTAGCTTTGACAGGTTCCCATCCAAATTAGCCTCCTTAGTACTTAGCAACCGACTGAATAAACCACCCTGTCGACTAGATATGATCGTGTTGGACCTAGGAAATCAACAGACTTCCTAGCCCCTAAGTCCACAAACCGATAATTCCAACAACAACTTCCTTGTTTTGATTCCCAAACTATAGTTTTCCCCTTCCTCTCTTCAACGAGGTTTTCCCCTTCCCTCTCAAGTTTCCTTAAAAAAAAACAAGATCCCAAAAACTCTCAACTACCCCCTCCAACCCTTCCTTTATACCCCACTTCCTATGCTTCCCTCAGCCTTACTCCACTGCCTTCCCCATTTCTTCTCGAGACCCAAACCCATTAATCCCCTTTCCTCTACTCAAGGTAATTTAATATTTAATATGTTTATGAGATAATGTTTTCTATCAATTAGTTAAAACAATAGTGTTTATTAAATTAGTTATGTCATGATGACTTCAATTATTTATTAATTATATGAATGACCATTACTAAGTTTGATTCATGAGGATTATCTTCTTAACTAACAGATCTACCTACCACTTATGTTTTAAATGTTTTAAGAATAAGATAATAATTAATAATCCTGACTTGACATAAAAAGATTCAAATGTCTTGATTACTTAGTAAAAATATTATTCGACAATGATGTTCAGATTTGCAAATCAGTTTAAATATTTATATAATATTAATATAATAATATTTGATTTAGACAATTCACCAATAATTATTTCACTTATTCGAGGAGGCAGAATAATCTAGATGATGAAATAATTAATTTAACTAGTATTATGAAGTCACTTATTTCACAATAGTTTAAAATAAAAATAATCATTTATAATGATATTAATAATAATAATAATTATTATTATTATTATTGATTAAATAGTGATAATAATAATAACATCCATTAATTGTTTTTTTTAGTTTTTAAGTGATAAGTTACCAACATAGTACTTTTACACCTTTATACAAGTATCCTTTAAGGGTAAACTAATTGTAATTAATAATTCAATAGTACAATTCTACTGTCAAATATGGAGCAATGTTCATGCTTACTTACAACAATTTCTGAAAATAATTTCAATTGACGACACTGAATAAATTATTTATTGTAGTGCTCACCTACCTTACAAATCTTAACTTCCATTACCAATGTATAATAACTTACTATTTTATAACAACTTACGCAATTTAATCTTGTGAGCACTTGTATAACGATGCTAGTGTATGTATGCAAAGTCTGCATGCGTGGCCAGTGCATGCACATATCACATATATACCATAGGTAGCATGCCATATGTAACACCCCAGTTTTGACCCCATGGTATTGAAATTGTACATGATGTATATAATGTATTTAAAACATGGAAAGGAGCTCAAGGACAAGGCCCTGCCATCGATTTGGTGTATTGTGTATAGGTGATCAAGGTCAATGCCTATGATTATGGTGTTGATTCAGACATTGTATATTTTGATGTATCATGTAAATACGCAATTAATAAAATACCACAGCTAGATATGGGGATGCAACGTGAAAGATATGGGGGCATGATTTAACAAGGAATAGGGAGGGGATTTAGTCAAACTCCTGAGCCAATAGGGTGAGACCAGATGTCAATGGGGGAACCCATAAACCCTCAACTACCTGTTGTCCTCTGCACTCAATCATTTATTTCTTCCAGAAGTTGGTTGAGGTAGTTAATGCCTTGGGTAGAGCAGGGCATGACAATCTGATTTTCATGACTAAGAAGGCCTGCAGTCTACAGAACATGTATTCTTTCTTATGGGGAAAGTAAACCCAGAAAATGTGTGCCCATCCTGTCATCTTGGTATTCACAAAAATGTTGTGGTCATTCTGAAGATACATGCTCACTGATTCACGCAGTATTCATTCCCAATCCCACAGTCACGATTGTTCACGGTGGTGCAGTGCAACCCTGTGTTTGTTCACTGTCTGGAGTGGTAGAACGGGTTGTTCTGTAGTGTTTCTCCTAAAATACAATGTGGTATGCAAACCTGTTTGTCTGTGTACATAGTGGATCCCTTTGTTGTTGAGTTACCTTATGGTTTTTTGTGTTGTGCAGCCTGGTTTGGATCTGAACTATATGCAAGACTTAGGAGGGGAAATTATTAAGAAGGCAGGGGAACGTGGGTCACTTGAATATCCCATGCGGTATTGTGAAACCATGACACTAACTATTGAACGCATACATGTAATACGCCATAGCTATAGAATTTTTAATTATGATTTTCATTGGAAAAAATATTATGACCTGGTCCCTGGGCATTACCAGACTAGTTATTAGGAATGGGTTTTTATCTGCTTGGAAAAAATATTCTTGGGAAAATGGGAATAGGGTACAAGTTACCTGTGAAGGAGTTGAACCTTGTAAACCTGCAAATTTATGCCAAATATTCTCCTTGCTTGGTCTAAGTTGGGTACCCTACCTGTTAACAAATGACCAATGAAAACCTAAGTGGTTTCCCTTGGTGAATTCTTAGTTCCACCTCAGGGGTGGAAACAGTGTTGAGAGATTATTGAAAATGATTTCTTATATATGGGTGGAGCGTGGAATCCCTGTATCCAATTGCCACTTCAAGTATTTATTAGATAAGTACATTATTTTTAATTGTGTGTTTTGTTTTCAATCTTAATAATTAATGAAGTGAATTTTAGGAATACATAAAATAGCCCTATGTGTGAAATTGTAATTTTGTAGCTGTAATTTAGTATTTACCTTATGTTGTAGTAACTACATTGCAAGGAAACCTTGGTAGATACAACATTGATGCTTGCTAAATATTGTTTCTACTATATGGTATTGAGATAGAGGAATGCTAGAAGCCATTACATAAATTCCCTATTTTAGTATTTGTTGAATGAACAAAAATTGCACACAAAGCGCTTGATGTAATGTCTCAATGAAAAGTAAACATTTTGCATACAAAGCGTTTGTCAAAATGCGCCAAAGAAACTTAAAATCCTTGCACATGAAATGATTCCTAAATTTTGCCGAAATTCATGTAGCTATAAGTTGTATTATGGAAACTAATTTCCTATAGAAATACATTTTTTGTTCTTTAACCATTTGAAAAAATTTCATATGTATGGATGGAAATTCCTAATACCTTGCTTAAGCTCAAAATTCAGATTTTTCCCATTAAGTGTTTGGTAAAATATATCAAAGAGAATTAAACAATTTTCACAGGATATGTTAAGAGGCTTGAGGAAAATATATTTTGTATCCTTAAATTATTTGGATTACATAATAACAAATTCAAAAAAATGGATTGATTGTTGGGGTTGCATATGTTAGTTTTTATTTAGATCTAATTAGTTTATCTAGGATCTTTATCTGAAAGAATAACAAGTACAATAATATGCATAATATATAAAAGATACATGAGACACAAAGGTTTTCACCAAGGAACCCATAAAGGAGAAAACCCCACAAAATTCCTCAGAATAGTAAGATGATCAAACTCATTAATAAGAAGTATCCAGCATCTCCTCCTCTCTCTCTCTCTCTCTCTCTCTCTCTCTCTCTCTCTCTCTCTCTCTCTCTCTCTCTCTCTCTCTNGGAGAGCGTCTCCCTATTTATACCTTTCAAGTGACTAACCAAACATAATATTGGGGCCCACTAGTCTTCCCTAGCAGTGCCAACTTCACCCATAGAGATTCCAAATACACATTACATGATGTTACATTGGGGACTATTGCCCCGACTTACAATGGAGGTTGTACCTCAAGGTCTAGACACAATTAAGACATCCTGTAAGGAGGTAAGCACATCTCCAATGGGGGTTACAACAACATACAATGATAATATACATCAGAATATCTTCTAAAGTTATAAATACATCAACACTCCCTATTAACTAGGAATTTATTCTCTCTTCTACAGTCATCAACACATATGGTCAAGTATTCATCACAGAGTCAGCATCATGGTTGTTTCCATCATCATCTTCTTCTTGATCATCAAATGGTACTAACTATCATTGGAAGTTTCTACAAAGTCAACCCTCTCTCTATCAGGGGTAGGCCTAGTCCTCATCCATGTCTTCATCACATATTAATCAATTCATCTTGTAGGAACGGTTCAATACCTTATTTGCATTTCCACGACAATAACTTGTGTCTACTACCTTCATCTCGTCGTATCCAAATCATCTCTTTTGTCTTACAAAGAACAAAAAAAGAACATCCCTTTAGATGCAAACCACCTGTGTTCTTTCACCATGACATTAAGCCAAGATATTTTCACGTCATTAAGAAAACCTGCAACTTCTACTATGTTAGAATATCCTAGGAGCACACTCAGTGCATTATGTCTCTACACAGCCAACCTGTGTTCTACCAGTAAAGGGAGAACTGCCTAGGTGCACCTCTCTTGCTTCATGACCTTATCATCTCAAAATGGGAACACATATACAGATATATATGTAAGGGCTGATTATGACTAAAAAACTTGCTACAATAGGACCTTTTACATTCCAATTCAACCTCAAGGACTTATTACATCTAAACAACCTGCGTCCAGGATATTTTACGTTCAGACAACCTTCGAGGCGTATTACATCCAAGTAAACTACATACCATGCTGTTATAGACTAAAATGACACACTCTATTCCTGTGACCACTTTCCCATGATTTCGTCACATGTTGACACTTCCATGATGACACTTCAGAAAAGTCATTGAAATTCACTGAAAAAATACCTAAATTACAGGATCCATATCCAAATTTTTGTAACTCCATTTGACCTCTTCTCTACACCATTGGAAAGGTATTAAAGTTGAAAAAAATTCTCCAGAAGACTCCAAATCCTGAAAATGCATAGAAAACACCCTAAAAATGAGAATATTTGACATATCCGTAACTTGTGTGAAGCATAACCATGAGTTTCACTTCTACTCGTGACTCTACTTTCATGGCACCCACAAATACATCATGTAGTGGTAAAAAATAATAAAAATATGAAAAATATTGAATTAGGGGTGGTTTGGGAGGCTATGGAACTGATTTAGCAAGTTATAACTAATCCCTATTTGGCCCTATCTCTTCAGAAATGTATAAATCGAAGGTGAGAGGTCCATGAGAAGGGACTTGAATCATTGCATTGTTATGCTAGAGGAATTAGGACTCTCATTCCCCCCACCTTTTCCCTAGAAGCTATATTCATGTGTCATAGATCTTGGAGGCTAATTTCCTTAGAGAAGAGAAGCAGCAGAACTAGATCAAGGTTTCATCAGGTGCTTAACTTGAAGATAAGGTAATCTTTGTACTTCTCTCATGATTAATAAATATATGATGCACTTCCTATTCTAATCAATATGTTTGGTATATTGAATCTCTGATTATGATAATATGATGTCGTCTATCAGATTAGGATTTCATATTGTTCTGATTATCATTGCTTTACATGTGGTCATATTGATTTGTGGAAGGTATAATTTGTTTTGCATATCTCTTGGAGTAAGAGGAGCAAGAGGAGGATTGAAGGGCTACTTGGATCAACCTTCATTTGGCTAAGGTATGAACCATTCTAATCTTTCAATCTTGTTTATATTTATTTACAGAACTATATGTATCTACCTTCCAACCTCAGTATGTTGATGGCCTCTTGAACCCTATCCATAGGAAAATTTCCTCTAGAACAGAACTAGTGACTCTGTTGGGGATAACCTTGTATGTTTAGGGTTTCTCTGTCCTTCTTCTAGTATTTTGTAAGGTTTTAGGTCCTTCTTTCCACTTAGGAACACCTTCTCATCCTGATAGTACACCTCCCCTGCCTTCCTAAGTAAATTTTTGGCCTTTCTTGGGCCTTTTCCCACCCATTCGCAGGTCCTAGACTCAACAGTAATGAGTTCGGGAAGTACTCGTGACCTAGTAGTAGGGAAACTCGCGAGAGCCCCTAAAACAACCATTTTCATCATTTTTTGTGGTTTTTTATGTTTTTTGAGGGATGTTTGGTAGGTTTTTAGGTATTTTTTATCTATGTGTTAAGTCCTTTTGTTGCATTACGGTTTGATCTTTTGTCTTTCCCCCACCCCCTTTGCTTGGTTTCACTTTTGGCTTATATTTCTAGTCATCCTCTGTTAGTGATCTTTGTCTGAGTTCATAAGCTTATTGGTCTTTGTTCCCTTCTTTTTTTGTTGGTTAACTTCACCATGCCTAAGTAGTTGACTTGTCTCTTATGCAATCCTCCCTTCCAAGTAGGGTTTATACTAACTTTAGGGTAGTCTAGAGTCTTTTTGTTGGTTATATAGCAAGAGTCGTTTTGTGTTGTTCTTGTTATCTGCATACTTTAGTTTGTAGGTAATTTTTCTTTTGCTTTTATAAAATAAAAATAAAAATAACATACAATTGTTTTAATATGCATGTAGTTTAGGGTTTTTGTCTTTAATGCACTGCATATCATTATTCTTGAAAAAATAAAAAGAAGTTTTTATTTTGTGGCTTTCAAGTTTCTATTTGAAAAAGAAAGAGAATAGTTTTTTATTTTTGCATTTCATTTCTCTTTGCTTAGTCATCTTGTTTCAACTATGATTCAAAACACCATTGGTTTCACCTTCATCGCCCCCTTTGAGTAATCAACAGCCCTTTAAAATGAAAGTTTAATATCTAAAATTTATTAGTAATTGTTTGTTTATAGGGATGACACACACTACTCTAGGATAGTGTTTTGAGTTAGGGAAATCTTAACTGCTCAAAACTTCAAACTCAAACATGGTGGCATATCTTTTAGGAAATCCAACTTCATTGAGAAAGACACCAAAAATCCCCTCTCACACAGGATTCAAGCACAAGGTCGTGCGATACTGAGCTATTGGAGATACCCCTCCTCTCCTTAGTAAAGCATACACCAAAGTTGTTGCATGTTTGGGGACTCACCCAGTACCTCCTCCCGGCACGATCTGGTTTCTAGTACTGCTTGAGTTTTGGGATTAGATACCCTACCCATGTGCATCGGCTAGAGTGACGACTGTTCCGATGAAATTTCTTCGCTATTTTGGTAGCCTTAGTATCTTGTCTTTTAGGATCTTACACGGGTGACATTGGAAGGCTATTTTCGGTGCTCCTAGGGTAGACTTGGAAGGTAACCTAGGTTTAAAATTTGGGAGGGCGGTTGGGTGATTATAGTGCTTGCACCTAGAGAACTCTTCCTGAGATGCCAAGTAACTACTCTCATTCTTTCACTGGTTAGTTACGGGCCCTCATCATCCCATACTTTCCTTTGGAAGTCATCTTTGTTTTCCTGGATTGATACTTAGGTTTATTTTGCTAGTGGTGTATTCTTTGTACTATTGGTTGTATGTCAACCTCAGACTTTGTCTTCTTGTTTGAAACTATGGCTAACACCCCTATGAACACCAACCAAGATATCCCCATGCTGGGAACTCCTTGTACTATTCCTCTCATAGGGGATGTTGGTGTTCCTTTGATGGCCACCTTGAATTTACTTGGATTCACCCTAGGGAAACCAGTGTGGTTGTTCTCCACTCCAGCTATCTCAAATTACCCTGATGCTTCTCAAGAAAGATCCTTATATCAAGGGAATCAAAAAATGTCTTCCCCTTCACCTGTATTAGCTTCTCCTCCTCCTTTTACCTCATGCAATGAAAGTTATGACACTAGTAACCAACAGTATATAAGGAGTAAAAGAAGGAAGAATAGGAAGAAGACTCGAAAGTAAGGGGGCACCCGTTCAACTTCTGCAGGTCAAGTTGAACCTCACCACCCAGCCTCTGTAGTTCATGTTGGGGGCACTTATCCAACCTATGTGGGTCATGTTGGATCTAAGCACTCAACCTCTACAAGTCAAGTTGATATTCACCATCCATCATTTGTTGATCATGTTGGTGAAACCTTTCCAACCTCTGTAATTCATGTTGGATCCAGTCACTCAGCCTCTATAGTTCATGCTAAGGGCACCCATTCAAACTTTGCAGGTCAAGTTGAACCTCCCCATCCAACCTCTATGGGCCATGTTGGACCCAACCACCCAGCCTCTGCAAGTTATATTGGGAGCACACACTCAACCTCTATGAAGCATGTTGATCCTACCCGTCCAACCTCTACGGGTTATGTTAGACCCAGTCTCTCAACCTTTGCAAGTCATGTTGGGGGGAAACTCTCAGCCTTTGTAGGTCATGGTGAGAGCGAAAATTCAGCCACTATGATTCATGTTGACATTGTTGAAAAGACTAATCGTTCGAAACACAAGCCCAAGTTTCCTTGTAATATTTGTGAGGGATACCACCTTACTTATCAATTCCCTTCCATCGCATAGGTACAAATGTTTTGGTTCCAGGGTCATCTTGTTTATGAACACGCTAAAGTATCTCAACAACCAACCTCTCTTAGTAAGGTTGGACCCAGTCACCCAACCTCTGATGGTCATGCTGGGGGTAAATAGTTAGCCACTGCTAGTCATGTTCACACTGTTAAGAAAACTAGTCATTCGAAAGGAAAATTAAGTTCCCTTGTAAGCTATGTGAGGGAGTTCACCTTACTCACCAGTGCCCTGCTATCACAGAGGTGTGAAGAGTGTGTTCTGAGACCTAAGAATATCATGTTCCTAAACAACCTAAAGTTTCTCAACAACCTACTCCACCTTTGGTTGATCAAGTGGTCGAACCAATCTCAGCTTTGGTCAATCTCTCTCCCTTCGGAGAGTGACCTTTACCATGTGATTGAACCAATGCCATCTTTGGTAAATCCCACTCTCCCTTCAGAGAGTGACTTTCACGATGCGGTTGAATCAATTCCAGCATCGATCAATCCCACTCTTCTTTTAGAGAGTGAAGTGTTTCCTAGTCACATTTTTTTCACTTCCAGTTCAAAACTTACTGAACAAGGGGGAACTGAACTCACTTTGAATGAACCCCCACCAAGCTCTCGGATTGCTTCCTTTGATTGGGATAGCCTAGTTGATCCACACCTTCCTTCTGATACACCTTTCTAGGTAAAGGTCAAAGTTGGAAAATACACAATTTCTCATTGTATTGTTGATGAAGGAGCCTCAGTTAGTATCTTGTTTGCTCATGCTTGAAAATCCATGGGATCTCCCAGCCTTGTGCCGATTTTTAGTCAGTTACTGCATTTTGATAAAAGAACTAGTACATCCTTGGGAATTCTTGCTCAAACACCTGTTACTTTGGGTGGGAAGATAGTCTTAGTTGATTTCATGGTGATAGAGGGACCCTTGTACTTCAATATGCTCCTCAAGCGTGATTATGTTTATGCCATGCAGGTTGTGGTGTCAACATTATTTCTTGTGATGTACTTTAATCATGATGAATAAATTTTCATTATTGATCAGTTGGATTTTTTTTATCCTTCTCCTAGCTTGACTAGAGACTAGATCTTTCCTTTATTTGTTCCCAGTGTTTCGACAAACACTACCCCACCACGGGTGAGCTATGTGGCCTCATATCTCTCAGGTTCAATTGCTACTAAGGAGAATTCTATGTGTTCATGTTTACCTTCTCGGGACTCGGTCCCAATAATTGACCAGGTGATCCATCCTATACAGACTATGGATCCTACTCTCCACTATGTTTCTCCATTCGAAATTTCAGATATGTGTCCTATTTGGGATGGTATAATTCCTTCTTACGAAGTCTTCCTAGAGTCTTTGATACAATATGACCTTCATTTTTATATTGGTTTAGTTGTGACTAAGTCTAACCCTGACTCTGTTTCATAATATTGTTCTTTTCATTTACCGATCTTCTTTTGTTAGCCTTGTTGAGTCTTTGGACTCTTCATTCAAGGATCAAGTCATTGATCCTAATGAGTTTGATTTTTCTTATAGATTTCTCAACTCCTGATGTAGTGAGTTTGTTCCTGCAGACTCTATCTCCCTTGTTTTTTTTTCCTTCTAAGGTTGATCTTACTAATTAACAATCCTCAGATATTGGCACTATAGAGTCCTCTTTGGTTGATTATACCTTGATTACACCTTATTTAAAAGATAGAAAAGTTACATGTGTTTCTTCCAAAATGACCTGCATCGGATCTTTTCTTATGAATATGATCCTGATTTTGTTGTTCCTTGGAGACATGATTTTTAGTTGGATTCACAACTGTTTACTAGCCTCACTTTGTTTTTCAAGTTATAGCTGCATTTGCATTTACCCTTCTCATGTTTATGAGCCTGATGACGACTTCCATGCTCTTAGCTCGTTGTATAAGCCTCCATCTCTGCTCTCGTCATCGCTCAACCTTGCATCATCTTTCCTTTGCAAATTGACAACTTTTACCCTGAGGAGATGTTCCTCGATTTTCCTTATCTTTCTCATGTTCCTTGCATTATGCTTAGGATTGTTCCTTACGCTTGGAACTAGTTTCGCCCACCTTTTCCACTCCTCTCCTCACATTTAGATCATTCTTTATGCTCTCCTTTGAGCTTGTTAAAAATAGTAAGGAGGTCATGAGTTGAATTTTTTAGACTCATTAAAACTTCACGAGAAAGATATGGAGTTGTCTTTAAACCCTGGTATAAATCCTTAAAATTGACTAGATTGCCGAATAAACTTGTTTGTTTATACTCGTTAAGGTAAATTGAACAATCATCCACAATGACAGTAGTTTATCTATTTTTTGGACCATGTGGATTACTTACGAAAAAGGAACACTCTCTCTTTTTTTTGGAATTGATAAGAGTATCTTCAGGCATAGATTTATCGCTTTTCCGGACCTGGAAGACTTAAATTACAGAAAATGACCCTTTTCAAGCTTAGTTTTCTCTTTTTTGTGCTCTATACCTAAACATGAAAAAGATTCTTAGCGTACTTTATGTCTTTTTCATGCTCGCTAAACCCTAGAACAAAGCATTGAGTTTATTGTTGTTTGTTCCATTCTCGTAAATAAATGGAACTTTTCAAGTGATCTTGCTTTCCTTCACACTTGTTAAAACTAGATCGTTCTTCTCGCTTATGAAGGAGCATTGGTCTGATGATATTTTACCCCTTTTTTGGATCTTGCCGACTAACTACAAAAAAGGCATACCTTAGTTCACCTGGGCTAAGAGAATTCTCCTCTATATTTTTTTACACTTTTTTAGACTTAGGAGACTAACATTACGAAAAATCACCCCCCTGGAGTCTTCTTTGGAGTTGTCAAACTCAAAATTATGAAAACATTGTCGAGCATCCATTATTTTGGGATCGTAAAATCCATGAATTAGTGCTTTAACAAGCATTATTTTGTTTCTTCTTTGAGCTTGTCAAAAATTAAGAAGGTCCCAAGTTTGCTTTCTTGGACTCTTTAAATCTTTACAAGAAAGAGGGAAGGGAAGTTTTTTCACATGTATTTTACATCATGGAAGCAAGTCTTGTTTCCTTGAACAAAGAAATAGTTTTGAAGCTATCAACATTTGGGTCCTAGTTTTTTACCTCATCCCAATTCCGAGTTTTTACTCCTTCGGTTGATCTCTTTTCGAATTATATGGGGAATCCGTCAATGTCTCCTACATTGCATATTTTCATCATTGGTATCTTTGTGTCAAAATATGCCTAATTCACTTTTGTGTCATGCTCATTATTGAAGGATAAACCTTTCTCGACCATTCTACAGTTTCCTTAACCTTTTGTGTCAGCCATTCCCTAGTATAAATTCCTTACATTGATGTCTCCGGTGGTCCTTGCTCCAAAACTTTGTTCCAGTTCCAAATCCACTCAGTCTCTGACTTACCTCATGTTGGATGATGAAGGATTCCTTAATGCCTTCCTTCCAATAGATCTCTTCCTGTTGACGTCAAGATATCTTGCTCTAGGAATGATATTTAGAGTTTTTGAGTTATTACCTTGGGGATTTCAGTCATCAGTGGCAATTTCCCTCTCTATTGGGTAGTGGGAATACCTTAATGTCTCCTGCTTGATGGATTCTTCAAGTGTTTGAATTTAATACTTTGTATTCATACTTGTTAGAATGTCCTAGGTACCTTGGGGACCATTTTAATTAATGGTGGTTTCCCTTACATTTGTTGACGGTTCTCATCGCTAACCGATAATCAAACAATTTCCTCCATGTTCGAATTCAACTCCTTTATTCACATGGTTAGGATTTGTACCTTTGGGTGGTTTGGATTGAAGACCTTGGTCCGACAGTAGCATTTAATCTTTTGTTATTTCCCGATTGGTGCAAGACCTTTTCACACTTCATATGACATTCGTTGAGACATAGATCCACCTTTTATTCTTGTGGCTCTGATCGATTGTTGAGCATGGATCCACCTTGTTCATTTGTGGCGGTGACTCATTTAGATTTGATATGGTTCCTTTTTGTATATTGTGTGACCATGATAGTTACATAAGTTATACATGTTGGATCCGCGTGTATATTTATGGAGATTATTTGTATATGGACTTGTATGTCCCAAATATCAGTTTTGTCTAACATTTATCTCTCTTTCAGGTACCTATGTTCAATCCTTTCAATCTTGGATTCTCTACTCTCTCCATACTCATTTGTTTCCTTTATATAATGTATTTCAGCTATCGTCTTCCCCTCTAACCTCATACATTAGGGGGAATCTAGTATATCCTAAAATGACACACTCTCTAACTGTGACCACTTTCCCATGATTTTGTTGCATGTTGACACTTCCATGACGACACTCTAGAAGAGTCATTGAAAGTCACTGAAAAACCACCTAACTTGGAGGAGCCATATCTAGATTTCTGTAACTCTGTTTGACCTCTTCCCTACACTGTTGGAAAAGTATTCAATTTAGGAACAATTTTCCAGAAGACTCCAAAGCCTGGAAATTCCCATAAAAAACCCTAAAAATTAACATCTTTGACCTATTTGTGAATTTTTTGAAGCATACCCACAAGTTTCACTTCTACTCATGAATATTCCTTCATGGTACCCGCAAATACATCCTGCAATGGTCAAAAATAATAATAATAAATGAAAAATATCAAATTAGGGGTAGTTTGGGAGGTTATGGAACTGATTTGGGAAGTTATAACTGACCCCTATTCAACCTTATCTCTTCATAAATGTATAAATAGAAGGAGAGAGGTCCATGAGAAGGACTTGAATCATTGCATTGTTATGTCGGACGAATTAGGACTCTCATTCCCCCCACCTTTTCCCTAGAAGTTATCTCCTTGTGTCACAAATCTTGGAGGCTAAGTTCCTTGGAGAAGAGAAGCAGCAAAGCTAGATCAAGGTTTCGTGAGGTGCTTGACTTGAAGAGAAGGTAATATTTGTACTTCTCTCATGATTAATAAAGATATGATGCACTTCCTCTTCCAATCAATATGTCTTGTATATTGAATCTCTGATTATGATCATATGATGTTGTCTATCAGATTAGGATTTCATATTGTTCTGATAATCATTTATTTACATGTGGTCATATTGGTTTGGGGAAGGTATAATTCATTTTGCAGGTCTCTTGGAGAAAAAGGAGAAAGATGAGGATTGAAAGGATGCTTGGATCAACATTCATTTAGCTAAGGTATGAACCATTCTAATCTTTTAATCTTGTTTATATTTACTTGCATAAATATTTGCATCTACCTTTCAACCCCAGTATGTCGATGGCCTCTTAAACCCTAGTCATAGGAAACTTTCCACTACAACACACAACAGGGCTCTTTTTACACTCAGACAACCCACAGGACTTATTACATTCGAGTTACCTCGATACCACTCCAGGGCTCATATTTACACTCAAATAACTTGTCACATGACTAATTACATCCAAGGATAACCTTCAAGCTTTGACAGGACTGATTACATCTAAGGACAACCTACAAGACTGATTACATCAGAGGATCCTGCTTCACAAAGATTTTTCCTGCTCAAAAAACCTGTTTCATTTCCCATGTGAGATATTATGCATCAGCTATTTCTAGCATAGAAAAATATCAGGATTAATTACATCCAAGGATAACCTGTGCGCTTCACCAAGAATTATCCAAGGATAACCTACTAGACTGATTACGTCTAAGCAACCTATGATCTTATCATGGATGTTACACTCATACAACTTGTCTCTCTAACTATGCTAGAAAACATCACTCCCTCTTTCGAGGGATCTCGATCTGGATCACACCATGTATTTATATAAAGTACTTGAACTTCACTTTGGCTAGAGGCTTGTTTAACCCATCATTTTTCTTCTCCTCCATTGCCACATATTGGAACTTCACTTCTCCTCTTTACACCATATCCGTGATATAGTGGAACTTGATCTCGATCTTCTTCGACTTTTCATGGAATACTGGGTTTTGTGCCAACTTCATGCAACTCTAATTGTCACATAAGATACAAGTCACATCCAACTAGAGATCAAACAAGTTAGAAAATAGATTTTGTAGCCACACTGCCTCGCAACTAGCTGAGCAAGCGAAAGCATTCTATTCCTCGACTGTACCCAATGCCACACGTCATTGCTTCATGTTGAACATGGAGATCATACCAGATCCCAAATTTAAGTAACAACCTAAGGTTCTCTTCCTGTAATTGCCGCTACCTTCCCAATCCGAATCAACATAACCGTGTAGTTTAATGTTTTGATTCACATCATAATTGAGCCCATAATCCACTGTACCTTTTAGGTACCTCACAACATGCTTTGCAACTATCAGGTGAACATGTCTTGGATCCATCAGGAACTGGCTCAGGGTGTTCACTGCAAAGCATAGATATGGTCTCGTATTCGTCAGGTACATCAACGAGCCAATCATCTGAAGATACATCATGGAATCAACCAAATCATATGAATCATCACTCAGAATATTCAAGTTAGATGCCATAGGTGTGTCTATTTCCTTGCAGTCCAACATTCTGAATCTCTTCATAATATCCACTGCATGCTTTCCTTGACCAAGGACAATACCATTTGCACTCTGCCACACCTCCATGCCTATGAATTGGTACATCATACCTAGGTATTTCATCTCAAACTCTGTAGCAATTATCCTAATTGAATATTTAATGATTTCCTCATCACTTGTCATAAACAAGTCATCGACATATAGTAGGAGTACCACTGGTATTCCATATTCCACCTTGAATTATAGGTTGGAATCTGCTTTACTCTTGGTAAATCCCAAGCTCATCATGAAAATATCCATCTTGTCGTACCATGTCCTCGGTGCTTGTTTCAATCCATACAAGGCCTTCTTCAATTTCTACTCATGGGTCTTCCTGTCATGTGTCTTGAATCCCAATGGTTATTCCATGTGCACTTCCTCCTCGACTACACCATTCAAGAAAGTTGTCTTAACATCCATCTAGTGTATTTTCCATTTCATAACTATCGTCAATGCAAGTATGGTCCTAATGGAAGTGTACCTTGCTACAGGTGCAAATATCTCTTTGTAGTCTATGCCTTCTTTCTGTGAGAATCCTCATGCTATGAACCCTACCTTGTATTTCTCAATGCTACCATATGCAGCATGCTTGATCTTGTAGATCCACTTTGAAGTCACGACAGACTTCTTCTTCGGTCTCGTAACTATCTCCTAGACATCATTCTTCATGATCGACTGATATTCCTCGATCATAGCATCCTTCCATTCTTTATTTTTTCTAGCCTCTTCATAGGTGGAAGGTTCTCTGTCAATGATGTCACACAATAGGGCCACATAGCTATTGTAAGGCTTTTACTTCTTTCTCTCTCTATGTATTCCTTCTAGAGTGCCATGCCTTTTAGCTTCTCGTATGAGCTCCCGTGACCATGTTGTTTTCCTATTGTGGGATTACTTCTCGAGGATTTACTCTACTGGTTCTTGTGGTTCCATCATGTCATGATCTTCATGGTCTTCTGGAATTGATTTTCCAATTTCCATATCTCAAAATCTCATCTCTTCAGGTTCCTCGACTTCCTAAATAGGTGTCCTCCTGGATATGAAGTACGTCGAGTCTTAATCAAAGGTTACATCTCTATTGATGTTGACCTTCTTGAATCCCGGGAAGTATATTCGGTAAGCATTTGATGTATCATTGTATCTTACGAATATACCCATCCTCCCATAATGATCAAGATTGGTCCCTTTCTTCTTTGGGATATGTATGTACATTGGGAAACTAAATATTCTTAGATGGTTGACTTCTGGTTTATGTCCTAAGAAATCCTCTTCTGGAGTCTTGTTTTCAAGTACTAAATGAGGATTATAGCTATGTACATACACAGTTGTTCTTGTTTCCCCCACCCAAAGGTGCATAGGAAGATCCTGGTCATGCATCATTTCTCTTGCTGCTTCCATGATGGTTTGGTTCTTTCATCCGCAACCCCATTCTATTGAGAATTGTATGGAGTGCTCAACTCCCTCTTAATCCCGGACTCTCTGTAGAGTTCCTTGAATTCTTCTGATGTGAATTCTCCATCATTATCTGAACGTAGAATCTTGATCTTCCTATCAGTTTGGTTCTCTACCAACGCTTTATATTCCTTGAACTTACTGAAAACTTCACTTTTTCCTTTCAAGAAATATATCCAAGTCTTACGTGAGAAATCATCTATAAAGGAAACATAGTACACATACTCGCTTAATGAGCTAGAAGACATGGGTCCACATACATCTGATTGTACTATCTCCAATATTCCTTTGGCCTTGATCTCACTACTGGGAAATGTATTCTTCGCATTCTTTCCTTGTTCACATCCTTTGAAAATGCATTCATTCTTTTACTGGATCTCTGGAAATCCTAAGACTACTTTGCTTGACATCGATAGTGCACATGTGCAAGCCTTCTGTTCCACAGTTCGCTTCGTTCAATTGACTCGTGAACCAATGCTTGTTCAGGTTGTCCCTTTACCTTGTACAAGCCTCTATCTTCTTCTCCAATCACTATTGCATCCTCTATTGTCTTTCCTCTAGGCCACATCACAACCAAGACATGAAGAGATGAAGAGAATATTCTTGTTCAATCCTAGAACATATAGCACATCCTTCATCTTTAAGGATTTCCCGGAGTCAATATTGTATGAATATTCTCCACTCCCTTTTATGGGGTATTGATAATCATCCCCAAGTTTCACCTTGTGCGGTGACTCGTGTTCAGACATATTTAAAAATGATCCCTTGTATATCGTCATGTGTTTATAAGCTCCACTATCCAAAAGCCAATCATTTCTTCCGTGTGAGATAGTGCCAGTAAGTGCTAAGATTAGTGCATACGCTTCATCTGAATCATCCTGCTCTCATATGAATCTTTTGTTTGTTGTTTCATCATCTTTGGCAATGTGAGCATGGTTTCTTCTTTTCCTAATGGTACAATCTCTTGCGAAGTGTCCCTTTTCATCACAAGTATATCATCGAACATTGGAAGAATATCTTTTGGTATTCTTTTGTTTCTTGTCCTTCTTCTTGTTGTGATGAAAATTCTTCTTCTTCTTCTTGAATTTCTTCTCGGTGTGAATTGTGATAGCTTGATCTTCAATTGCTCCCATCTTCTATTATCTTGTCATGAGTCGATCTTTTTCTTGTGCACGTTATTTTTTAAGTCTATTTGAAAGAGATCATCCTCCTTCTTGCACAAATCCCTTTAATGAATGAGTCCCATGATCTAGGGATACCATTCAAGGTATTCATTACAATTTATTCTTCTTCGACATTCTCTTCAACTGCTTCAAGTTGTTATTTGATTTGAGAAACCCTTTTGAAGTAAAATTGTATAGTCTCAGAGTTCTGTATATTCACATTCTTCAAATGGTTCCTTAATTTCATCTTCTAGTTGATGGTATTTCCTTCAAACATCTTTTTCAAAGCATCATATAATTCCTTCATTGTCTTGAATGAAGACACATTGGGGATGAGGTTATCCTTAATAGAACCTATAATGGTTCTCTTGGCCTTATCCATGCTTCTCTTATGAGCAACCTTAGCCTCATCTCCCTCTGGTTCTAGAACTTCTCTAGTGATAAATTGATCCAAGTCATTTTCTTCAAGGATATGAGAGATTTTGTACTTCCATGCTAGGAAATTATCAGCCCCTCCAATCTTGTCCTCAAGCTGAGTATGGTGAGTCATCTTTCCAAATGAGAAACTCAAATGAAAATAGCAAAGATTTATATCTTACCAATTTGAGGTGTCCCGCCTAGTTCCGGAGCTAGATGACCTAGGGTTTGTTAGAGAAACCCTAATTTTCCAAACTTGGAGTTTGGGGATTCTGTTTAGACATAAATATGCACCTCCTTGAGGCAAGCTTCTCAGCAAGGTCACTTTCTGAAAACTAAGGTGAGAAGCCTACGAAACTTGATGCCCTAGTCCCTCTCAGCAAGAATGACAGGGTCAAAAATAAAACTTCTTCAACTTTAAAATTTCTTCCACTAAAATATGCACCCTAATAAGGCGAGTTATCTTAGCCCTCTTTTCTTGATGATCTGTGGAGAGAACATCTTGAACTAGGAAGCCCTAGCTTTCGATGTCGTATAGTGCCTTCTTTCAGAGAGGCTTTGATACCATGTTATTTTTTATTTGGATCTGATTAGTTTATCTAGGATCTTTATATGAAAGAATAACAAGTGCAACAAGATGCATAAGATATAAAATATACATGAGACACAAAGATATTCACTGGGGAAATAATAAAGGATAAAACCCTACAAACTTCCTGAGAATAGTAAGAATATCAAACCCAGTAATAAGAAGTATTCAACAACTATATATCTCTCCTCATTTCTCTCTCTCTCTCATGTGAACATGAGAGTGTGAGGTGTGTATAAATGAGGGAGAGAAACTCCCTATTTATACCTTTCAAGTGACTAACCAAACATAATACTGGGGCCCACTTGTCTTCCCTAATAGGGCTGAATTCTCCCACAGAGACTCCAAATACACATTACATGATGTTACACTGGGGACTATTTCCTTGACTTACAATGGAGGTTGTACCTCAAGGTCTATACACAATTAAGACATCCCGCAAGGAGGTAAACACATGTCCAATAGGGGTACAACAGTATACAATGATAATATACATCAGAATATCTTCCGAAGTTAAAAATACATCAACAACATATTCAATGTTAGTAATAAGTATTCCTATTTTAAATTCTCTTGGAAAGGACTCCAAACATGGTTGTGAATGCAAATTTATAGTGGAAATAATTAACTTCTATATTGAAGAATTCAAAAAATGACATTGTCTGATGGCTTGAGGAATGAGTTAATGAAACTCTGTATGAAACACTTTTTAACAAGTTATTTAATGCAATATTCGATTGAAAGTGCATATACATGCATACTATATATTAATTGTTTATTAAAATGCATGAATGACCTTCAATGGTAACAACAATTTATTTGTAATGAGAAATAAAAGTGTATTGATATTATGATCAAGTCAGTATTCCATAGTTGGAATAGGTTTATGCAATGTTGAAAATCATTTCATGTAGTTCAATTGTTGCAAGTTAAGCAAATCAGAGTTTCTTATAGGTGAAAATATGGCTTTCCACCCATCCTCTTAGACTGTTTGATCGAGTTAGGAGATGGTTAAGAAACCATGTTTAATGATGGTTAAAACCAATATGATGGATTTTTCATAATATTTGCGTAAGTATGTGTTTCTAATCAGTTGATAGGTTTAAGGAAGAACTTGTAAATTCATGTTAATTATTATTTTGCAATAGGAAAACTTGTAATTCAACTTGTCACATGTCTTTGTAGATGATTCGCTTGATATAGGAGTTGATTAAGAAACTATATTTAATGCAGTAAAAAACCCATATGACCGATTTTTCATGTCCTTTATGCAAGTATAGTTTTCTATTCGATTTACAAATTTTCTAGAAAAACTTGTAATTTCCTGTAGGTGACAATTTTTACAGCATAAAACTTGTAATTGTCGATACAAAAAATATGTAATTTTACATTAGTGACCAATTGGTGCTTCAAGAACTTATGTAATCATTCTAATATCAGTAGCAAGGTAATATATTGATCCTTTTATCATTAAGAATCATAATCATGAACTTGGATCTTTGTTTTATTTGTCAACATATGAGTATTTTTACAATTAAAGTCAAATTGTTAGTTTGCATAAAAGTTTGGAATATTCTATAGATTGCCTATGAGTTTCGAAATAAGATTAATTTATTATTTTTCTGAGACATACTGATGCATGTGATTCTATTATTATGCTTATCCCTACATTGGCATGTTTTCCTATCAAGCGTATGATTTGATCACACACTTATAAAAAAAATCAGGTGTAGTTTTGAGACTAGTAACATAAGGGTGTGTTACACTATGTGAAGCATCTGTGGTTTTGGAGGTAAAATAGATATGACTATTTGTCCTACTTGATTTTATGTGATCCCTATGAGAACCAAATGGATTGAGATCCAATAGTCGGTTCCATGAGCTAATAGCAGAATAGAAGGTTGTGGACCCCAAGTTAATTGATTATGTGTGAGGTCAATTGTTGGTAATGAGTACCACAATGGTGTAGTGAGTGGATCTCGCTAGTAGACTAGTGAAGGTTGTCACCTCCTAGTGTAATAGTGGGGTTTAGGTGGTATTTCTACGCACACACTAGTATACCATATGGAGGAAGGTGATGCCTAAGGGATTGTTGCATGGTGAAAGAGTACCTTATTGGTGTTGTGTGAGGAAATTATTGTGAAACCCAAGATAAACGAGTCTTCATGAGTTTCATGTAACTTTATGGTGAGTCACTAATTAGCATTTCACATCTAGTACCTAGAAAATCCCATTAACCCAACATAGGTTGGCTTGGTTGTGGCATTGTTCCTATTTAATTATGGGAGAGAGATGTGGATATTTATCCTTTCCTTAAGTTAACCATTCCCATTGCATCAGTGGCCTCTTAGCAGAAAGAGTATATGCTATACAGAGCGCCTACAATTGGGTGGAACGTTACTCTTGTGTAGTCAGTTGCGCGGAGAAGTTTCTTTCAACATAAGTGTTATGTGATTTTTTATTGTTGATATTAATTTACATTGTATGAATGTTGAATTGAATTAATTATGAGATGTTGTAGCGTACCTTTCTTTTATTAAGATACACCATGCAAAAAAATGAAGCAAGACATTAACTAGTTTTGACAAGTTTTGCACAAACTTTGCTAACTAGATCCAAAACCTTCCCAAACTTGGTACAAAATATAAATTGCAGGCATATTAAATTTTACAGCATCCTAAATAATATTTCATAACACTATAATGAACCAATCATATCATATTGGTTATTAAATAACTTCTCCCAAAAATTTACAACAAACAGGGAAGATAAAGGGGTTTTTATTGGTCACTAGAACAAGAAGATCAAGAAGGTAATTCCAAACCATGAAAGGGAATAATTTTGTGCTAGATTAGGATAATTTTCACAATGTATTGGAACCATTTATGTTTCAATCATCGGGAAGGAATAGGTCTACTCCAAGGCTCCTGTGCACCCCAGCATATGCAAACTAAAACCTTTGCTAGACACCTCTTGAGAACCAAGTGTGAGGAAATTCGACTTAGAGAGGCTTACAGAACTTCAATTTACTATCATAAGTAAAATTCATCTTGAATGTGCAGGTTTATTAAAGTTTTCACAATATTAAGAGATCACACAAACAATAATGGCATTCAAGACTACACAATAAGAATTAATTCAGGGCTATCCAAACAGTAGGTGTCGGATATGAATTATCAATTTTAGGCATGGGTTATGTTAATCAACATGTATAATAATATGATAAACTAAAATAAGCGTATGATCTAGATAAGCGTAGGATCCAGTAGGGTGTTATTTAAATTCAAGTCCAGAAGCTACTTCCCTAGCATGATTAAGATGCTAGTCTTAGAAAGAAAAAAAATATGTTGCTTATCTTCAAGGAGGTAATGTTAATCTTTTTCTGTCGAACAACTCCATAGTTTGTATTTATAACTAACTCCATAATGATGTTTTATCAATTACATAAACATGGGTTAAAACTTTGCAAGAACAAGTACTATCCAAAGTTCCTCCCATCGACTGAATATTATACTTTAAAGATCTAAAGAACACTGTTATTTTTATTTATCGTAATGGTTGTTTATAATTTCCATAGAGAGCATATAGCTCACAGTTTGGGCTAAGTTCACTCCATACTGCTTGGTGTTTCTCGTAGCTACCTTCACTTTAGGACTCTATAAACATCCTTCTCTCAAAGAATGATCAAGTTACTTATGGTTTTAATTATAATTTCATCATTAAGTTGTTAGAATTTTATTGGGATTTCTTTAACGTTTTTGGTCTTCAGTTCATCGAAAACTCCTTCAAATATATCAAAAAGGCTAAGTTCCAAGAGTCCTTGGCTCTTATTCTTACTATGGTTATAAGTTACACATAGTCTTCTCACTATTTCCATTAAACCTAGCTAAGAAACATAACTATCCAACTTGATTTATTATCAAAGAAAAACTCTAGAATAAACATAAATATTCATGTTATATCCTATAGTCGATTCCATAAGTAACAATACACCATGGTAAATATCAAATTATGGGCAATCATATAATGTATAGTTTGTAATGATCATTGGTTGATTGTAAAATCATTTTGTTGCAATGCTGACTATGGAACTCTACCCACGCTGGAGGAATTATTTAGAAGAACACGTGGGATGGTTTTATCCACACAAGGGTTGAATTATAACTCCAAAACCCTACTCATTTGTTTAGTAGAGCTATGGTTCTTCCGTCTTGTTGGCCAAGCTGAGAGCTCGTGGCCATAGGAGACCTGTAACCCCCTTCAAGTTTGACAGCTTGCTTCCATTCCAACGCTATGACTATATTGAGAGAGTTCGTGAGTGGTTTTTGGTCTTTAAAGCTTAAAGTAGTTTGCAGCAAGTGTAGATACTGGTTTTTCTTCAGGAATCGAGGACTGTGTTTGTCTTGAGCCTGCAAAATGATTGGCAGATCTCGAGAAGGAGTACTTCTTCATTCGGTTGAGTTGATTTCCTTGTTTTCCTTTGCAGTGGTGACTCAGTGTCTTCTTGTCTTCTAGCACTGTGTCAACATGATCTAAGGTGGCCGTTTTTTTTACCTCAGCTTTATCCCGAAACTTTAACAGGTAAAGACTTACACTTGTTTCGTTTATAGGTTAATTTTTTTATAAAAGGGTTTTACAAATTTTAAGAGATATTTATAATAATATGGTTGTAAACTTGCAGGTACTTCTCCCAGCTCTACAGGTGGAAATGAGCTTACTCCTTCAACATTCCACTTGAGCATTCATTTGGTAAGCCCCAGTTGCAAACGAGGGTTTCTTCCTGCAATTTGTTGTGGTGTTTGGAAGTTAGGTTCTCTGCGGTTGAAAGAGGAACGGCCTCAGTTTACCTGCTAGCTTGTTGTTTCTTGCTTGCTTGATTTTGTATGAGTTTCGAAACCCTTAGAGGGTATTTTATGCAGGGAGCATGAAGGCTATTGGAGCCGTGATAAAATAGTTTTCAATTCTAAGCCTTTATGGCCAGAACAATGTAACCTTCTTTTACTACTTTTGATAGAGCTCAGCTCGAAGCCTTACGAGGCTGTCGACCTCTGTCTGGTTAATTTTTAGTTTTTAACAAAATATATTTTTAAAGGAAAATAAAATATTGTTGATCAGTCATGATTTGTAAATGGATTAAGGGTTTTTACCCGTCAGTAATGTATGGTTATTGTTCGATATATACTATTTTGTTTTAGCTAATATTTGGACAGGCCTGAGTCTTAACCTGTAATTCTAAAGGCAATAAGCCATTTCTTCCTATTTGATTTTGTTTTTAATAAATGGTTATAGTATTATTTTCATTATTATCATGTGATTAAAAGGATTTACAGTGCAATGTATTTATGGAAATTTTCACTCTGTTAAGAGTACTATTATTACTCTATTTTGACTCATAAGGGTTGATATTTAAATATACCCTATAGTTCGATAATAGAATAAATTCTACATGATAATTTCTTAGCTTTGTTTTATTAATTTTCCTTCAATGTTTTTTTACAGATGTTACTATTTTTATAAAAGAAAGATTTAGGGTACATACTAGCATTAAGTTATCTTTCATGAACTTAGATAGTTGTCTTGAGGTTACAGTAGAAACTTCTGTTTTAATACAGAGACACATATTATCTGGAAATAAATTATTATAAGATTTTATTGAAATATATATAAATCTAAACCCTAAGTGATAGTCTGTTTATTATTCCTATGTTTATTTTTTAAACTGTATCTATTGCATTTATAAAGAATAATAGTATTAAAATAGTTCTATATGTAGTATGATTACTAAACCCTAGTAAGATGTTAACATGCCTATATTTGAAAACTAGTAAACATTTTACTGAAGATAGTAAATAAATATAATAACATGAAAGAAATAGAACCTGTCGATGATGAGGTGACAACAGCTTAAGGACGTTGTTCCTCCCAACCAACTCCTGCAAAAATCTTAGAATGCACTTCCTTATGACCCCCGAGCTTATTTCATGGTCCTCCTGGTAGAGTACTGGGTGAAGGATATGTCCTTAAGACCTTATGTCACCTGACTGGTCCAATTACCTCAGTAATCCAAATCTGCTCATAGCAATAAGAACTTCAACCTAATAGCTGCAATAAGTTTGGTCTCAACAGTTAACCCCTCAAACTCACTTCAGTAATCCCCTCCATCAAATTTCTCATAAGAAAATTCATTCACTCTGAATGACCACTTCTCATAAATGAGCAGCCTCAGCTGTCTTCGATGGGAAATTTTATAGAAATTCCTAGGTCCTCTGGGTTAGTTTTCACTTAATGAGCCACCTGCTCCAATTCCACTTTCTTGGGGAATCATGACCACAAATATAGGGAAGTTGCCACCTACAACAGTTGGAAGTAGTTTGATTATGTTTCCACTTGTCAGTGTACTCTCCACCCAGTCTCCTCCACCAAGTGCCTAGTTAACACTCTTTTAACAGCTTCCCTAAGCTTTTGCCTCATCATTTATTTATTTATAAATAAAATATTATGAATTACATTAATTATTCTTGACCCTACTTGGTCATCAATGACAAACTTAGCTTAAAATATAACACAATGTTCCTCAAATAAGATTAAATTATTTTTGTAAATTGGGGCATGTGACATACACACCCCCTTAATTTATAACATTGTCCTTGATGTTATTTATTCCTCATCCTCAGAGTTCCTCTAAAATAGAATTGGATATGCATCCCGCATATGACTAGCAATTCCCATGTGGCTTCTTCTGGACTAAGGTGCTTCCATTGCACCTTCACCTAACCAATGGTGTGATTCCAAAGCGAGATCTCCCTCTGTTCGAGGATACAATCCGGTTCCACCAGAAAATCTCCTTCGAGTTCCACCTGCACATCATTCCAATTAATAACAGGAGTAGCATCATGTACATATTTTTTTAATACATAAATGTGAAAAACATTGTGAACTCTTAGATGTTAGTTTTTCAACTTTAAGCTAGCATTATTAGGATCTTTAACTGAGAGAATAACAAGTACAGCAATCAAACACAAGAGACAATGAACACAGTGTTTTTCCTTAGGGAAACCATAAATGGAGAAAACCCCGCAACTTCCTCAGAGATAGAATCAGCACCAAAACAGTAAGTGATTTCTCTACAGCAGTAATCTTCTTCTTGTCTAGCCCCAATGTCTTCTCCTTCCTCAACTATGCACTACACTTGAGTGTGGATGAGTTGTGTGATAAATAGAGACTCCAGTTCTCTATTTATACTAAGCCATACATGACTAAAACCCTACCAGGGCCAACCTCTACTAGGAGAGTCTAATAACACTAGTGCCTCGAAACTGTGGGGACTTTAACCCTTAGACAATCGAAGGGTTACCCACAATGACTTGACATGACTTATTTACAGTATTGATCCTCCCAATCGAAACATCGGGGCATGACAACATGACTCAATTACATTATAGATACATCCCGGAATAAACATCGGGTTACAATATATAAGATACATAGATGAATGCATTCCGAAGTCGCAAATACATCAACACTCCCTCTTAACTAGGAAGGTATTCTTTCGACACAATTTTTAGTACCGGTCTTCTTCTCTATATTAGCTGGATCATCTCATCATCTGCATCTTAAGTCATCTTCATCTTCAAGTCATCTTCATCTTCGAATCTATATCATCTCTTGATCTGGATCATCATGGGACATCATCACTGGATCTAGATCATCACTCGATCTAGATCATCACTGGGCATCATTACTGGATCTGGATCATCACTCAATCTGGATCATCTCTGTTGGATCATCATCACTGGATGTGGATCATCACTGGATCTGAAACATCACGGGTGCTATCTCATGATTCTTCTCGTCACAAGAAGTTATACAGAGCCAACCCTTTTTCATGTTAGTTGTAGGCCTAGCCTCCATGTAGGTCTTCTTCAGTGCTTATATCTGACACTAAGTCAAAATGGCCCGCCCAGCATTTACATCTAACCTACTCGTCAGAAAGGCACACCCAGCACTCACATCTAATCATCTAGGAACCAATCCTATAATCATATCAGAAAGGCCCAGCACTCACATTCACTAGCATGATAGGAACTCAAACTACTATCATCTATGAAAAGGCTCAGCACTTACAACCACCAGCATGATAGGAACCCAAACTACTATCATCTGTGGAAAGGCACAGCACTCATATCCACCAACATGGTAGGAACTCAAACTACTACCATTTGTGGAAAGGAACAACACTTAAAATCACCAACATGGTAGGAACTCAAACTACTACCATCTGTGAAAAGGCACAACACTTACAATCACCAGCATGATAGGAACTCAAACTACTATCATATGCGAAAAGGCTCACCACTTACAACCACCATCATGATAGGAACCCAAACTACTATCATATGTGGAAAGGCCACTGCACTTACATCTAATCATGTGGGAACACATCCCTCAATCACATTAGAATGGCTCTCAGTCCTAGACTGAGGATTCATGGTACCTCACCAGGTAGCTCCATTCAAATAATGGCGGTAGCCCTTATATCTGACACCAAGTCAGAATGGCCAGCACTCATATCTGACATGGGAGGAACCTAATCCTTTAGCCATGACATAATGGCTCAACCCTTACATCTGATCAAGTGGGAACACATCCCTCTATCACATCAGAATGGCCATGCACTCATATCTAATCATGTGAGAGAACATCTCACGGTCATATCAGAACGGCCCTCAATCCTCGACTGAGTTTTCCTGGTACCTCACCAGGAAGCTCCATTCAAAGAATGGCAATAGCCCTTATATATGATCATGTAGGAACCAATCCTACAGTCATGTCAGAATGGCTCAGCACTCATATCTGACATGGAAGGAAGTAATCCTCTCACCATGACAGAATGTCTCAGCCCTTACATCTGACCAACTCATCAGAAATGGCTACTGATATCAACACTCATATCTCTCATGGAAGGAACCAATCCTCTCACCATGACAGAATGGCTCAGCCCTTACATCTGACCATGGAAGGAACCAATCCTCTCACCATGTCAGAATGGCTATGGGACTCATCACTTTCCCTTGGAGGAAACCTTGATCTGGAGAACACCAAGCTTCTCCGTGAACTACTCGAACTTCACCCTAGCCATGGCTTCGTCAACACATCAGCTATATGTTCCTCCATTGCAGCATACTGGAGCTTCACTGCTCCCTTCTGCAACATATCCCTAATATAGTGATGCTTGATATCGATATGCTTCGACTTGTCATGGAACACTGTATTCTCTGACAACTTCACGCAACTCTGGTTGTCACAATGTATACAAGTAGCATCCAACTAGAGATCAAATAAATCAAACAGTAGCTTCCGCAGCCATAGTGCCTCACAGCTAGCTGAACAAGCTACGACATACTCTGCTTCAGCTCTACTCAGTGCCACATAGGATTGCTTCCTGCTAAACCAATAGATCACACCTGATCCCATACTAAAGAAACACCCTGAAGTGCTCTTCCTATCGATGGCACTTCCTGCCCAATCTAAATCAACATAACCCTCTAGGTTAATCTTCTGATTCACATCATACTTGAGCCCATAATCAACTGTACCCTTCAGGTACCTCAAAACATAATATGTTTTGCAACAATCAAGTGAACATTTCTCGGATCTGTCAAGAACTGGCTAAAGGTGTTCACAGCAAAGCAAATGTCTGGTCTCATGTTCATCAGGTACATCAATGACCCAATCATCTGACGATACATCATAGCATCAACCGACTCTGATGAAGCATCACTCAATAGCTTCAAGTTCGATGCCATAGGTGTGGCCATAGTCTTGCAATCCATCATCCCAAACCTCTTCAGGATCTCTATTGCATACTTCCCTTGTCCAAGGAAGATTCCATATGTACTCTGCCACACCTCCATACCTAGAAAGTAATGCATCATACCCAAGTCCTTCATCTCGAACTCAAAAGTAAGCTTTCTTTTTGTATCAACAATCAACCCATCCGTACCTGTCACAAATAGATCATCTACATATAGTAGAAGCATCACTAGGTTGTCATCTTCGACCTTGTAGTAAAGGTTGGAATCTGCTTTACTCTTGGTAAATCCCAAACTGGATAGAAAGTTGTTAATTCTGTTGTACCAGGTCCTGGGTTCTTGTTTCAAACCGTACAAGGCTTTCTTCAATCTGCATACATGAGACTCTCTGTCGTGTGTCTCAAAACCGAGTGGTTGTTCTACATACACTTCCTCTTTTACTACACCATTCAAGAAAGCAGTCTTGACATCCATCTGGTGTATCTTCCATTTCAACACTGCAGCCAAAGCAAGTACTGATCTGATAGAAGTGTATCTAGATACAGGTGCAAATGTTTCTTCATAGTCTATTCCTTATTTCTGAGAGAAACCCCGAGCCATAAATCTTGCCTTATACTTTTCAATGCTACCTTTTGCAGCATGCTTGATCTTCTGGATCCATTTCGAAGTTACAACTGACTTCCCTTCTGGTCTTGGGACAACATCCCAAACATCATTTTTCATGATCGATTGATATTCTTCGATCATAGCATACTTCCATTCTATCCGTTATGCCACTTCTTCATAACTGGAAGGTTCTTTGTCAATGAAATCACATAGTAGAGCTACATACCCGGAGCAGGATCTGGTCCTCTTTCTTTCTCTGTGATTCTCGTCTGGAGCCCCATATCTTTCCGCACCTTGGATAAGTTCTTGTACCCAAGCAACTTTCCTCTTATGAGGATTCTTCTCCAAAGGTGGATCTACAAGTCTTTGTGTTTCTTCAAATTCTCGATCTTCTTCTTGAGCTTCTTCGTTCATGGTTGTATCATGAATTCTGGATGCTTCTGCTTCTTCAGGTTCTTCAGCAGGTATCTTTCTGGATTTTTTGTAAGCTGTGTATTCATCAAATGTCACATCCCTTCTGATGTCAATCTTCTTGTATCCTAGGAAATAGATTCTGTAAGCCTTCGAGCTTTCAGATTATCCCACGAATATACCCTTATTTCCTTAAGTATCTAATTTTGTCCTTTTCTCCTTTGGGATGTGTATGTACACAGGAAAGCCGAATATTCTAAGATGGTTGAATTCTAGTTTCTTGCCGGAGAAGACTTCTTCAAGAGTCTTGTTCTCGAGTACTCTATGTGGAGTACAGTTCTGTACATACACCGTTGTTCTGGCAGCTTCATCCCAAATATGCATAGGAAGATCTTGATCATGAAGCATTGCTCTTGCAGCTTCCATGATAGTTCTATTCTTCCTTTCTGCAACCCCATTCTGTTGTGGATTATAAGGAGTGGACAACTCCCTCTTAATCCCTGATTCTTTGCATAACCTCTTGAATTCATTTGAAGTGAATTCTCCACCATTTTCTGATCGAAAAGTCTTGATCTTCTTTTCAGTATGGTTCTTGATCAAGGCTTTGAATTCCTTGAATTTGCTAAATACTTCGTCTTTGTTCTTCATGAAGTAAACCCATGTCTTCCTAGAAAAATCATTAATAAAAGAAACATAATATGCATACCCGCTTAGTGAGTTTGATGACATAGGACCACATACATCAAAGTGGATGATTTCCAAGATTCCTTTTGCCTTGCTTTCACTACTTGGAAATGTCTTCTTTGTATTCTTCCCTTTCGCACATTCTTTGCAGACCCCATCATGTTTCGCTTGGATTTCTGGAATACCTTCAACAACTTTGCTTGCAATAGGTAGTGCTCTGTAATGCACATCTACAAGCCTTCTATGCCAAAGTTCATTTGGCTCTACTGTGTCATGGACCAATGCTTGTTCTGGATGGCCCTTCAATTTGTACAATCCTCCTTCTTGTTCTCCAATCACTACCGCATCATCGATAGTCTTTCCTCTTGGCCACATGATGACTTGACCATCTATGAATGCAACCCTCATTCCTTTTGCATCCAATGCTGATATGGAGAGAAGGTTCTTCTTGAGTCCTAGTACAAACAATACTTCCTTCATTGTTAGAGACTTACCCGAGTCTAGTTTATAGGAAGATTCCCCACTACCTTTTATTGGATATTGGTAGTCATCTCCTAGTTTCACCTTGTGAGGTGATTCATGTTCTGACAGTATTACAAAGGATTCCTTGAATCCAGTCATATGTTTGGAAGCCCCACTGTCTATAATCCAATCATCACTACCATGAGTAATGTTATCTATGAGAGCGGAAATCAAAACATATTCATCCTTGCTTGAAGAATATTCACTTTCATATCTGGTTCTTTTCTTGGATGGTTCATCATCATCTGTAGCATGAGCATGATGTCTTCTTTTGTTCCCCTTCTTCTTATGAGAGTGGACCTTGTTCTTAGGACAGTCTTTTGCAAAGTGTCCTTTTTCAATACATGTATAACATCTCAATCTAGATAGGTCCTTTCTATTGTTATCCTTAGAATAAGAGTTCTTACCTTTGGAGTAATGAGGATTTATTCTTCCCTTCTTGGAGTGAACTGTGAGGGCTTGATCTTCACTTCCCATCTTCTCTTCTCAGGCTACTATCCGAGCTTCTTCTTGAGAGCATTATTCCCATAGTCTACTAAACTTGACTAACTTCTTTCTTGCACAGATTCCTTGGATGAATGAATCCCATGACCTAGGAAGTCCATTCAATGTTGTCATCACAATCTCTGCATTCTCCACTTCTTCATCTACATCTTCTAATTGTTCCTTGATCTGAGAAACCCTTGTGAAGTAGGACTGGATAGTCTCTGCATTCTAAATCTTCACATTCTTCAGTTGATCCCTCAGGGTCATCTTTCGATTTATGTTCTTCCCTTTAAACAACTTGCTTAGTGCATCAAAAATAGCTTTAGGTGTCTTGAGAGAGGACACCTGTGGGATAAGGTGATCCTTGATAGAATCAGCAATGATCCTCTTTTCCATAACCATATTTTTCTTATGTATGCCCTTTTCCTCATCTCCCTCTAGAACTGGAACCTCCTCATGGAGGTAGGAGTCTAACTCATTCTCTTCCAGGACCAAGGAGATCCTATACTTCCAGGCTCGGAAGTTTTCATCTCCCTCAAGATTTTCATCAAGCTTAGTATGGTGAGACATCTTAAACTGAAAACCTCAAATGGAAATATAAAAGATTTTAGATCTTACCAGGTCAAGATGTCGGATCTGAAACTTGAGCTGAAATCCTGTAGAGCTGGTTTAGGAGCAAATTAGGGTTTTGCTTCTCTAGAGATCTATCGACCCAAATGCTTTTAAATTTGTCCCTAACTTCAATTTTGGGGAGGAGATAAATCCAGGCCTGTGCTCACTGAAAAATTCATCTTCTGTGAGAAGCCCTAATTTCTGGCAGCAGTGACAGGTCCAAAACTGAAAAACCTCGGAATTGGATTCTGCTTCGACGGAAAGATGTGCCCTAAGGAGGAGAGTTATTCCACCTTACTTTTGCTGAAAATCTATGGAGGAAGATCCACAAACTAGGAAGCCCTAGTTCCCACAGCTACACAGTGTCTTCTTCTCAGGTTAGCTCTGATACCATGTTAGTTTTTCAACTTTAAGCTAGCATTATTAGGATCTTTAACTGAGAGAATAACAAGTACAGCAATAAAACACAAGAGAGAATGAACACAGTGTTTTTCCTCGAGGAAACCATAAATGGAGAAAACCCCGCAACTTCCTTAGAGATAGAATCATCACCAAAATAGTAAAATCCCAAAACAGTAAGTGATTTCTCGACAGCAGTAATCTTCTTCTTGTCTAGCCCCAGTGTCTTCTCCTTCCTCAACTATGCGCTACACTTGAGTGTGGATGAGTTGTGTGATAAATATAGAATCCAGTTCTCTATTTATACTAATCCCGACATGACTAAAACCCTACCAAGGCCGACCTCTACTAGGAGAGTCTAATAACCCTAGTGCCCCGGAACTGCGGGGACTTTAACCCTTAGACAATCGGAGGGTTACCCACAATGACTTGACATGGCTTATCTACATTATTGATCCTCTCGATCAGAACATCGCGGCATGACAACATGACTCAATTACATTATATATACATCCCGGAATAAACATCGGGTTACAATATATAAGATACATAGATGAATACATTCCAAAGTTACAAATACATCAACATTAGATTTGGTGGTAGAGCTAACTGATATGCTACATGTCCTATCCTAGACATTATTTCAAAAGGACCACAATATCAAGGTACTAGCTTGGCACAGCTACCCACCCTCAGAGAACTCTTTTTGGGTCTCACCTTAATATAAACATGTTCGCCTATGCGGAACTCCTTTGGAGTTCGTTTAAGGTCTGCTTGACTTTTCTGTCGATCTTGCTCAATTTTCAAATTACCTTGTACCTATTTTACAATTAACTCCATCTCTTTCAATAATTCAGGTCCTAATACTAACCAATCCACTGGATTACTCCAAGAGATGTGAGTATTGCATTTCCTTCCATACAGAATTTCGAAACGACTATACCTGGCTGAAGCTTGATAATGATTATTGTAAGCAAATTCTACCATGTGTAAATAATCTTCCCATTTACCTGGCTACTCCTTTACGTACATTTTGAGTAGATACTCCAATACCTGATTTACTCTTTCAGTATGTCCATCATTTTAAGGATGGAAAGAGGTACTAAAGTTTAACGTAGTATTTAATCCTTTGAACAAATATTTCCAAAAATTACCTGTAAATTTAGGGTCTCAGTCTGAAATTATCACCTTCGGTATTCCATGCAACCGAAAAATTTGTTTTAAGAAAATATCAGCAATATTTGCAGCTTTATAAGTAGTTTTTACAGGTATAAAATGGGCTGCTTTACTCAATTTGTCAATCACTACCATTATTGAGTCATTTAAGTTCTGATTTCTAGGTAATCCCGTAACAAAATCAAGGCTAATTATCTCACATTTCTAGCTAGGAATAGGCAATGGCTGAAGTAGCCCAGTTGGATGTTGATGTTCAGTTTTTACTTACTGACATTCAAATCATCTAGAAATATATTCTTCCAGTTCATTTTTCATGTTTGGCGAAAAATAATCCTTTCTTAGTATGGTTATAGTTTTCTGATAACCCGGATTCCCTGAATAAGGAGTTTTATGAATTTCGTTTAAAATTAACAGCTTAATCTTAGGTACATTAGGTACGTATAATCTATCTTTATACAGTCATAATACTTTTTCATTCAAGCTATATCATGTACTTAGACTTTCTATTAAATTATCTTTTACTTTTGCTTGTAATTTTCAATAATTTTCATCTTGTTCTATTCCAGCGTCAAGTTGTTCTTCCAAGTATGTTGTATAAGTGATGATGGCTGCTGTAAAATTTAGCTTTGCATTTCTACTTAATGCATTAGCAACCTTATTCTCCTTTCCTTAATGTATTGAATTTCAAAACCGTATTCACTTAGAAAAGCTAGTCACCTAGCTTACCTAGCATTCAAGTTAGGTTGATCTAACAGGTATTTCAATCCTTTATTATCTGTCATTAATATAGACTTCCTTCCAATTAAATGATGACACCACATCTTTAAGGCATGTATGACAACAACTAATTCTAAGTCATAGGTCACATAATTTTTCTCATGAATCTTCAGCTTCCTAGACTCATAGCCAATGACGTGTCCTTCCTAAGTTAATACTCCACCTAAACCGTCAGTGCATGCATCAGTACATACTATGAAATCTTTACTAGGGTTAGCAATTCTTAGAATTGGTGCAGTGGTTAATAATGTTTTTAACTTTTTAAACTATATTCACACTTCTGATTCCAATCGAATTTCTTCCCCTTTTTCTGCAAAGAGGTTATAGGATTTGCAATTCTTCAAAACCCTTCGATAAACCTCCGTTAATAACCGATAATCCCCATGAATGATCAGACGTCTGTTATGTCTTTTGGGACTAGCCAATATTCGATTGCTTTTATCTTTTTGGGGTCAACAGAAATTCCTTCTTTAGTCACCACATGACCTAAATATTGGATTTTATCTTTAAAGAAGTCACATTTACTAAATTTTGCAAAAATTTGATGCTCTCGTAACTATTGCAAGACAATTTTTAAGTGTTATTTATGTCCCTCTTCAGATTTTGAGTAAATTAGATGTCGTCAATAAATACGACCACAAATTTATCCAGATATTTGTGCATTGCATTATTCATCGGACACATAAAAATATTTGGAGCATTAGTAAGCTCGAAGGGCACAACGACAAACTTGTAATGTCCATATCGAGTCCTAAAGGTTGTTTTAAAGATGTCTTCGTCTTTGATTCAGACCTGGTGGTATCCAGACCGTAAATCAATCTTTGAAAATACCGTGGCTCCATGTAGCTGATCAAACAGGTCATCTATGCAAGATAACGGGTATCTGTTCTTGATAGTCATTTTATTTAATTAACGATAATCTATACATAGTCGTATAGTTCCATCCTTCTTCTTAACAAAGATGACAGGTGCACCCCAGGGAGACACACTGGTTCTAATGTAATTCTTATCAATAAGTTCTTTTAACTGTGACTTAAGTTCATTTAATTCTAGTATATTCATCTGATAATGGGCTTTTGAGCAGGGCACTGCACCAGGTACCAACTCAATAGTAAAATCTAATTCCCGTTTCGGAGGCAGTCCCAGAATTTCTTCTGAAAATACATCTAAATATTCCCTTGGAATAGGAATATCTTCCAATTCTAATTTATCTAAATTGTTAAGGTTTTCTTCATTGATTATTGTTACTGCATAAGCCTTACATCCTTTCCTAACAGCTCTCTTAAGATGCAAAGCAGAAATCTGTCTTACGGTTGTTTTCCTAGGGATTCCCCTTACATTTATTAACTTTTCATCATTATTTATGCAAGTAAAGGTTTTATCAAAGAAATTCAAGACCACCCTATGCTGCTCTAACCAATCCATACCAATTAACATATCATATGAACCTAAAGGTAGCACATTGAGCTTAACAAAAGTTTCAAACTAATCCATAGTTACTACACAATTCTTAACAAAGCTAATTACCTTTCTCTTTGAACTGGTAGCTGACTAAACTAACCAAGAACTTGCAAACTTTTCAACTAGAAGCTTACACTTTTCTACTAAATTAGGAGAAATATAGCTTAAAATAGCTCTTGGATCAATTAAAATAGATATAGGTATTTGATTTATCTTACCTTCCACCTCCACCATGGAAGTTTGATAATCTTCTTGCCAGTTCTCTAATGCTGCATTGATCTTGGGCATTGTCCTTGCTAGATCACCAACAGTCATCTCCTCCTGTATTGTGTGTATATTGCTAACAGTCTTCTTTCGATTGGGGCATACTGATGCATAATGTGGACCATTGCATTCCCAACACTTTATGGGTTCCTTTCGTTCAAAGTTCTTTGTATAGTTACTGTGGTTGTTAGCAGATTCTTTATTCCTTTGATTATTTGGATTGCTCTGTGAATTAATTTTGTTCCCTTGGAAATTCTTACTAGGAAAATTTCTGGTATTATTATTCTTAGAATTTCGATTAGGCACAAACTCTTTCTTTTTCTATTCAAAGTTATTGTTCCTTTTGGCCTTCCAATTGGCCATGCTCTCCTTTTTACGATTATGTTCATAACAAAAATTTGATTTTCTCATTGCTTCTTCTAATGTTTTTGGATTGTCATACTCAATTCTGTCATTTATATGATAAGGTAAACAGCTGAGAAACCGTTGTACCTTAGGTTTCTCGTCCACAATATATGGCACATACCTGATCAGACTTAGAAATTTACTATTTGGTTCTTTCATATTCATTGTACCCAGTTTTAGCTCGTAGAATTCCTTAGCCCTTTCCTCATAGTACTGTTCAGATAAAAATTTATTTTTAAAAAATTTCTTAAATGTACTCCAATTTATGTTTTTCTCCCTTATACCTTTTACTCTTTTTAAGTCCTGCCACCATATATCAGCTTTTCCCTTAAGATTATAAATTTCCATCCTGGCCTTTAGTTGATTAGAGTAGTTATAAATTTGGAAGTATTTCTTCATCCCGGACAACCAAGATTCTGCTTCTTCCCCCTTCTCAATTTCTCCATTAAAGGTTGGCAGCTTGATCTTCTTGAACTCCCCAAAGATTTATTCATAAGGTTTAAATTTTCTCTTCCTAGTATGGTGGTTATCTTCACTACTGTCACTAGTATATTGAAAGTTTTGTTTATGTAAATCACCATATACTTCAAAAGATGAGCTACTTTCATTTTTAACTTGTTTAGTCTTTTTATCTTTATGTTGATAACCTATATATTCAGACTTAGTTCTTTTACCTTTTCCCTCAGTATGCAATCCTTCTATTAAAATCTGATTTAGCTCCTCTTGAGCTCTCAAAATCCTCTCATTTTCTTTCTTAACTGATTCCATCTCTGATTTTAATTCTTTAACTGTTTTTAGTAGTTTGGAAGAATTATTAGTTATCTCTTCTTGTATAGGTTCTTTTCGAATATTATTTCATTTAGTGTAAGGAGATTCCTCATCCGCATATTCTCCAATCTATCCATACATGTCATTAACTCAAAAACAAAATTCTCTTGGTGTATCATTCAAAGAAAACAACATCAGCATATGTATTTAAATTTATTGTTCCACATAAGCAAGTTGAGCTACATTCAGGCCTAGTGTTTGAACCTTGTGCTCTGATACCACATGTAATATCCCCAAAATTTGTAAAAAATTAAAATTTTTCAAGTGACATAAAATGTCTAAAGTCGTAGCTAAGCACCTGCTAATGGTTAGCGGAAACTGAAACAGTTTATAAAAGAACATGGGATCGCTTCTTTATAAGAACCTGTAAACTAAAAGGTGTAAGCTTAAAAACTTGTGTTAGTGCTACTAATGACTTAGCAGCCATAATTCTATCAGAGTTAGAAAAGGACTTGCATTTTGCTGCTACTAGATATGCTGATGTTTATCTTTTGTCAATTAGAAAAGAATTCTTATGTGTTCTCGGGGCTTACTTAGCCTTCAACTAACTCAAATGGACTGCTGGTTCCTTATAATTTTAGCAAGTAAGCATATGATCCAGTAGGGTGTTATTTAAATTCAACTCAAGAAGCTACTTCCCTAGCATGATTAAGATGCTAGTCTTAGAAAATGTTTTAATATGTTGCTTATCTTCAAGGAGGTAATGTTAATCTTTTTCCGTCGAACAACTCCATAGTTTCTATTTATAACTAACTCCATAATGACGTTTTATCAATTACATAAACATGGATTAAAACTTTGCAAGAACAAGTACTATCCAAATTTCCTCCCATCAACTGAATATTATACTTTAAAGATCTAAAGAACACTATTATTTTTATTTACCGTAATGGTTGTTTATAATTTCTATAGAGAGCATATAGCTCATAGTTTGGGCTTAAGTTCACTCCATATTGTTTGGTTTTTCTCGCAGCTATCTTCACTTCACGACTCTATAAACATCCTTCTCTCAAAGAATTATCAAGTTACTTATGCTTTTACTTATAATTTCATCATTAAGTTGTTAGAATTTTATTGGGATTTCTTTAACGTTTTTGGTCTTCAGTTCACCGAACACTCCTTCAAATATATCACAAAGGATAAGTTCCAAGAGTCCCTGGCTCTTCTTCTTACTATGGTTATAAGTTACACATGGTCTTCTCACTATTTCCATCAAACCTAGCTAAGAAACATAACTATCCAACTTGATTTATTATCAAAGAATAACTCTAGAATAAACATAAATATTCATGTTATATCCTATAGTCGATTCCCTAAGTAACAATACACCATGGTAAATATCAAATTATGGGCAATCATATAATTTATAGTTTGTAATGATCGTTGGTTGATTGTAAAATCATTTTGTTGCAGCACTGACTATGGAACTCTACCCACGCTAGAGGAATTATTTAGAAGGACACATGGGATGGTTTTATCCACACATGGGTTTTTATCCACACAAGGGTTCCTCCATCTTGTTGGCCGAGCTGATATATCGCGGCCATAGGGGGCCTGTAACCACCTTCAAGTTTGACAGCTTGCTTCCATTTTAATGCTATAACTATCTTGAGAGAGGTCGTGAGTGGTTTTTGGTCTTTAAAGGCTAAAGTAGTTTGCAGCGAGTGTAGATACTGGTTTTTATTCAGGAATCGAGGACTGTGTTTGTCTTGAGCCTGCAAACTGATTGACAGAGCTCAAGCAAGAGTACTTCTTCATTCGGTTGAGTTGATTTCCTTGTTTTCCTTTACAGTGGTAACTCAGTGTCTTCCTGTCTTCTGGCACGGTGTCAACACGATTTAAGGTGGCCGTTTTTTTTACCTCAGCTTTATCCCAAAACTTTAACAGGTAAATACTTACACTTGTTTTGTTTATAGGTTAATTTTTTTATAAAAGGGTTTTACAAATTTCAAGAGAGATTTGTAATAATATGGTTGTAAACTTGCAGGTCCTTCTCCCAGCTCTACAGATGGAAACAAGCTTACTCCTTCAAGATTCCACTTGAGCATTCATCTGGTAAGCCCCGGTTGCAAACGAGGGTTTTTTGTAATTTGTTGTGGTGGTTGGAAGTTAGGTTATCTATGGTTGAAAGAGGCACGGCCTCGGTTTACCTGCTTGCTTGATTCTGTATGAGTTTCGAAACCCTTAGAGGGTATTTTATGCAGGGAGGATGAAGGCTATTGGAGCTGTGATAAAATAGATTTTAACTCTAAGCATTTACGTCCATAACAATGTAACCTTCTTTTACTGCTTTTGATAGAGCTCATCTCTAACCCTTACGAGGCTATCGACCTCTATTTGGTTAATTTTTAGTTTTTAACAAAATATATTTTTAAAGGAAAAGAAAAGACTGTTAATCAGTCAAGATTTGTAAATGGATTAAGGGTTTTTACCTGTCAATAATGTATGGTTACTGTTCGATATATACTATTTTGTTTTAGCTAAGATTTGGACATGCCTGTGTCTTAACCTGTAATTCTAAAGGCAATAAGACATTTCTTCCTATTTTATTTTGTTTTTAATAAATGGCATAGTATTATTTTAATTATTATCATGTGATTAAAAGGATTTACAATGCAATGTATTTATGAAAATTTTTACTATGTTAAGAGTACTATTATTACTCTGTTTTGACTCATAAGGGTTGATATTTAAATATACCCTACATTTCGATAATAGAATAAATTCTACATGATAATTTATTAGCTTTGTTTTATTAATTTTCCTTCAATGATTTTTTACAGATGTTACTATTTTTATAAAAGAAAGATTTAGGGTAAATACTAGGATTAAGTTATCTTTCATGAACTTAGATAGTTGTCTTGAGGTTACAGTAGAAACTTATGTTTTAATACAGAGACACATATTATCTGGAAATAAATTATTATAATATTTTATTGAAATCTATCTAAATCTAAACCCTAAGTGATAGTCTATTTATTATTCCTATGTTTATTTGTTAAACTGTATCTATTGTATTTATAAAGAATAATAGTATTAAAATAGTTCTATACGTAGTATGATTACTAAATATGGTTAAATACTTATGTTCAGTTCTTGTCTGAAGTAAATACATTCAAATAGATAAAGTGTTTACTATTTCTTACAAAATAAAATCATAAGCAAACTATAGCAGAATTTAGTTACATTTTTCATTCAGGGTTAAATAAGAATCATCATATCTACCTAAACACCCAACTGTACTAGAGTATTGTCTGCCTCAGGCGTGGAAAAATACAGTATGGAAATCTATTTCTATTTATTTCTCATTTAGCATATTTACTACTATTTCTAACATAATCTATCAATTACTAAGTCCATCAATACACAGTTATTCTTTTCTTAATAAACCCTAGTAAGATGTTAGCATGCCTGTATTTGAAAAATAGTAAACATTTTACTGAAGACAGTAATTAAATATAATAACATGAAACAAATAGAACCTGTCAATGATGAGGTGACAACATCTTAAGGAGGTTGTTCCTCCCAACCAACTCCTAGAGAAAGCTAAGACTGCACTTCCTCAGGACCCCCGAGCATGTTTCCTGGTCCTCCTGGTAGAGTACTGGGTGAAGGATATGTCCTTAAGACCTTATGTCACTTGACTAGTCCAATTACCTCAGTAATCCAAATCTGCTCACAGCAGTAAGAACTTCAGCCTAATAGCTGCAATAAGTTTAGTCTCAGCAGTTAACCCCTCAAACTCACTTCAGTAATCTCCTCCATTGAATTTCTCATAAGCAAATTCATTCACTCTAAATGATCACTTCTCATAAATGAGTAGCCTCAGCTGTCTTTGATGAGAAATTTTATAGAAATGCCTAGGTCTTCTAGGTCAGTTTTCACTTAATGAGCCACCTGCTCCAATTCCACTTTCTCGGGGAATCATGACCACAAATATAGGGAAGTTTCCACCTGCAATAGTTGGAAGTAGTTTGAGGATGCTGCCACTTGGCAGTGTACTCTCCACCCAGTCTCCTCCACCAAGTGACCAGTTAAAACTCTTTTAACAACTTCCCTAAGTTGTTGTCTCATCATTTATTTATTTATAAATAAGATATTCTGAATTACATTAATTATTCTTAACCCTACTTGGTCATCAATTACAAACTTAGCATAAAATATAACACAATGTTCCTTAAATAACATTAAATTGTTTTTGCAAAATGGGGCATGTGACAGTGAGACTCTCAAACGATGTGAGTAGGGAAAAAATACTTAGATTTATAATATGAATGACTTCTTGTGCACAATATCTTGGAAAATGTGCCCTCGTGAGTTGAATAGGAACTTTCCTAATTTCCTCTCTTTACTTCGTTCCTTTCCAACTAATCATCTTTTCTTTCTTTTGGAAACTGCTCCCTCCTTGATTTCCTAATGTTTCCTACTTTTCACAACTGACTGTTTTTATGCACTTGCCTACTTTTCATTGCTTTCTGGTTTTCCTTATTTTTTCCAGTTTCCTTCTTTTTGCTGACACCTTGATTTGTGTTGCTTTCTCCTAGTTTCTTATTTTGTGCGAAAACTCATAATTCTAGCCTTCTTTGCTTATGCACCCTCATGGCCCCTTTTATGCATTTACAACTCATAAAATTTATTAATAATTAATTAATCAAGCTATGATCTTCATCACGTCTAATTTAATGCAATAATTTAATTACATAAGATAAATTTGGCCAATAATGTAATTCCTTATTAATTAATTTATTTTTTCTCCACTAGGACCCATGGAGTTGAGTGGGTTAATTTTGACCATGGGGCTATAAAAAAACGATAAATTTACAATCCTCCCCTCCCAAAATCATTTTTCGTCAAGCAAGAAACCAATTCCAACCATCTATGAATCCAACTAGTGAATTCAATCCTCAAAATATGTTTTTGGTTGTCTATGATTGGAATCCTCAATTCCAAGATAAATACCAAAGGTCCTCCATGTTTATGTTGCACCACTCCAATTATAGTTATTCCCCCAATGACTAACTCTTTTTCAACAAAATTTCCAACCTAGTTAAGATAACTGAGTAGAATTCTTGGATCCCACTACCTCCACTACAAGGATATAAATGTTCCTGCCACTTTTGGAAATTTGTCATTCCAAGAAATTCCAAGGTCCCAATGTCTCAATCGCATCCTCCAAAACATCGCAATCAAGTGGGAGATTCTATCATAAGGTAGGATGTAAAAATCATACCACCACATTGAAAGTTGATAACTCCCAAATCAAAACTAAAAATTTGTGAGACTTCCCCACCAAGCATGGAACTCCTCAATGTGGGGCCAAATCATATAAACTCTCTCCAAAATATGTGACTCTGTGTGTAAGGTAACACTGAAACACACATCATTTTTTGTTGCAGAATGGAAACATGTGTGAATGTTCTGAGTCTCGATGTATGTTTCAGACACCATATCTCTGCCCATATTCTAAATAGAAAAATCTCACAAAGTATAGGTATGATAAAGTATAACGACCCTCCATGAGGTCCGACCAAAACAACTAACATGCATGCATATAAATAATTCTATATCTAATAAAGAAGTTAAGAACATCTATTTTTTTTCTTTTTAAAATTCGTTTACAAAGTAGGTAAGGATATACAAAATTAACGAATCGTAAACCAATCCACATACATCCATTGAATTAAAGTATTCCATTTTCATTTGAAACATTTAACAAATTCAGAAAAATTGAAATATATGTTCATATCGCTAGTCGGTGTTGTTTGAGGATGAGGCCGAAGGTTGTTCTGCCATCACTTTGTTGCAGTTGTTTTTGTTGGATTGATAATCATGCCAGATCCACTGGTTTCCTCCCTACCATACCTTGACGAGTACTCACCTTCTCCCAGGACCCCCGAAATCGATGGGAATGACAATACCTTTCTAGCAATAGAAGAACGATGCCAGGCTACTGTTGGTAGGCTCCCAACCTCACTCACATTGTACTAAACCACACTCTTCCAAAATCACCTCAAAGCCACCCAAAGGGTTTGGGATCCAAACTATGGCAGGACCGAAGAAGAAGAATATGCAAGAACCAGATCCTCCTTTCTTCCTTTTATTTACCATTTATTAACCATTTCGTTAATTCACTTGCATCCATGCACCACTTTAAGTTAAATATTTAGTTTACTTTAATTATTAACTCATTTATTTTATTTACCGTCCCACTTTTTAGTTATCTTTAGTTCTTTGATTCTTTTCTGATTAGTTAGGATTTCACTTTAGTTCAAGTTCCTTAATTTACTATGTTAACTAATTTCTTAATTTACCTTTATTTCAGTTTATTTATCCTTATTTATTTATTGGTTTATTTGTTTGTTTGTTTATTATCTATTTATTTATTATTTATTTATTTATTTACTATTTATTTATTTTTATTTATTTATTTTTACTTAAATTTCTTTATGATCAATTTATGATTTCCCTTAATTAAATTAGATGTTGATTACCACCGCATTCTCGTCGCGGCCAGAATTATCAAGGTGTTATGCTCCTAGCATGCCCTTCTGATAATTCCCACAGGTGGGGAGTTGATTATGAAGACTGAGTCAATGTTACCTCAGTTCGCCTACCCTGGGAAGAGCCAGGTGGTTCCCAGGGAATAAGGTCGAATCCCTATTGTGCTCCCCCCAATAATAATCTTCATGAGTGACTGACTCACGACCTACCCTCACGACACATGCATCTGATGAGATGGAGTTTTCCTCACTCTATTCAAAGCTCATCGCACCATCCAAATTGCTAGTCATACAGGTATAATTTTTCATCCCTATCACCTACTGTGGAATTATTGGTATTCACAATCCCATCATCTGCACATAAAACAACCTGTGCATCAAATATCATAAATAAGATTTCAAATATAACAATAACATCAATCGAACTCCACTGTCAAGGTTTAACGACTTATCCAGAGTCCATGCATTCAGTGCATCAAACATATCATAATTCAATCATGTTATATACAATACTAATATCACCTATCATAGTTGTCGACTCAACTCAATTATTTTCATACTAATGCTTTCTTTTGTTTCATGTACCTACCTTTCTTGTCACACTCGACAGAGCATAAATTACATGCTATATAAATTTTGTCAATAAAACATTATACATATTTTAATCCTTGCTTGATACTTCACATGATTCTTCATTTCACAATCATAATATCATTGCATTCATAATTTACCAAATGTCAACATCATTCTCATAATAATAATTTACTCATCAATATGTCAAATAATCCATCTTAGGTTATACCTCATCAAAAATTCATTGCTTCACACATGTCCAAGTCATCTGAAACCACATTCCCTCAAAAATACGTCCTTACAATGTTTTTAGATCTCAAATAAATATATGGCTCGGTCATTCATCATAGAATTCCCTCAATAAATAGTTTATTCTAATCTCAAGAGTCATGGTAAAAATAGGGTGGTACATACACCCCCACTTCAGGAAACTTCGTCCCAAAGTTCTAGAATAAGTATGGATACTTCTAAGTATTTCCAATGTGTCCTCCCGGGTCACAGTATTGGGACTATATCTATCATTGATATTAGATCCTCGTATAGGAATCACATAATGCTAGTTTACCAAAAGACATCAACCATGATAACTTAGTATCGAGTCATCATTTATATCTATACATAATGATTTCATTCAATTACTTGGCCTATCCCTAAGTGGGTCATTACATACTCCCTCTCTTAAGGAAACTTTGTCTCAAAGTTAATTTTTATTGTATATTCAACGCTAGTTTCACTCACATTCAGTCCGTATCCCATTCTACTTATATTTTCATCAAATGATCATTCCCATAAGCACTAGATATGCAACCATTATTTACCTTATGTTCTAAACAATAATGTTTCTATACAATTTCCTTAATCCCATGGTAATCTCATGTAATAGAGTCCAGTAATATTTTCAATAAAATTCGCAAGGGTTTTTGCATAATCCAATAATATTTTTCAATAAGTTCCAATCTGGACTAGATTTTCAGCACCTACTAGTCCTCCACAAAGATATGTGACATTAAATTTAACTACGAGCTAGATCTCCTTAACTTCCACACAATAGGTACCAAATCAAATTTTAGCACAACAAAAAACCAAGTGAATATTAAATTCTATTTGGATACCCTCCTCTCCCAGGTGGAAAGGTAAATATCATATAAACTAGTAAGTTTTCATCATGAATTCCAAATCAATAGCGACCATCTCATAGTCAAAATCAATGCATATATCCCTCACCATTATCATAAGACTGCTTCTAAATCCAAAAGTTTTATTAAAATTAATTCTCAATTTGTTTTAATTCTAAGTTTGTTAGGACTTTGTGAATTAGGCAAATATATTATGTTTAACCTCCTAGTAATTTGGTTAGTATCATTATGTCCAGTTCAAGGAGTTCATCATGTTCTACCTCCTTTCATCATTCATATTATCATATGACCCATTAGTTAGACTCTCCAAGTCACATTCTATGTGTCGTCATAGTCTCATCCAATCCTATTTTGAGGACTAGTCATCTTTTCATTTTATCTTCACCATGTTAAGTTGTTAGTATCATTGTGTTTCTCCTATCATGCTAGTCGTGGCCATATTTTGTTTGACAAAAAACATTTTCATTTGAATCTTTCCGCTCTCAGTGGAATTTTCAGTAGAAGAGCCTTTTATGTCTCATCCATTAAAATTTGTCATAAATACATCACTCAATAATTATCTATATTTTTACATGCCCTTTCCCCATACACCCTATTTTTCTTTAATCAATTTAGTTCTTCCCCAATCCACATATTTGAAATGGAAATCCATCTTCTGAAAACAACTAAATTCATCTTCTTCTTTATCAAGATCCTCTTTATAAATATCACCACAATCATCATCTTCACTTTCATAGGTATCACCAAGATTTTCTTTTATATTTTAAATCCCGAGTACATAATAATTTCCATTTGGAATACTTACACATACTTACAATCCTTTAACGAACACTATTTCTAATTATGATCATAATAACATTCCATTTATATATACAATTAATGGGTATAAGCAAACTATTTCTATATACTTAAATATAGGATATGCCTAGCCGTAACCGTAATACTTGTTCATATTGCTAGTCGTTGTCATTTGAGGATGAGGTCGAAGGTTTTTTTGTCATCACTCCACCGCAATTGATGTCACTGGATTTCCAATCATGTTGGATCCATCAGTTTCCTCCCTACCATACACTGACGGGTACTTTCCTTCCCCCAGGACCCCCGAGCTCTGCATGGCTGATAATACCTTGCAAGAAATGGAATTACGATGCCAAGCTACTGATGGGAGGTTCCCAAACTCACTCACATTGTACTATACCACACTCTTCCACAGTCTCCTAAGAGCCAACGAAAGGGTTTGGGATCCAATCTATGGAAGGATCGAAGAAGAAAAAGATGCAAGAACCAAACCCTCCTTCCTTCATTTTCTTTACCTTTTATTAACTATTTCATTAATTTCCTTGCATCCCATGCACCACTTTCAGTGAACTCTTTAGTTTACTTTAATTAATTAATAGATTTATTTTATTTACCAACCCACTTTTTAGTTATCTTTGGTTCTCTGATTCTTTTCCAATTAGTTAGGATTTCACTTTAGTTCAAGTTCTTTAATTTATTCTCTTAACTGATTTCTTAATTTAGCTTTATTTATGTTTATTTATCCTTATTTATTTATTTATCATTTATTTATTGGTTTATTGGTTTATTTATTTATGTATTTATTTGTTTGTTTGTTTGTTTGTTTGTTTTTATTTTTTATTTACTTAAAGTCCTTATGATCAATTTATTATTTCCCTTAATTAAATTAGATGTTGATTACCGTCGCATTCTCGTCACGACCAGAATTATCAAGGTGTTATGATCCCAGCATGCCCTTCCGATGATTCCCAAAAGCGAGGAGTTGGTTATGACGACTGATCCAATGTTACTTCAATTCTCCTACCCTAGGAAGAGTTGGGGAGTTCCTAGGGAATAAGGTTGAATCCCTATTATGCACCCCCCAATAATAATATTCTTGAGTGACCAACTCGCATCCTACCCTCACAGCACATGCATCTGATGAGCTGGATTTTTCCTCACTCTATTCAAATCTCATCGCACCATCCAATTTTCTAGTCTTATAGGTATAATTTTTCATCCCCATAACCTGATGTGGATCAATTGGCAATCGCAATCCTATCATATGCACATAAAACAACCCATGCATGAAGTCTCATAAATAAGATTTCAATTATAACAATAACATCAATCGACCTCAACTGTTGAGGTTTCTTGACTTATCCAGATTCCATCCATGTCATTGAATCAAACATATCACAATTCAATCATGTTATATGCAAGACTGATATCACCTACCATAGTATTCAACTTATCTTGAGTCTTTACATATTGATGCTTTCTTGTGGTTCATGTACTTGCCTTTTTTGTCACACTCGGTGGACCATCAGAGTACATGCTACATAAATTTTGTCAATAAAACATTATACAACTTTTAATCATTTCTAGATACTTCACATGATTCTTCATTTCATAATGATAATATCATTGCATTCACAATTGACCAAATGACAAAATAATTCTCATTGTCATAATTTACTCATCAATATGTCAGATAATCTGTCTTAGGTTATACCTCATCAAAGTTTCATTGCTTCACACATATCTAGGTCATCTGAAACTGGATGCCCTAAAAAATGCATCCTTCCAATGTTTTTAGATCTCAAATAAACAAATGGCCCAGTCATTCGTCATAGAATGCCATCAAATAAATAGTTTATTCTAATCTCAAGAGTCGGGGTAAAAACAATGTGTTACAGCAAGAATGCATATTTGAATAGAGTTTTGGAAAAATAATTATTTCCAAAATCATGTCAGCCAACAACTGTATTAATAATTTAATGAACCATTTTTATTATTCCTTAGGATGTGAATCAGCGGTTTCCAAGAGTTAGAAATCCGCAAGTCCATCATCTCCATTAATATTATGTGGGTGTTTTTCAATTTCTATGACTTCCTTGATGCGCCTTTTGTTATAGTGATATTCTGTCGCAATTAATCTTGCTTCTTCCATGTATATGTGATGATTCATGGTTTGAGAATGTTCTTCTATTGTCTATGTTTGGAGTGTCCATGTATGATATATGTTCAGTGCTCCTTTATTCTTGTTTTTATCAACCTGTCAGTTGCAACTATCAATTTTTTTAATATTTGTGTCCTTTAGTTTGTTATGGTTGTGTTCAACTTTTGTTGAGATGCGTGCACCTAGTTTTAGCCATAGATAAAATTTAATGGAGGCTTCCAACTCTAAATCAAGATCAAGACAAACCCGTGACATGGTATCAAGATTCCTCCTTGTGAATTTAACTTCCTTTCTGACTATATCAAGGTCGATCCACGAGAAGATCTCTATGTTCTTGTTTAATAGATGATGACATATTTGTGCAAAGTTAGGGAGGATGCCACTATCTCTACATCTATTTAGAAAAGTCAAATGTAAATTACTTCGAGCTATACTTATGCGCAGTCTTTCAATATTTTTCAAGTGACCCAGTATTTCCCTTCCATGGAGGGAGGCGATGTGTTCATTAAGGTTTTCACATGTGTCAGTTGTTGTTGTTGTAGAATGGAAACTTGTATGAGTGTTTTGAGTCTCGACGTACATTTCAGACACTCTACCTGCATCCATATTTAGGAGAGAAAATATCATAAATTATAGGTATGAGCAAGATTAGATATCAATAGATTTTTGGAAAAAAAAATATTTCCAAAATCATGTCGGCAAACAACTGTATCAATAATTTAATTAACCATTTTTTCTTATTCCTTAGGGTGTGAATCAGGTATGGTGTCTAAAACGTACGTCGAGACATGAAACACTCACATAGGTTTTGATTCTGCAACAAAAAATGATACCTATGAAAACCTTAATAAACACACATCATTTTCATTATGAAGGCGCGTGTGGTGACCCCATGTACCTCCATGTATACTAAGAGCATCATATAGCATCTATAAATGTACATTCTATTGCTCACATGAGATATAGGTTGTGTATAATTAATATTCACTAATGTAATCAAGATTACCTTTGGGGTGCTCATCTTCAACATGTCTCCACTCATTCAATCAGTGGATGGACAAACACTCCATCTTATTAATATGACTGAACTACTCGTAGCTTCCCCGTGTTTTATCTTTGTTATGGTGCAAAATATCAACACTCTACTACTTGTTCTACCAAACTAGCTTAAGTGGTACTTCCATGCAATGCTATGCATGATGGAGACATCAGATATATGCCTCTGTTGTTACTTTTCAAATTGGAAAGGGAATGGTCCACTTTTCATACCACGTGGATTGACCATTAAGGCATCAATGGAATATGTGGGTGCCTCCTACTCCTCATGTGGCATCAATTGGAAAAATCCCTTCACCCAATTTTCATCCCCACCTAATGTGGTTGAAATAGAAGTGTAGAGTGAAGAACTGTGGACAAACTCTCTGCAATACTCATCCATCAAGATAATGGATGCACAAATCACTCCATTAGTTGACTTAGTGAAAATAAGATGATGTACCTCCTCCAAAACCATGCAACAATCTCCTAAAGGAAACTCATAATATCTTTGGAAAAATGTAAGTGATTTGTCTTCATCCTGATTGACTTCAAACTCTTCAAGAATATAAACATATGAATGTACCTCATGTTCCACCATCACATGAAGTTCCTCCTTTGGGCCATGGATGCAATCATCCATATGGAAATGCTTGTCTGAAATGTAGGAGGTGGAGGGTGATCCCTGCAACCTCTCATGAAGTTGCTCAATATGATTCTTATATTCTTGAAGTGCACTAAGAGTACTCTTCAAATAAACCTAGGTGATCTTCAACATGTGAGTGAGCTTGTTAACCTATTCTTAATCATGCTCTAGTGAAGCACTATGATACATCTCCACAAGCTCCAGTAAATTATATATGTCAGGAATCAAATGCAGAAAATTACCTCTTATGTCTATCATTCATTTCCTTCTGAATCTTCTTCCAATATTCAATGGAATATTTCCCCTCCATTATCCAACAAAAATGTGACACCCAAGAAGTGATTTCATGTATAATGTCCAAGGCCTTGCAACTCTTCCTTTCACTCATATTCAATGGACCTATAAGGAAGTGTGGCTCTTGAGGATAAATATCCTCCTTTGCTTTCTTTGGATCAACTTCATGATGAATCTTGAGTGGTGACTGAGTAGTTGATCCAGGAAGAACTTTTGTTGCCACAAGATCTTCATCTTCATGCTCAAGTGAACTTGTGCTTACAACTGTTTCTTCAAAAATTATCTCTATGTCACCCATATAGAGACTTGAGCATCCATCTGTAGGTTCTCTTTCAGCCATATTGAGAGTGTCACTTGTCTCTCTGGATTGTTCTTCTGTAGAAATGGTGGTAGGTTCAAGGGAATGAGCATCCTTATCTTTGTTGCACAATCCTCATCAGTATGGATTTCAGTTATGTATTCTAATTTCTACAATGCAAGTTTCACTTACTTGAACATGATGTTTACTTATTTTGGTTCACCACTTAGAGAACTAGGTGGCTCATGAATCCTCTCTTTCATCACTAGGACTAGGCTCTCCATATCAATCAATGTATCATTGACAACACAATGTTTGTTTCCACATGTGATATTATTCATCGTGTGGGAATCGTGCAATCCCCCTTCCAATGACTCAGCTCAGTCACTACATTCATCCTTAACACCAAATATTTGAACCTCAACGCCAAATGACTCAACCATGCCAAGACTCTCCTATGATGTGGCTACAACTTCATTATGACACAAAGGAATACAAAAATATTATTGGTGAACATACATTTGCATAATATCTTTCTCTTCATGTGGTGGAGATATGGTGGCTTGACCTTCCACCAAATATTATGGTTCACATCCAATTGATGTGTGCTTTTCTTCTACTTTATGATGAAGCTCAAATGGTGATTGTAAATCTGATTTATGTTCTTCTTTTGTATCTGACCCAAAATATGTCTCGTCGTCATCATATGAACCAATTTCCTTAGCAATGATTTGGAAATCACCCACAAATAAGCTGGTGGAAAATTCATCTTCTACTCTTATAGAAACTTGATGATGGGCTACTATGTCTTCATCTACACATGGTGCCTCTTCATCTTCTACTGCACAACTTTCTTCTCTCATGCAATCACTTTGTAGTGAATCACTCTCTACCTCATGAATCTCTACCTCTGCTTCATTTACATTCTCATCCAGGAAACTTGAGACTTACCCACATTTAGTGGCATGAGGATTTGCATCATATGTAGGATTTGTTGATTAAGTTGTCATTGATTCCAACGATGCCTGGTCATTGATGCCAATTGTTGAGTCCTTAGTTCCCCTTGTGGAGCCCCTAAGGGTTGGTGTTTAGTTTGTGATTATCTATATCATAGGAGCCCTTTTGACCTTGTCCAAGCCCAAGTTTGAAGCCCTTGGATGCCTTGTAACAATGGAAAAATACCTTGTTACCAATTGACTTGGTCAAGTGCCCCTAAGTTGTATATTGGTCCCGTTTGAGTCCATTGTCAAGTTCCATGATCCCGATTGATCATTGGTTACTAGTATTTCTGTTGCTTGTTATGCTTGTACTTGTTTTGGTATCTTGATTGGTTGTTGTATGGATTATGTGGCTCATGTGTGTAAGTCCCTTGATGTGTTGATGTTGGAGGCCATTGATTGCATTGGATGGTCTTGAGGTTGTTGAGTTCTTATGGGGTCCTTGAGTCCAAAAGATTAGATATTGATCCTCTTGCATGTGGAGTCTTGGGTCTTGGAACCCAAACTTATGTATGTTGAAACCCATTCTTATGGGGTCCTTGGTGTCCTTGGAATTTTGTGTCTTGAACCCACACATATGGTGGTTTTATGGCCCTTGGATGCTATATGGTCATCGGCATGTTGTATCCTTATGATCATGCATATGAATCCCATAAGGTGTTGCAAACTAGTGGTGAGGTATTTGTACCCCTCTTTTGGGGTGTTGGTACTCTTATAGTGATGAAGATATATAGTGGAACCATTGGATATGTTTTTAATGATATGGAGACCTTGAATATGATGATGATATTCTTGAAAAAAGTCTTTGTTCCCACTTAATTGGTGGTGTTGGGGTCCTTGGTACCCTTGATATGATGAGTATATAGTGGATACCTCCTCCTTGGTGATCTAAATTCTGTGGATTTGAATACCATCGAATCCCCCATGCCTTTGATGATGTCCATCAAATCCTTGTAATGGCACATGTCTCTCATGGATAGAGTTCATCGTTGATCTTAGTATGTGATTCTATATATTGGTATATACCTTTGAATTCATTGAATATGTTATGGAGGCTATGATGATGGTTATCTTGTCATACATCTTGATGTGATCTTGATATAGATCATGATGATTATCTTGGATATTGTTGGCATAGATCTTGGTCCTTATCTTGACTATTATATAGTGTAGTATTGAATGAGAAGTTCACACGCAAGTAATAGATCTTATGAGTGATTTGTTTGATCAACCTAAGTGTTTTCTTTGAAAAATAGTTTTACAAGTGTTGATCATCATTTCTTTGACCTAAGTGGAGCTGGACTTGTATTGATTGTTAATGAAAAACTTTGGTAGTATTGTAAGTGACTATTTGCTTGATATTTGTTTGATTTGTTGACTTGATTTGAGTGGAGTGAAAAATACTTTTGTGTCTAAGAGTTTATGAGATTGACTGAGTTTGATATAGTTGGTTAATTATTTTATATTCTTGGTTGAGGTTAGTTAGTTGAGGTTGACTATGATTGAGGTTGGTTGTGGTGGCATTGAGTTGAGTGTGATTGGACAAAGTTTAGTTGACCGTATGTGAAGTCTCTTGGTCACTCAAATGAGTCTCTTACTTGATGAACTAGGCCAAGTAAGAAGGGTTTGTTGACTATGAGAGAACTTTATTAGATTAGCACAAGTATATGATTGATTTGATACAGGTAAACAAGCAGCTTGGTACAAGTTGGTTCAATTGATCAGGATTGGCACAGGTTGCCTTATGTGTAGTTGGTTTGACTCAGACTGGATGATTTGTATGAATAGTTGGTTTGAATCAAGTGGACTAAGTTTGGTGTGCAGTTGGTTAGACTTGGATTGACTGAGTTCGATGATGCGTGCAACTTGATTTTTTTGCACAGATTGATTAGATAGATTGTTTTGCACATGTTGTTGGTACAGGTCGGGTGCAATGGTCATTTTATGAGCAGTGATCAGTTATGAGTAGTGATCATTTGATGAGCAGTGACAGATGATGAGCAGTGATTAGTTGATGAGCACTGACAGTGATTGTGTAGTGCAGTACATATGTTGGTTAGCAGGTCTGTAGGATCAGTACGGTTGGTGGTTCAATAGTTTAGTTTCTATTTGTTATTTTTTCTTAGATCTTATTAGATTATCTAGGATCTTTATCTAAAAGAATAAAAAGTACAACAAGATGCATAAGATATAAAAGATACACAAGACACAAAGATTTTCACTGGGGAAAACCTAAAGGAGAAAACCCTGCAAACTTCCTCGAAATAGTAAGGAGATAAAAAGTAGTAATAAGAAGTATTCAGAAACTATCTATCTCTCCTCCTTCCTCTCTCTCTCTCTCTCTCTCTCTCTCTCTCTCTCTAATGTGAACTAGAGAGTGTGAGGTGTATATAAATGAGGGAGAGCACCTCCCTATTTATACCCTTTCAAGCCACTAACCAAACATAACACTGGGGCCCATGTGTCTTCCCTAACAGGGCCAAATTCTCTAAGAGAGACTCCAAATACACATTACATGATGTTACACTCGGGACTATTGCCCCAACTTACAACGGAGGTTGTACCTCAAGACCTAGACACAATTAAGACATCCCACAAGAGGGTAAACATATCCACAATGGGGTTACAATAACATACAATGATAATATACATCAGAATATCTTCCAAAGTTACAAATAAATTAATACTACCTCTTAACTAGGAAGGTATTCTCTCTCTTCACAGTCATCAACACATATGGTCAAGTCTGCATTGCAAAGTCATCATCACAGAATCATAGAGTCATCATCATAGTTGTTGCCATCATATTCTTATAATTGATCATTGATCGGTACTACCTGTCATCAAAATTTTCTACAGAGCCATCACTCTCTTGACTGGGTGTAGGCCTAGTCCTCATCTAGGTCTTGATCAAATCTCGAGCAAGCCATATTGTAGGAACGGTTTAGGACATTGTTTATATTACCATGGCAATAATCTGTGTCTCCTACCTTCATCTCATCATATCCAAATCATTTATTTTCCCTACACAAATCAAGACAAAGAAAAAATATGTGTATACATACAACCTGCGTTCTTTCACCATACTAGTAAGCCATGATAATTTTTACATCATTAAGACAACCTACAACTTCTACTATGTGAGAATCGCCTAGGAGCACACTTAGTGCATTATGTCTCTACACGGTCAACTTGTGTTCTATCAATAGAACTGCCTAGGTGCACCTCTCATGCTTCATGACCTTATCATCTCAACATAGGAACACATATATATAGATATATATGTAAGGACATATTACAACCAAACAACATGCTACATCAGGACCTTTTACATTCTCTAGTCAACCTCAAGGACTTATTACATCTGAACAACCTGCATCCAAGATATTTTATGATCAGACAAACTTCAGGGTGTATTACATCCAAGTAACCTGTGTACCACACCAGGTCTCATTTACACTCGAACAACCCATATGGCATATTACATTCGATTAACCTGCATACAACACCGGGTCTCATTTTACACTCAAATAACCTATCACGGGATGGATTACATCCAAGGATAACCTATGAGCTTCAACAAGACTGATTACATCTGAGGACAACCTATAGGACTAATTACATCCGAGCATCATGCTTCACCAGGAATTTTCCTACTCAGACAAACTGTCACATTTCCCATGTGAGATATCATGCATCGGTTATTTCTAGCATAGAACACATCAAGGCTGATTACATCCAAGGATAACCTATGAGCTTCGCCATGACTTATCCAAGCATAACCTACAAGACTAATTATGTCTAAGAAACCTACAAACTTTGCCAGTATGTTACGCTAGACAACATGTCTCTCTAGCTATGCTAGAATACATCACTCCCTCTTTCGAGGGATCTCAACCTAGATCACACCAATTATTTCTGTAAAGTACTCAAACTTTGCTCTCACCAGAGGTTTGGTCAACACATCGTCTATCTTCTCTTCTATTGCCATGTATTGGAGCTTCACATCTCCTTTCTGCACCATATCCCTGATATAGTGGAATTTGATCTCGATGTGCTTCGACTTGTCATGGAACACTAGGTTTTCCAACAAATTCACACAACTCTAACTATCACAGAAGATACAAGTCACATCCAACTAGATATCAAATAAGTCAGATAGTAGCTTTCGCATACACAATGTCTCGCAACCAGACGAGCAACAACAACATATTCTACCTTGGTTATACTCAGCGCCACACATGATTGCTTCCTGTTGAACTAGGAGATCATGCTAGATCCCAAACTGAAGCAGCAACCTGAGTTTCTCTTCCTCTCAGTAGTTTTACCTACCCAGTTTGAATCAACATAAATGTGTAGATTAATATTCTGATTTGCATCATATTTAAGCCCATAATCCAAAGTACCGTTTAGGTACCTCAATACATGCTTTGTATATATCAACTGAACATGTCTCGAATATATCAGGAATTGGCTTAGGGTGTTCATCACAAAGAATATTTCTGGTCTCATATTTTACATATACATCAATGATCCAATAATCTAATGATAAATCATGGCATCAACCAACTCAAATTAAACATCACTCAGAAAATTCAAGTCAGTTTCCGTAGGCTTGGTTATCGCATTACAGTCCAACATTATGAATATCTTCAGAATATCCACTGCATACTTCTCTTTCCCAAGGAATATTCTATCTGCATTTCGCCACACCTCCAAGCCTAAGAAGTATTGCATCATACCTAGGTATTTCATCTCGAACTCTGTAGCAAGTATCCTCCTTGCATCTGTAGTGAGTTCCTCTCCACCTGTCAAAAACAAGTCATCGACATGTAGCAGGAGTATCATAAGTATTATGTTTTCCACCTTGAAGTAAACTTTGGAATCTAATTTACTCTTGGTAAATCCGAAGCTCATTAGGAAGTTGTCCATCATGTCGTACCATGTCCTCGATGCTTGTTTCAATCCATACAAGGCATTCTTCAATTTGCACAAATGGGTCTTCCTTTCATGTGTCTCGAATCCCAATGGTTGTTCCACATACGCTTCTTCCTTGACTACACCATTCAAGAAGGTTGTCTTGAAATCCATCTGATGTATTTTTCATTTCATAATTGTTTCCAAAGCAAGTATGCTCCTAATGGAAGTGTACTTTTCCACGAGTGTAAATCTCTCTTCATAGTCTATGCATTATTTCTGTGAGAAGCCTGTGCTATGAACCTTCTCTTGTATTTCTCTATGGTTCCATCTGTAGCATGCTTGATCTTGTAGATCCACTTTGAAGTCACGACGTACTTTTTCTTTGGCCTTGAAACTATCTCCCAGACATCATTCTTCATGATCGACTGATATTCCTTGATCATAGCATCCTTACATTCTTTCTTTTTTGAAGCATATTCATAGGTGGAAGGCTCTCTATCAATGATGTCACACAGCAAGGCCACATAGATATTGTAGGCATTTTCCCTCTTTCTCTCTATATATATTCTCTCTAGAGCACCATACCTTTCATCTTCTCGCATGAGCTCCTGTTCCCATGTTGATTTCCTCTTGTGGGATTCCTTATCAAGGAATGTCTCTACTGGCTCTTGTGGTTCTTTCATGTCGTGATCTTCATGGTCTCCTGGAATCGATTCTCCAATTTTCATATCTCGAACTCTCATCTCTTCAGGTTCCTCAACTTGTTGGATAGGAGTCCTCCTGGATTTGAAGTACGTCGAGTCTTCATCAAAGGTTACATATCTACTGATGTATCTCTTCTTGAATCCTGGGAAGTATATTCAGTAGGCATTTGATGTATCACTGTATCCTACGAATATACCCTTCCTCCTAGAAGGATCGAGCTTGGTCTTTTTATTCTTTGGGATATGTATGTACACCGAATAGACAAATATTCTTAGATGGATGACTTCTGGTTTCTCTACTGGGAAATCCTCTTCAGGAGTCTTGTTGTCAAGTACTCAAGGAGGAGTACAGTTTTGTACATAGACACTTGTTCTTTATGCCTCCGCCCAAAGGTGCATAGGAATATCTTGGTCATGCAGCATAGCTCTTGCTACTTCCATGATGGTTCGGTTCTTTCGTTATGCAACCCCAATCTGTTGAGGATTGTAAGGAGTGTTCAACTCCCTCTTAATCATGAAATTTCTTCAAAACTCCTTGAATTCATCTGATGTGAATTCTCTTCCATTATCTGACTGTAGAGTCTTTATATTCCTATAAATCTGGTTCTCAACCAAGCTGGCTTTATATTCCTTTAACTTACTAAAAGCTTCACTTTTCCCTTTCCAGAAATATATCCAAGTCTTACGTGAGAAACCAACTATAAAGGAAACATAGTACACATACCCACTTAATGAGATAGAAGACATGGGTCCACAAACATCCGAGTGTATTATCTCCAGTATTCCTTTAGCCTTGCTCTCACTGCTGGGAAATGTCTTCTTAGCATTCTTTCCTTGTCCACATCCTTTGCAAATTTCTTCATGCTTTTCCTAGATCTCCAACAGTCCTGAAACTGCTTTGCTTGCCATCGATAGTGCTCTGTAGTGCACATGTGCAAACCTTTTGTGCCACAGTTTATTTGGTTTAATTGACTCATGAACTAGTGCTTGTTCACGTTGTCCCTTTAGCTTGTACAAGCCTCCATCTTCTTCTCCAATCACTCTTGCATCCTCTATTTTCTTTCCTTTATGCCACATCAGAACTTGTCCATCGACAAAATAAACCCTAATTCCCTTTGCATCTAGTGCAGAGATGGAGAAAAAAATTCTTCTTCAATTATGGAACATGTAGCACATCCTGCATCTTTTAAATATTTCCCAAAGTCAAGCTTGTATGAATCTTCTCCACTCCCTTTTATGGGGTATATGTAATCATCCCCAAGTTTCACCTTGTGAGGTGACTCATGTTCATACATATTTGTGAATGATTCCAATCACTGTTCTTCATGTCAGAGAGTGCCCATATGTGCTGCAGTTAGCACATACTCTTCATCTGAATCATCCTTCTATCGTCTGAATATTTTGTTTGTTGGTTCATCGTATTCGTAAATATGAGCATGGTGTCCCCTTTTCCTAATGAGATAATATCTTGCAAAATGTTCCTTTTCATCACAAGTCTAGCATCGAACATTTGAAGTATATCTCCCAGTCTTCTTCGGTTTCGTTTCCTTATTCTTATTGTGATGAAAGGTTTCCTTCTTCTCTTTTTTCTTGAAGTTCTTCCTAGTGTGAACTATGAGAGCTTGACCTTCAGTTTCTCCCATATTCTCTTCTCTTATCATGAGTCGAGCTTATTCTTGTGCACATTCTTCTCGGAGTCTGTTGAAAGAGATCGGCTTCCCTCTTGCACAAATCCCTTGAATTAATGAGTCCCATGATATAGGGATATTATTCAAGGTAGTCATTACAATTTCTCCTTCTTTGGCATTCTCTTCAACTACTTCAAGTTGTTCTTTGATTTAAGCAACCCTTGAGAAGTAAGATTGTATAGTCTTGTAGTTCTGTATCTTCACATTCTTCAACTGGTTCTTCAAAGTCATATTCCAGTTGATGTTCTTTCCTTCGAACGTCTTTGTTAAAGCATCATATACTTCTTTTGCTGTCTTGAATTCAAACACATGGTGGATGAGGTGATCCTTAATAGAATCTACAATGATTCTCTTAGCCTTATCCATGCTTCTCTTATGAGCATCCTTAGACTCATCTCCCTCTAGTTCTGGAAATTCTCCATTGATGAATTGATCCAAGTCATTTTCTTCAAAGATCGGAGAGATTTTGTACTTCCATGCTCAAAATTTATCAGCCCCTCGAAGAATTTCCTCAAGTTGAGTATGATCAGTCATCTTTTCAAATGAGAACCTCAAATGGAAATATTAAAGATTTAGATATTACTTATTTGAGGTGTCTGACCTGGTTCCGGAGCTGGCTGACCTAGGGTTTGTTAGAGAAACCATAATTTTACAAACTTGGAATTTGGGAATTTAGTTTGGACAGAAAGATGCTCCTCCTTGAGAAAATTTTCTAATCAAGGTCACTTTCTGAAAGTTGAGGTGGGAAGCCTCCGAAACTTGATTCTCTAGCTCCTCCCAGCACCAGTGACATGGTCAAAAATGAAACTTATTCAATCTTGAAACTACTTCCACCAAAATATGCACCCTACCGATCCAATTTATCCTAGCCCTCTTTTATTAATGATCTGTGGAGAGAACACCTTGAACTAGGAAGCCCTATTTTCCGCAGCTGCATAGTTCCTTCTTTCAGAGAGGCTCTGATACGATGTTAGCTTTTCTTAGATATTATTATATTATTAGGATCTTTATCTGAAATAATAACAAGTACAGCAATATGCATAAGATATAAAGTATACACGAGACACAAATATTTTCATCGAGGAAACCATAAAGGAGAAAACCCCACAAAATTCCTCATAATAGTAAGATTATCAAAAGCAATAATAAGAATTATTCAACAGATATCTATCTCTCCTCCTTTCTCTCTCTCCCTCTCTCATGCGAACTTGAGAATGTGAGGTGTGTATGAATGAGGGAGAGCACCTCCCTATTTATACCATTTCCAGGCACTAATCAAACATAAGACTGGGGCCCACATGTCTTCCCTAATAGGGTTGACTTCTCCCAGAGAGGCCCCAAATACACATTACATGATGTTATACTAGGGACTATTTACTTGTCTTACAATGGAGGTTGTACGTCAAGGTCTAGACATAATTAATGCATCCCGCAAGGGGGTAAACACATCCCCAGTGGGGTTACACCAACATACAATGATAATATACATCGTAATATATTTTGAAGTTACAAATACATCAACATTATCTTCCTATTAGGGTGGCAGGATGGGGCAAGGAAAGGGGGTTTTAGCCTCCTTCTGATTGTAGTTGGAGAACCAGGGACTTGGAGCATTCTTCAGGTTGTATCCTGTAAATCAAGGGGTTGTATCCTCCTTCTAGTTGTAGCTATAGAAATGAAGTCATTGTAATAAGGGGGTTTTTTCCTTCTTCTATTTGTTGCTGGAAAATAATTATTATAAAGGATTTTATGGTTTTTCCCCCAAGACTTGGGTTTCCACGTAAAATATGTTGTATTGTGTATCATGATATCCAATATTATGTGATGATGATAATAATTTTGATGATGATATAATGATAATTTTATAATCCATAATATTGAATAAGTTGTTGATTATTAAAATTGAAAAAGTAATAAAAGTTGCGCACATTGATTCACCCCCCCCTCTCAGTGTACGCGGTGTGTCCAACATGCTCCACCTGTTGAAATAATGTAACTTCGAAGGATATTCTACTTGTACTTTACATTATTATTATTCCTCCTTCAGGAAATTTCACTAATGTGTGATGTAAAAGTCATGAGGTAAACCCTTCATTGTAAGTCGGGTCAATAGTACCTAGAAAAGGTTAATATAATTATTATTGGGAGTTATTATAGGTAGGTTGATCCTATCAGTTTGATAGTTCATCTCAGTTAGGGTAACATGTTAATTAGGAAATCAGTATAAATAGGGAAGTGCCCTTCCTCATTTATACACACCCACTCACTCATGTATTGCACAAGAGAGAGGAAGAAGGATAGAGAAGGAGGAGGACAAGTGTATTTTGTATTTTGTCTCGTGTGCTTGGGGTTTTCTCTCTCTCTCTCTCTTATGAGACCTTTTTCTTTGACTATTTCATTCTGGTAATCTATATTGAGGAAGTTTTGTTGGGTTTTTCCCTTTGAGTTTCCCGGGGTAAATTGCTCTTTACCTTGTGATTGTGTTTCTTTCAGTGATCCTGTTTATGTTGTTATTGTCAAAATGTATTAAATTATTATCAAGTTAAGAATTAAGATATGGTAGAATATAAAACTTAACATGGTATCAGAGCTAGCCTTAAAAGAGTATATTTCACTAGGTAAATCCCTCTCTCCTTCTCTGGCCAAGAAAATTATGGTTTTGTACTAAAAAGTAATTTTTTAGTGCAAGTGACATAAGGAATTGTGCCCCTCCTATCACAACAAGATTTGAACCTGAAATTCAATGATAAAATACGACGGCATCTGATGAAATTGACCCTATCATCGGATTTCACCTTGGTCATTACGATTTTTTTTGTTTATTTTAAAATTTGATCCAGTTTGCATCGGATATTCGGCAGTAGTTAGTAATCCAAGAATATTCATTGGATATTCGACTTTGGTCATCGAATTAGTGACAACAAGATTACAATGGTCATCTTAAATGTGTCAGATATGCGACAATAATTTATTTTTAGAAACTATATAATAGGTCAATATCCTAAAGCCACAATTATTTCAATACTTTGATTAAAAATAGTGAAGTGTGGTTCTTGATTTTTTAAGATTGATAATCATCAGTCAAACTTGGTATCAGAAAATGTCAAAACATATCAATATTCCTGATCCACACAATAAAAATCATGAATTGCTTGCTAGATTGTGGGATGGATTGAAAAGAAAGGGTGATGGAAAATGTTATTGTCCATGTAGTCAATGCAGGATCTTTAAAAGGAGAAGAATAAAGATTGCAACAACCAAAATACATTGTAGGGAATATGGACATGCTGAGGGGGGCATAACTTTTGTCCATTTGTAATTTGTTCACTATATATGTCTTTATATTGATTGGTTTTGTAAATGTATGTATCATTTTAATATTTCTTATATTATATAATATCTCTTGAATATGATTTCATGTAATTATAAAGAAAATACATCCTACGACAATATATCGCCCAGAGGATGTGCTTTCAAAACAAGCATCGATGGACCATGGAGCTATGAATAATGAAGAACGAGTTAATGATCATATTGAAGAAGATGATCATGCTGATACATTGTTGAAGATGATAATAAAAATACATTGATTCATGATACATTTAATGTTAGGATGGATGATGATGTTCATGATTTACTTCTTCTTGAGAAGGCATACGAACCCCTTTATGAAGGCTCCAACACAAATCTTCTCTCTGCTATATTGTTGATAATGAACTTGAAGGTTATGAATGGTCTTTCAAATATATCAGTCACACAAATATTAATGTATGCAATATATTCCATCGCATACATATGATTGTGATAAAGGTTATCTTTTTATTTTTCTTTTAATTCAAACAGCTATTTTTTTGTTTTTTTTAAGTACAGGATTGGTTGGGTTATTTCCTTATCAACCGATTACACAAAGAGCGGAATTGCTACTTCAACAAGATCAAAATACAAAAAAATTACAGAGCTCTTGGAAACTAAAATACTTCTGTTCAGATCACACCGAAGTGGATCTTGATTAAGGAAACGGGTGAAATGAGCTAGATTCTCCATTAATGTTGAGGCTTCCTTGGGAAAGAAAACAAGATTTATTTTCCAGATAATCTACTTGTTTATTCCATTCTTGTAGGATATGATAAGAGACTACTCTATCAAAGGATTTCAGAATATTTTGAACTCTCTGAAACAATTTATTCAAGGATGGATTGCTGAAGTGATCTTCAGAATTCAATAGTTTGATCAGCAATTCTGAATCTCCGAATATTTGGATTGTCTTATATCCAATATATTTTTCTATATGGAACGCCTTAAGAAAACTATAACATTCTACTTGATTGTTCAAAAATTTCCCTAGCCCCCAACTGAAATAGATTTCACTAGATCTGTCCGAAGAATGAATCAGCCCACCTGGACCACTAATCCCAAGATTTCCCTTGGACGCTCCATCAAAAAATATAAAGGGAATTACATTCCTCTTCCACCACAAGGAGAAAACTATTGCATTGTCACGCAAATTGCCAGAATTAGAGAGGGACATGTTTTTTAATCACTGCCTTCCTTTCTCTAGTCAAACAAGAACCCCACCACATGTTTGCTTCGGGAGGTAAAGAGGAAACACTCGAATTTTTAGCAGCTTCGATAATGAATACTTTAAATTTGACAGTAATATTTTCAGGCTTTGAAGAATTATTGTTAAAAATCCAATCATTTATGGAAATCCAAACTATCCACCATAAGAATTTTGGCACCGATTTCCATATTTTATCCCACTCAGCATTTTGAATTTTTTTAAATGGTCGATTCGAATCATTCCAATTGATGAAGAGCGAGCCAACATTGATTTGAACAGGGGCCAAAACTTTCAAACCTTACAGCACCCTCTCCCACATGATCTGGGTAAATATGCAGTATATGAATAGGTGATCTGAAGATTCAGTCGTTGAATTACAGAGTATACATTTGAATGGTCCATTGAACCCACACTTTAAAATATTTTCACCAGCAAGAGCTCGTTTATGCATGAGCAAACAAGTAAAATTTTTTACCTTGGGCAGACAGAAAGATGTGCAAACTTCTTTCCACAGAGATGGAGTCAGCGAGGAGGGATGAGAAGGTTGAAGAGATAAAAATCCTTGAGATGAAGAATAACATCCTATTTGTCCCCACCCCCATTTGTCCTTAGAGCATCGATGAACAGGAGCTAAACCTGATAGCATGGAGAGCAGCATATTTTTTAACGGAAGCAGGGGTTCTGGTAGCTCTGGTAGTGACCATCCTGACCAATTCCCATCAATGTACGAAGAACATATATCTGCAAGCCAAATTAATCCTTTATTAACAAACAATAACATGATCGGATTTAGTGAAATTAAGAAAGAAAGAGGAGGATTCCCTAGGATGCTACCTTCCCACAAAAAAATCCTTGCCCCATTTCCAGGTATTCTGTGTAACTGTTGCTGAATATGTTCAATTATTTTTATGCATGAATTCCAAATTGTTTTTCCTTGAGGGGTGTTTTCTACTTTTAATTTTCTCAAATAACCTCCCTTTAAATATTTCATCCAAAAAATCTTGCTTACTGCATGCTTTTTGTCTGCAAACAGTTGTCAGATGAGTTTCCCTCCCATAGCTATATTTGCTAAGCCAAGGTCATGGATCTGCAGACCACCTTCCAAGAATGGTCTTTTAAGAATGTCCCAACTTACCAGATGCATCTTACTCTGGTTTCCTTTACCTCCATTCCAAAGAAAGTCTCTTAAAATTTTGGAGATATGAGACATGATAGACGTAGGTGCAAGCAACAAAGAGAATTGAAATATGGGAAGGGCTGATAGGACAGCCTTAATCAAAATCAATTTCCCAACCTTGGTTAACCATTTTCCACCCCAAGAAGCCATTTTTTATTTTATCTTAGCTATAACTTCGAGCCAAAGAGAAGGAGGGCTTGCTCCAAGGGTTAGAGGCAATCCCAAGTATTTAATCTTCTCCCACTTATCATAACCAGGGAAACCCAAGGTATGTATGATTTGAAGTATTTTTGAATGATCTACATTCCAACCATAAACAACACTTTTATTATTGTTGATCAAATCTCCTGAAATTAAGCAAAAAAATTGAATAATTTCATTAAAGGCCCGAGAAATATTTAATGAGCCACCTCCTAGAAGGAGAGAATCATCTACAAATAGGGCATGATTTATAGGATTCACTCCCCTGGAAATCTTAATGCCTGGTATATAACCTGCTTCCTTTTCTACAATAAGTTTTCTGCTAAGTGTTTCTTCCATCAAGATATAGAGGACAGGTGACAGCGGACATCCTTGGTCGAGTCCTCTTGAAGCTTGGAAAAAGTCTAAAAGTCTACCATTGACTAGAGGTGCAATCCAGGGCCAATCTATACAAGATTTAATCAAATTAACAAACTCAATGCTAAAACCAAAAGAGAGAAGGAATTGATAGAGAAAGGAGATCTTTGCTCGATCAAAATCATTTTTCATATCCAGCTTGATTAACATTCTTTTCTCCTTCCTTTGGAAACTGGAATGGAGGTCTTCTTGGACTTGAATTACATTGTCAACTAGATGCCTACCTTTTACAAAACCCCCCTAAAGAGGAGAGATCAACCTTCCTGACAAAAGATTGAGTCGATTAGCAAGAAGTTTAGCAAGGATCTTGTATGAGGCATTACATAGAGATATAGGTCGAAACCTGTGAAAAGTTGCAGGATTAACTTCCTTTCGGATTAAAGCAAGAAATGTAGAATTAGTACACCCTCCCACTTTAGCTTTTTTTTTAAAGGGTGTCACCATGCGAATCAGATCAATTTTATAATTTTTGAGAAGACTTAATAAAAATGGAAAGAAAAGACATCCGGACCAAGAGCTTTATCTAGCTCCATTTCCCAGATGACATCCAAAATTTCTTTTTCAAATAAGGGCTTTTTTAGACCAATGTTACCCTCTAAACTAACAATAGAAGGAACATTTTCCAAAAAATCCGCAGTCACTTCACCATTAGAGATTCCATCCTCCTGAAACAAGTGCTGAAAGTGTCTTCTTGCAACCTATTTTAATTTATCATGGCCTTTAATAATTTCCCCCTCACTTGTGGAGATTTCTGAAATATGATTTCATGAGATTCTAGCTCTGCATTGACGATGGAAGAAGGTTGTATTTTTACTCCCGCAAGCAACAAAAGGCTACGAGACTTCAGTCGAAGGTATTCCTCTTCCAGTCGAAAAGAGTGAGAGGTTTTAATTTGAGTGTGTTGTTAAAGAGCTAGCTGAGCTTTGGTAATTTCACTTTCCTCCATTCCTAATTGGATCTCTGATAACTATAGCACTTTCTCTTGCCTACTTCTCATAGGAGTATTAAAAGATTTTTTTTCCCTATTTTTCAATGCATATTTAGTGTTCTTAAGTTTATTCTCCCTGTTAAGTCAGTAATTTGCTTCTTCAATTTTTGTTTGATTTGCATTTTATTCCACGTTACTCATTTTCTTTAGTTTGGTTTTTTTCTTCCTTTAAGAGATTTTTAGTTTTTAAGTGAAATTTTGAGCTCTTGCCTTTAGACTTTTTGTTTTATTTTTGATCCCATAGATTATTGAAGGGTTTTAAAAGGTCATCATGTTGAATAGTGGACTCACAAATCATATTCTGAGTATAGTCATCATTCAAATACATTCAAAAAGCATAGTTCATTACTTAACCTGCATTCAAAATAAGAAAAAGTTGTAAAGCAGCATCCAGTTTACAGTGAAATGCACAGATTACTGAGAATTCTGCTCAGTTTTTCCTGTTTTGGGTTATTGAAGTAAATGCTTACCACGAGCTAATGGAAAGTAATTTTTGAAAACAAAAAGAGGTTTTTGTTAATAAGATACCCATATACAAAAACCTCTCTCAGTTTTTCAACATATGTCAAGGTTTGAAATATTAAGTTTAATCTTTGAAGCCTATTTTTCAGGGATTTTAAATATTTAATATTTTCCTATTTTAGTGTTCATTTTGCGGGGCATATTCTGATTGATTGAAGACGAATTTTTAAAAACCAAGAAATTTTTTTGTCCATCACGGACCCATTTACAAAAACCTCTCTCATTTTTTACACAGGTGTCACCAATTGAGAAATATGGAAGCTTATTTGACACCTATTATCCAGAAATTCGTCATATTTGCCAGGAATCCGATTTGCTATTTTTAGTCAATTAGTTGAGTTAGTTAGTTAATGTAACTGCTGGGTAGTTTCAATTTCGACCTAATGAAGGGGAGATAGAACTAATTCTTTGTAATTATAAAAGAGGGACAAAGGGACTGAAGAAGGGTTCAATTTTTGGGATAGCTTCAGGAGGTCTGCAGACTTGTTCATGACTTCAGACTTGTTCATGAGTTAAGTATCAAAGCTCTTGTATGCATTTGATGATAAAATTATGAGATATATGACACTTTTACCCTTCAGTTTCTGTGTTGGCTTCATTGTTCATCTTGTTTAGTTGATTAATTGATATACTCATTACTGGTTTATGTTTATATGCTGGTGATGCTTGTCTTTTATGAATGAACTTCAATACTGTGTTCTGTTGGATCTTGTTGAATATATTATGCATCTTTATCTTCTTTTGCTTATGATTTAGTTATTATTTTACTCATGAGTGTATTCCCTGCTGGTTCCCAAAGTTCATAACCAAGAAAATACATCAGCAACCCTAAACCTAGTTTGTTTTATTGAGTTTTATTTGAGATTGTGTTGGCTTGTTTCTTTGGCCTTGGAAACAATTTCTGGCACAAACATCTTTGGCGCCGTTGCCGGGGACGAAGTTGAAGACACATTTTCCCTGGGATACTTATCTATTTTACTGGTTTTAAGAGGTGGACTTAAACCAACACTTTTTGAAGGCTATATTTCACCAAAGTTTGATACAGTGGCTACTAGAGGAGTTGGAAGAATTGGAAGGTTTCAGTCATCCCCAGCTTTATGCAGCCCCAATTAATTTGAACTACTATCACCCCTTTCTCTTTCTAAGGAGAAGAAACTAAATCTGTCTTGAAAAATTAATTGGCGACTCCACTATTTCAAGATGCAGAGGCCAATTTCCATGGAAGCTATAGTGGCTCGAAGGTTTGCACCTTTCAATTTTTCTGATATTCCAGGTTTTCCAAATTCAGTACCTATTATGGATGTTTGGGGAGATTGTCTTCCACGGTTTAGAGAAAGCAAAGAGGATAATCCATCAGATCACCTCATCAAATTTCATCAATGTATGGTCCAGTTAAATATCCAGCATGAAGATGTGCTCATGAAGATGTTCATGTATTCACTGGACCAAGATGCACGAGATTGGTATTTTTCTCTTCCCGCTGCTAACATCTCTTCACTGAAAGAATTCCACACATGCTTTCAAAAACGTTGTAAGTATTTGTACTCAGCTGAACTCTTTTTAAAAGATTGTTGTCAGCAGGCTGATGTTTATAACACAATTTCTGATTTAAAAAATCATGATGATGAGTGCAATCAAGGGTTCAAAACATGTCATGAAGAAGTTGAAGTTTTAGAATTTGTTGAAGATGAAAAGGTAACATTTTCAGATACTACAATAAAGGAAGAATGCCATGATCATTATGATAATCAAGTTGTTGTTTTAGGTCAGTTTGAGGATTATTCAGGTGATGAGATCAGTAGAGATAGTTTGGAAC